>JANHMN010000001.1:108540128-108573503 GCA_030674055.1 Rhabdomys pumilio
TTTCATATATACATATATATATATATATATATATATATATATATATATATATATTAAATTTAAAGGAAAGCTACTAGAACAGTCTAAGCCCAAAAACAATAATAATTATCTGCAGATGATGGGGCTATCAAGGATTTTGCTTATTTTTCTTGTTGTTCTCTGTTTTCCAAATGTTCTGCTCTGACCCTGTATTCATTTTTTTTTCAAATAGAGAGGAATAATGCTGTGTCAATGGTGACAATGGAGCTCAAAGCACCTTAAAGAGAAACTATCAGTTTAAAGGCAACCATTGACATTTTCTAACCCAGCTTTTAAGCAAAGCTGTTTCATTCTTGAGATTAAAAAAGAAAAGAACGTACATGTTGGTTGTGTTCCAGCAGAAAGTAAAAGACAGCTAAATTCCACAGCTTGGCTGATTCTTGTAAACTGTTGTATGAATCTCCATGCCTTGTGCTGTCTGTGTCACAGGTGTGTAAGGCTCTCTGCAGAGTAGACGGAGCATCCTCACATATATTGTTGGTGATTTAATTATTTCTTTTTGCCCAACAGCAGATAATGAAAAGACTCATAAAACGGTATGTTTTGAAAGCACAAGTAGACAAAGAAAACGATGAGGTGAACGAAGGTAAGCATCTTCCGCAGAGAAACGCTTTTCTTCATAGCTAACTTAATGAATGTGGGAAGCTTAGGCATGATTATTGCTGCACGCTCAAGGCTACCTTGGGCTACAAAGTCAGTACTAGGCCAACCAGAACTACAGAGCAAAAACACTGTCTCAAGAAAAAGTTTTTAAGCTCCAAACTACATAAACAAAATGATTGGAGGGTAACACCACAGTGCAGATCTAGAATTAGAAAAAAATAAACCTGGAGCTGGAGAGGTAACTCAGTGGTTAAGAGCAAGTGCTGCCCTTGCAGAGGCCCTGAGTTTGAGTCCCATCATCTATGTTGGGTAACTCACAACCGCATAGAACTCCAGAGGTCAGATGTCTCTGATCTCTACAGGTACCTGTACACATGTACATGCACTGGCACGCGCGCACACACACACACACATACACACACACATACACGAGAGAGAGAGAGAGAGAGAGAGAGAGAGAGAGAGAGAATATTAAAAATAAATGGAAGCTCCTTTTCAGCTTAGATAAGTTGCCTCCAGATCTGTCTGTCCTGATTCGAGAAAGGCTAACTTAGCAAATGCTGTTGATGAGTGGGCTTTGAAGCCACTTCTTGGTGAGCACAGTGAGTCCCTTTCAGATCTAATCAACCCAGCTGTATGTGTTCAGGTAAAAAAAAATCTATTAATATAGAATGAAGGACCAGGAAAAAGTCCTATTATGCTGGCCTATAAATAGGCTCAAGAAGATGGTATTGGAATGAAGTTACAATGTCAACAAGGAAATGTTATCAGTGGTCTCATAACCTTCCCTGGAATCCAGGAGCTAGCTATGTCCATGGGAAGACTCATGTGACCGTGCAATCATGATAAGCATCTGAACCTGTGCCCCAAGGAGGGAAGTCAGTGAGAATCAGGTTCTTAATGCAAAAGTGGACTCATTGCAAGTAAGCATAGCAGATAAGATAATTCTCCTTTATCCAGGAAGCCAAAGTCCAAGGTTGAATCCTACACTGTCTGTGGTCACAGGATTCAGAAGCACTCACTGTGGGAGAACCCCAGCTCAGGCCAAAGCAGCTTACTGGTAGAACAGCTGTTGAGCCAACCCCAGGTTTAACCCCCAAGCCAAAAATGGAAAACAAACCTAAAACCAAAGCTAGACTTGTTTCAAACTAGACTCCTTTTTTCTCTGTTTTCCTATATGCCACAGGAAGCACATTTTACTATTTTATTTTATTTTATTGCCCCCAAATCAATGCTCAAATGATCAGTGGAGATTCTTAAAGAAGAGTTAAGACTTTCTTAAAATGAAAATATTCTTTTGTTGTCTTTAGGTTTTTGGTTTTTGTGTGTGTGTGTGTGTGTGTGTGTGTGTGTGTGTGTGATGCTAAAAATTGAGCCCAGGGCTCCATACATGCTAAGCACATGTTCAACCACTGAGGTATATCCCAACTCAATTGGTTTGTATATAATAAAAGCATATGTATTCTGGAGAATAATCCCAGAGGCAGGTGGTGGAAGCAGGAATATTGGGAGTTCAAGGGCACACACTTAGTTGTTACATAGTGATGTTGAGGCCTGGGTTACATGAGACCATGTCTTAATCATACTATCATAACCTGTAATCATACAAATTATGCTTTAAAAATTATAAAGCTACTATGATAAAAGTCACCCCTACACTGTACCCCACAGGTATATATAATTACTCTATGTCTATTTAAAAAGATTATTAATAAAAGGAAATATCCTAAAAGATTCTATTACTTGTTTAAAAAGATGAAGTCTAAGTATGCCTAATTTTCACAATTTATTCTTAGAATCTAGGTAACGTTCTGCCCCTAAATTTAATCTTCATCTCAGTGCTTCTCTGCATCACAGTTAAATAACTCCTAGAACAGTTCTGCTCTCCGCTGCAATCTGTGTTGCTTAGGGTGCTGCCAAGCTGAACTCGGGGAGCAGCTGTGTTTTAAACTCTAAGAGAGGTTAGAGTGATGAGATGGGATCTCTTGGAGAGATGGGAGTTTGCATGCTGCCGGGGAGTGGCTGCATTGTCTTCCCCTCACACCGTGGCCCTGTACCAGGCAGCCCCAGTGCCGGGTTCGTGCCACTGTCTGGTGATAGCTCCCTTTATAGCCTTCCTTTCTCTTCATAAAATTTAACTTCTGTGCATTTGCACATTCAATCAATTAATTTTCAGTAGCGCAGCCGAGATGGGATGTAGGTGTGTCACCCCTCGGCCTGAGGAGAAACAGAAACCTCCTGTGTCTAGCAAGGGTGTGACTGTTTTGAGAGAGGAAGGTTATTCGATCTTTGTTTTTATTTTTGGAGATAGGGGTCTTTCTGTGTACCTCTTGCTATCCTGGAACTTGCTATGTAGACCAGGCTGGTCTCAAACTCAGAGATCCACCTACCTCTACTACTTGAGTGTTGGGATTAAAGGTGTGTGCAACCATGCACTACTAAAGTGTGATTTCACTGTTTCATCACTTGAAAATCCATCTTAATTGTTGTTTTAGCATTATTCACAATGTTGTAGTTGGCTAACCCTGTGCCGAGAGCCTGGGCTGTAACCCAGGGGCAGAGAACTTTCTAACCTACACAGGGGTGTGAGTCTGAACTTACACAACAGAAGGTACTGCCTAAAGCTGAGTTCACTACCACAGGCACAGCTGGAATACCTTTAGTGTTTTTTCAAAGGTTAGTATGCCTTTAAAGGCTGGCTTTGCTTAAACATGTTAAAGGAGAATTTAAAATATCTAAATATCTCCCTGGGAGACTTTGTGAAGCAACCATATTCAAATTGAGTGGATTTCACTTTTTTTTTTGTTTGTTTTGTTTTGTTTTTTTGTTTTTTTTTCCTAAACATAAAGAGCAGGATCACCATTCACACGTATTTTTTTTTTAATACCCTAGGTGAACTGAAGGAAATCAAGCAGGATATCTCTAGCCTTCGTTATGAACTTTTGGAAGATAAGAGCCAAGCAACGGAGGAACTAGCCATCCTGATTCATAAACTCAGTGAGAAACTGAACCCCAGTGTGCTGAGATGTGAATGAGGCAGCCACCTGCAGTCAAGCTTTGACTATAGCACAAACGTGGGCAATAATATTCCTAAGTATGAAATACTTGAAAAACTGTGGTGTAAAGCTCTAGTGTTAACTACCTTTATCATGCGAAACATTAAAATTAAGCTAGGTGGTCATGATTCCCATTACATGGAAATGGTTTCAGCAATTGGCCTTGGCACTGTAAGCAGTGACATGCTAATGTACTTAGAAGCCCAGTATTAATGTCACTGATATATTTTTGTCATTTTTGTCTTTATGTAACCTGTTGGCCTCTAAGAGTTCCTTAGGGGACAGGGACCACAGCAATCTCATCTTTAAGTCTCCGACATTTAGTGCAGTGCCTGATACATAGTAGGTGCTTGGTAAATGTGGGAACCAACTGGCCTGAACAGCCAGTAGCATCCAAGAACGCACCACCGCTGTGTAGCATACCTTCTCATCCAAACACTGAAGCGATTTTTTAAAAATAGAAACTGAAGATGTTTTACAACCAGCTATGACTTGTGGGGATCTTTCTTAGACTTTTAGACATCACTGACAATCCTAGGACCTTGGGAATGCGTTGAAGAACTTCCAGTGAAATGAGCTAATTGAGAATACGATTGCACTACATATTTAAGTTTCATAGGGTTGTTCAAAAACAATCATTAAAGATTTTTCTAAAATATATGCTTGTGTCCTTTCTCTTTGTATATGTAGTTTCATGATGTGAATTTGGTCAATAAAGAATTTTTTTTTAAGTTGGGTTATAGTAGGCTATTATTTTGTTGCAATCTTCTAGTGTGTACTTCTGATGTTTTAATGCTAAATAAGATCAACAAGTGACCTCTTGTCTTGCCTTTTGGCCCTTTCTGAGTTTTGGATCCATGGGAGTGTCTTAGTTAGGGTTTTACTGTTGCTAACAGGTTCAGAGGTTCAGTCCACAATCATCAAGGCAGGAAGATGGTAGCATCCAGGCAGGCATGGTGCAGAAGGAGCTGAGAGTTCTACATCTTCATCTATAGGCCATGAAGAGAAGACTGGCTTCTGGGTCAGCTAGGAAGAGGTTCTTAAAGTCCACGCCCACAGTGACACACCTACTCCAACAAGGCTGCACCTCCTAATACTGCCACTCCCCTGTCCAAGCATATACAAACCATCACAGATACTGTTCTATTGCTATGAAGAGACACCATTACAAGGCAACTTTTACCAACAAAAGCATTTAATTAAGGACTTGCTTACAGATCCAAAGACAGTCCACTCTCACTATGAGCAGGGCAGCACAAGATAGACATGGTGTTGGAGAAGTAGCTGAGAGCTTAGCATCCTGATCCACAGGCAGCAGTAAGGACATTGGGCCTGATGTGGGCTTTTTGAAACCTTCAAGCCCACCCCCAGTGATACATTTCTTTCAACAAAGCCACACTTCCTAGTCCTTTGAAATAGGACCACTCTTTGGTGACTAAGCATTTAAGTATATATCTCAAGTTTATTCCTGTCAAATCTCACTGAGGCATAAATTGTGATCACATGAGTTACTAGTCTTACAAACCTACTACACAAATAAGGACACTGTTGCTATCACACAGAAAGACTTACAAGACATGAAGACAAAAGGAACACCAAGTGCAGCTCCCGAAAGCTCCTACAGACTACTTAATTTCTACCTCAGGGAAACATATTTTGTATGTTTCACACATATTTTGTATACATATTTTGCTACCACTGTATCAAAGAATAAATCTTGTCAGTTTCTGTTTTCATCTAAGAGTACGCATCCTAAACACTTTTCAAATTTTATGCATTTTAGCCATGTCTCTGAACAGAACAAAACTGACTCTCTTTCCAATGTAACGTGTCACTCTGTTTTGAGACAGTGGTGACGAGGACATTCTACAGTGGACAATGATGTTCTTCATATCATTGTCTAAGGTTCCAAGTGTGGATAGTTTTGCTTGTATCTAGGGAGCATAGATAATTATTTTCCTATTCGAGGTTAGAAAAGAGCGGAGGACAGCCTATGAGTCTCAGGATCGGGAAATGGCAGAGATGTGAAGCTAAAGCCTCAACTTCTGCACCATTTATGTACATGGGCTTTTTTTCTTTCTGTGACGCCTCCCATGCAGCTATAGAGCTCTTGAGATAAAATGTCCATTTATTTCCCTCACTTGTGTAAATCTGGCATCCTGCTGTTTTATATTTACCTCACTGATGGTTAGTGCTTAGGTTAGCACTGGGTTTCGCTGTGGCATTTGCATAATTATGTCATTATACTTTGTTCTCATTTGTTTCCTGCCCTCCATCCCCATCCCCATCCCCCATCCCACCCTCCTCTTCTGGGAAGCTCCTTCCAGCACATTGTCTTAGCATTTCATTTACCGCTTCTTCATAGTTTTGAGTTATTAGTAGAGAACACAGGTGATGACCAACGTTTTGGTGAGTACTGTTTTTGCCCTTCCTTGATCCCCTGTGCTGGGCTGCACCCCCAACTCCCTGATACTCCAGAGCAGTTCCCAGCTAGTCTCTCTGCCAAAAGGAAGTAACTCTCCCTGTGGCTACTGACTGTCTGGCTGTGGGCACAAAAGGCTCTCCCCCATATCAATGAAAGGCTAAACTTTTGGCATAATTCTTGACCTAGGAGAACTCCCAAAGCAGAAGCCAGACTCAAACTGATAGAAATCCTTAACTTTGCACCCTGCCTTTTCTTACTCCATTTTGCCTGGGAGCATCCTACAAGGAATCACTGCACCCCAGCCTGATTAGGTTTTGCTTTTGGAAATACACAGGAAGGCATAGGTCACTGTGAGGGTTAAAGGATTACTGTCAGAATTAATATTTCTTTGTGGGTTACAGAGGACCGTGAGTCAGCAAGCCCTTGTTCTCCCATCTGGTGTACAGGCAGAAGACTCTGCAAAGCAGGGACATCTTAGCAGTGTTAATTCTTCCAGTTCAATAATATGGGGTGGGGTTCCTATTTCTTGTGTGTTTCTGTGGGTGGAAAATGAATTTTGCATTAGTTTTTTGTTTATTTTTTGAGACAGGGTCTCACTGCATAACTCTGGCTGTCCTGAAACTTATTATACAGATCAGGCTGTCCTGGAATTCACAGAGATCCACCTGCTTCTGCTTCTGCTTCTTTGGTGCTGGGATTAAAGGAGTGTGTCACCACAGCTGTTTATTCTCATCCTTAATACAATGTATCTCTAAACAAGTTACAGTTACGTGACTCACACCCAGTGATGCAGGGCTGACAATCAAGCCTAGGCCTTTGTGAATTCGAGGCAAGCACTCTACCACTGAGCCACGTCTCCAGAACTGCTAGACTATTTATTTATTTATTTATTTAATCAATTTGTCTCAGAAAGTTTGGTATGCAAAATGATGATTTTTTTATATGTTAATTTTGTGCACTTCAATTTTACACTTTAATTTATTAGTTCTAACACTTTTAGCTGGTCTTTAGGTCTTTCTATGTATAGTTTATATCATCTGCAGAGACAATGTAACTTCATTTTCTATTCATATGCTTTTATTGCTTTCTCTTCCTAATTACTCCACAGTCCAGTACTATATTAAGAGTGATAAAAGGGGATGCTCTTATCTTTTTCCAGATCTTAGGAGGAATCCTTTCAGATTCCCCTCTTCACTTTGGCACTCGCTGTGGACTTGTGTTATAGAACCTTTATGATGACACATGGTTTCTTATTTATTTTATATACACCCGTGTTTTGTCTGCGTGGATGGCTGTGTGAGTGTCAGATCCCCTGGAACTGGAGTTATAAACAATTGTAAGCTGCCGTGTGGGTGATAGGAATTGAACACAGGTTATCTGGAAGAGCAGCAGTGTTCTTAACCACTGAACCGTCTCTCCGGCCCCAGCACACACATTCTCTATACAGTTAGATTTGTTCAAAATTTTTGTGACAAGAAGGATATTGTAAATTTATTTGTTTTTTTTTTGTTTTTTGTTTTTTGGTTTTTGGTTTTTTTTTTGAGACAGATTTTCACCATGTTACCCAGGGCTTTTAATTAATAACTGCCTTACCCAGACCTCGGAGAAGCTGGCATTACAGGGGTGCTTTACTGCACCTGTCTTTGTTGTGCTGTTGGAGTCGTGGCTAGTTTGTTTTGAAGTTTTTACTTCTTTGTCTCATCAGTGATCTCTGTCTAGACTTTTCGTTGCCTTTTTTTCCTTCTTTCTCTTTTTTTCTTTCTATTTTTAACTTTTAAAAAAATAAGTTTATTTTTGCTCATAATTCTAGTCCATACCAGTTGGAAGGATTGCTCCTAGTGTCTTAGTTTATGCTGTAAATAGATGTCGCGCCCAACTTGGCCAGCAAGCAGACACAACACGGTTGGATTCTTCTCATCAGCCTTTATTGCAGGAACTAATAATAATACTATGGGGGACCCCGTGCAGCCGGAGGGTGCTGCTTATATAGAGGAGCAGGGGTTGCCAATGCAAGGATTGGCTAAGGCTACAATACCTCGTTAGCATATGCCCACTTGGGAGGGGCACACACCAGAATCATGCAGACGCATGTGCAGAATACCTGTTTACCAGAAAAATCTGAAGAGGCAGGCAGGCAGTCGGCGCCGTCTTCTAATGTCAGCTACCAACAAACAGACACCATGATCAAGGCAACTCTTATAAGGACAACATTTAATTGGGACTGGCTTACAGGTTCAAAGGTTCAGTCCATTATCATTAAGGTAGGAAGATGGCAGCATCCGGGCTGGCATGATGCAGGAGGAGCTGAGAGTTCTACATCTTCATCTGAAGGCTGCTAGTAGAATACCAGCTTCCAGGCAGCTAGGGCTAGGGTAACAAAGCCCACACCCACAGTGACACACCTATTCCAACAATGCCACACCTCCTAATAGTGCCACTCCCTGGCGCAAGCATATACAAACCATTACACCTGGTGGTGCTGTTTTTGTTAGCAGAGTCTGAAAGGTAGCACAAGACGTGGCAAGAGGCTGTGTGTGTGTGTGTGTGTGTGTGTGTGTGTGTGTGTGTGTGTGTGTTTGTATTTCTCTTGTGTCCTTTCTGGTTTTTGGAATGAGAAAATGGTGGCCTACAAGAGTTTGGAAAAGCCCCATCCTTTTCAATTTTAGGAAATAGTTTGGGAAGAAGTGGGTTTTGTTTGAAGTCGCCAATCCTGAACTTCTTTTCTTAGGTGACTTCTCATTACTTGCTATTAGTTTACTCAGATTTTCTGTGCCATTACTGTTTAGTTTCTCTGTTTATTCTATTGTTTCAAACTCATTTCTTTGGTATTAGTGTTATGTTTTGATTTGATTTGTTTGACTCAGAGTCTTGTACTGTGGCCCTGGGGGGAGGGGAGCATAGTTGGAGAATGGGAGGAGGGAGATTGGCAAGATGACCCAGCAGTTAAAAGAACTTGCCACCAAACCCAACTACTCAGATCCTCAGGGTGGAAAGAATGACTCCTGAAAGTTGTTCTCTGACTTCGACATGACACACACGCGCACACGCACGCACACACACACACACACACACACACACGCACTACATAACTACATAAATACAGTTTGTGGATTTTGTTGTTGTTTTAAAATGTGTGTGCTCAGTGGTTAAGAGCACTTGCTGCTCTTGCACAGGACTCAAGATTTGGTTTCTCAGCAAACACATGGGAGTCTCAAGGTCCTGGCCTCCTTAGAAGGCAACAAGCATGCGATGCACATAAATACCTCAGGCAGTATCCATATACACACAAAACAAAGAATGAATCTTTGAGGGAAAAATTTGTATGACAGAGAGTAAAACGAAGAACTAGGAGTAGAACAAGGCACAAAATTGTCGCTTTTCGAAAGCTTCATTCAGATCTGAAGGAACATGCATGCAGAGTGAAGTTCCATGCAGGTCGCTGGCCCAGCGGCCCAGAGAGAACGCGCCCTGGCTGCCCTGGAAACCGGCCAGCGGCTGTGGACCATTCCCTCCGCCCAGTTTTCCCGGTGCAGCTCTCCGGGAGAGGGCGGGACTTCACAGTGAGCTAGGACTGGTCACGTGTCGAGCCGGCGTTGCTGGGCGCTGCTGCCCTGACGCAGGCCCGCTCATCGTCTAGGGGTGAGCTCTCCGAGGGAAAGCTTCCACATTGGCAAGCCGGTCCAGCCCCTCGGTGCGGCCGCCATGGATCTGACCTTAAGCCGGGCTGACTATCTCCAGGTAAACCGATCGGCAGGCGCCCTTGTGGGTAGACGCGGGCCTGGGGAAGCCCGGGTCCCTTCAGGCCCGGGTCCTGGGGGTGTCCCAGCCGCCCCCAGTGGTCTCGACTGCCCTGTCACTCCCCCTGGGCCTGACCACACAAGCTATATATTTCAGTAAACCGTCACAGCCCTATTAAGCTTACTAAATCATCACAAAAATATACCACCAGGTAGGAGTGCAAGTGAAGAATCAGGAGCCCAGAGAAGGTAAATACTTTGCCTTGTAGTAAATTATGTAGTTACTTTTTAAATCAAAGCGGACTCCAGAGCGGGTATTCCTTTGGTGCATGACTTGTTCCATCCCTCTTAACCATCTCTTAAGAGTTCTTCGTGGTATAAACATTCGCTTAGTTTCCTAGGGGGTTGGGCCAGATAGTTCACTTTAGTGTCTTATGGAAGCTACATCTTGTTAATACCTCTTGGATCTGTCCAATTAGTCACCATCTCTATGGTGCCCAGTTTGGGTTCTCACCGTTAGCTTGGATGGATAGAATCTACACTCTCCATGTCCAACTTCCCCAAGCTATGGTTCAAATCACTTGACAATGTCAAACTAAGTGAATCGCCTAAAACTTTAACAGCGTGCCTAAAAATTCAGAATAAAGTCATACCTGCACTACATGTGTTTTTCCCATGTTTTTAAGTTCTGGTAACAGTCACATCTGCTGAACAAGTCGTCTGTTTTCATCCCCTGTGCCTTTTGTCCCTTACACTGGAATTTTATGTCAGCAGGTTTTTTTTTTTTTTTTTTCAGCAAAAGTCCTCTATTTTCAATCACTAATAATTGGGAAGGGCTTCTGGAGTTATTTTCTGAAACTCTTTGCCAGTTATGTTACACAATTATTTTTTAATATTTTGGGTTGTTTCCTGTATTTTGACTTTCTCTGACATATTTCAATAAGATACAAGTTAACTGATAGGAATTATGCATTTCAGTAAAAAAGAAAAAAAGAAAAGAAAAGAAAGAAAGGAAAGAAAAAGAAAAAACCTAAAACTCACCGTAATCTGGTCTCTTCTTAAATATCCGATGTAAAAACTTCAAATTACAGTATATCCAAAAACATTCACTAGTTGGCCGTTGTTTCCTTAGGTAGGCGTGACCTCTCAGAAGACTATGAAGTTGCTTCCTACCTCAAGACAAAGAGCTACACAAAAGGTGCTGTAGATGCTGACTTCTCCGCCTTCTCCTGCCTGACAGGACAGGCTCACATTGCCATCCTTACTGGTACCTTGGGGTGTAACAGGTGCTGATGTTAAGATGGAAATGAACAAAGTTGGAGTAGGAGCCAGTGTTTGCAGAAAGTTGTGTTCTTGTACATGGATATCACATACAAGTCATAAGTTGTGTAAGAAAACTTGATAAGAGTCATACGTCGTGAGTTTCAGTTCAGTGATAGAGACTGATGAGCGTGTTCAAGACCCTGAGGTTAGTCCCTAGCGCTGAAAACAAAACTAAACAAAACAAAACACTCCATTTTTGGTAATAATTCACTCTGTGTATCAGGCTGATAGTATATAGAAAAAGAAATGTAAAATACAACAGAACATTGATAAAAGAATTTCTTTAAATTTTCTGTTTTGCTGTTTTATTTTTACTTATTTTGTTTTTGAGACAGGTTTTGATGTAGCTGAGGGTGGCCTTGAACTCTTGATCTTCCTACTTCAGCATCAGAAATTCAGGGACTATAGACATGAGCAACCATGCCTGGTTTAAATCTTCTCTTATTGAGTTATTGGTATTAAATGTTGAACTTTGTATTAGCTTGACTTCTTATAGACAAAACGAATTATTTTGTAGTATTTTAATAGTTGCAAAGTAAATATATTGTCTTGATATGTTAACATTTATCAAAATAAATTACAAGGTATTTTTTCTTGATAAATCAACTTAAATACATTATTTGACCTTTGGCTGCATTTTTGGAGTGATTTGAATAAGGGCAGTTCTTCCAAATAAGGTATTTAAATATGTGAGAGAAATCTGACATTTTAAATAGAATTTCAAGAATAATAAATCGATTATTATTATATTCTAGATATAATAGCACTTCTCAAAAAGTTTACTCATTTAAGTTGTTGAGAATCTGAAAGAACTTATTTATGTATATAATATCAGTACTTACTATATGAAAATTAAATCTCAGAAATTCTTTTTTTTTTTTGTGGTTTTTCGAGTCAGGGTTTCTCTGTATAGCCTTGGCTGTCCTGGAACTCACTCTATAGACCAGGCTGGCCTCGAACTCAGAAATCCGCCTGCCTCTGCCTCCCAAGTGCTGGGATTAAAGGCGTGTGCCACCACTGCCCGGCAGAAATTCTTAAAATATTAAAATTAAATTCATCATGTTTACATGAAAACCATATTTTTATTGAAAGTATATTTTCAAAATAGCATAACAGAGATAATAGCGATACTATGTTATATTTTTGCAAATTCTTAAATGTGTTTCATAAGCCAAGGTAGGTGGCCTCTTTTGTTTTCTCTGCTTTCATTCTTGTGATGTTTTGTTTTGGTTGCAATACATAGGAAAAAACTCATTTAGTCAGTTTACATAGATATACAGTTGAAAATAGAAAAAGATCTTCAGTCACCTTTTTAGGTAACTGTAACTTGTGATGCGATATTTAAATTTGAGGAGGTTTCTTGGGTATTCCTGTAGTGTGTACTCTGAAGGCACTGATGAACATTCTAGCATCACAGTAAATTTAGACTCTGAATCCATGTCTTGCAGGTGGTTATTGGAGATCAAGATGGGGTGGTGGCGTGCTTCGGCATGAAGAAAGGAGAGGCCGTGGTGAGTGGAGCAGTTTTAGGCAGCAGGTTTTCCAAAAGACAGATGCACTACTTGCTGGGTGCTCCTAAGTTAATGTCTTCCTAAAATACAGAAGTGGGAAATATTTGTAACATTAGTTTAAAATCATAACTTCTGTAGTACAGGAAAATATTTACAGTGAAATAACTTGTAAACTTAACTTTTTCCCCAATTGATTTTTGCAGCCAGTGTTCAAGACTTTACCAGGGCAGAAGATCTCGAGGCTGGAACTAGGAGGGGCTCTTAACACACCTCAGGAGAAAATTTTCATTGCTGCAGGGTCCGAGATTAGAGGCTTTACGAAGAGAGGGAAACAGTTTCTCTCTTTTGAAACAAACCTCACCGAAAGCATTAAAGCTATGTATGTTTTTGTTCTCCTCTATGTTTATGTATGTATCTATAACACATTGGGTTGGGGAAAACATCACATTAAGTTAGTATACATTAGTAGGTTTTTTGGGAAAAGGAAATTGGCTACAGGCATTTCATTAGTCAAAACCTGGAATCAATACACAGTTGATTGGCTGTTGAAATGTTTTCAATTTCACAGTGTGTGTGTGTGTGTGTGTGTGTGTGTGTGTGTGTGTTTCTGTGCACTCACATTCACTTTCTGTTTTGTGAGAACTTTTAAAAATATATTTTATATTGTTCATAGATACATAGTAATTGTGTGCATTTGTAAGTCACAGAGTGATGTTAATACGTGTATATGATATGTGATATCAGATTGGAGTAATTAGCATATTCATCACCTCTGACATAATTTATGTTGGGAACATTCTAAAACCTCTCTGCTAATTATTTTGAAGTATAAAGTTGTATACATTCAGTTTTCACTGTCTGGTTCAGTTGTGATTATGATAATGATAAGGTATATGTAAAAAGTTTTAAAAAAACAACCTAGGCACACAGGTTCCTGTTTCTCAAGTGTCTCTGGTAGTTCTGATTTTGAGCTAAGGACATTATGTTAAAGGGTGACTGGTCCCTGAGAGTGGTGGCTCATGCCTGTAACCCCCATACCTGGGAGACTGAGGCAGAGGTTTGTCACAAATTGAAGGCTAATCTGGAGTGTATAATGAATTCACCATCCATATGGGCTACAGCAGAGTGAGACCTGGTCTTAAGAGACAAAACCTGGCCTCTAAAGTTGTAATTTCTGGTGAATTAGGTAAGACTATGTGAAAAATTCAAGGTTTCCTGACATGTGAAATTTCACAGTTAAAAATTTAGACTTTTGTTTCCTGTTGAGTGAGTGTGGGGGGGAAGAGGGTATGAGCCTCCTTGCTATGGTTCATGGGTAGAGAGCAGAAGAAGACTTCATAGAGTGACTTTCCTACCTTTATGTAAATTCTGGGGAGAGAATTCAAGCCGTCAGACTTTACATGACACGCTCTTTACCTTCTGAGCCCTCTCGTCTGTCCAGAAATTTTAGTTTTCGAGCGATGGGGGCTAGAGAGGCCATAAAGTTCATGTAACTTCCCCTTTTTTTTTTTCATTTGTTATTTATTTATTTGTTTACTTTTTATGCCAATTGCTTTCCCCCCTCCAGGTCCCACACACACACTGTCCCTCCCCTCATGTCCCCTTCCTTTCTCCTCTTCTCTAAACCCTGTTAACCCAAGAACTTCTTGGGAAGACTAATAGCAATGGCCTTCCTCACACTTGATAAGCAGAGTAACTAGGAGTGGCTTTTACTGTGATGTAGCCAGAGGCCTGGTTTGGACACTGTTAATTCACAGCGTCTCTGTATAGTGGACAGATGCTATGTGTCATTTTGTGCAATGTACGGCACTTCTCTTGACTGTGAGGACTTTTCAAAGTCTGGCTTTTAAAGTGAGACAAGAATTCAACAGCAACAAGTGAAAATGATTTCAAATGGTTTTGAAAAATATATGTGTTTGAAATGACCTTGTAGATCAAGAATTTGAAACTTGCTGTGATTAGCAGTTACACTTTGTTAAAACCCATTGTAAAGGAGCTTATTTCCAAGATAACATTCTAATGAAAACATTTCCATCACTCATCATTTACTTTAAAGTCAACTGGAATGTCCTTTTTGAGGCACATTAGTGTGAAGCTAACTCTGGAGCTGAAGTTACCCCCACCTGCAGTCTCTCATTTACAGTATGATCCGTTAGTCCTGGGGACATTTTGCTAACAACATTCTACAGGGCTCTGAGTGTTAATGTGCTAATTTGGGTATATCAATTAGAACAGTGCTTGGCAAATGGTACACATTTAAAAAGTTTCTCTTTTGTTGTTGTTTTAAAAAAAACAAACAAATTAAGATACCTGTTCTTAGTTTTTCTGAGCCTCTTGTTAAGAAGCCTAACTTACAGTCCTCATTTGCAGTTTTCAGAATCAGAAGTGCTGATTGTTTCCAATGGCTAGAGATTAAAGCTGCATGGGTTGTACCTACAACCCCACACTTAGCAGGCAGAGTAAGTGGATAAGGCTCCAAGGTCGTCCTCAGCCATTAGGGTGAGATCAAGGACAGTCTAGAACTGCTCTGGACCCTGTCTTTAAAGAGAGAGGGGATATAGAGATTAGTGGGGGAAAATGTAAAAAGCATACCTTTATACAATGTAAGTAAACTGTTCTCAACTCTAAAAATGTCAGTTGCCTGTGCTTTAAAATATGAATGTCCTAAATTACTATTTTAATGTCTTCAGGTACATATCTGGCTCTGACCTCTTTCTCAGTGCGAGTTACATCTATAATCACTACTGTGATTGCAAAGACCAAAATTATTACCTTTCTGGGGACAAAATCAATGATGTCATCTGCCTTCCCGTGGAACGGCTATCTCGCACGACACCGGTGTTGGCCTGCCAGGACAGGGTACTCCGAGTCTTACAGGTGATGCCCTTTGAATTTTTAGGACTCTTCATTATTCAGTAAATTATTATGAGTGCCATATGCTTTAAGGTCACTTTAATGCTTCCTATTGTAAGTACCCTATGTAAAGTTGAATGTGAGAAAATATTTTTACATTTGATATTTTCTATCTTATTTCAGGCAAATGTGTTGAAATCTTTTGAACATTCTTAGAATATATATAGAGAGGGAAATGGCTACCTTCAGCTCACCCATCTCCAGTCCAGCACGCCCACCATCAGCTAGGGCACTTTGATGCGGATAACTAGTGTCCACATGGTCCCCACTTGCTCCTTCAGTACTTTTCTAGTCCTCAAAAACTAAAAGGAAAAATTGGGTCGAAGAGGAGGTGACAAATAATTTGAATTTATTAATCATTTAAACACATATGGAATAAATTACTCAGTAAATAATTCATTGCATAAATAAATGGTAGGACGTTTTCCTAACATGCTTGAAACCCAGTGCAACATAAACTTGATGTTGTGGAACAGGCCTGAGATCTCAGCACACAGGAGGTGCAGGCCGGAGAATCAGAAAATCAACATCATCCTTAGCTTCGTAGGAAATTGTTTGAGACCTGCCCAGGATAGAAGAGATCTGTTTCAGAACATCCAAAGCAGGAATGGGCAGGCAGTCAGCTAGAAGTTACCTAGCTGATTTCTAGATTTCGCTTTGTTTCACAAGAGGCTGTCTGTACTCTTTGTTTGTTTATTTGTTTCTTTCTTTCTTTCTTTTCTTAATTATTTATATGCTTGTTTATCATTTTATTTTTTTCTAGACATGGTATTACCATGTAGTTCTTGTATGGACCAGAACTTTGTAAACCAGGCAGGATAGGCTCAAACTCACAGAGATCCACAAGTCTCTGCCTCCCAAGTGCTGGGGTCAAAGGTGTGTGCAATCATGCCTGCCTGCATTCTTATTTTTAAAAATAAATCACCAAGGACCTGTGAAAGGAGGGAACAGAACTTTTTCCTTCTGCTGTGCTCACTTCTCCTTTCCTACTTCTGAGAACACTTCATCCTCTGAACTTGCCTCTTTTACAACTATGGATGTTCCTTTTTTTGCTTGTAGATGTCTATAAATTTTAAAATGATTAATAAAGGAAATGCATATGCCTTTTCCATGTTCTAAATCTGCATTAAAATCTTGTAAATAGTAAATTCACTGAATTATGTAAGTAGCAAAATTGAAAACAAACAAACAAAACAAATACCAGGTCCCAGCTTGTTTTCTTAGCTAAGAAGTAAATGATTCTGCCTCTTTGCAGCTGTGAGTTTGGGGAATACCAAAAGGCAAAGCCAGAATTTTCTTACGAGCAGCTTTGCGGGTGCTTGGGGTTTTGAAGGTATTCTATGTTAAACTCCAGTTAATACCAGAGACGACAGAAGAAATGACACTTGTTCCTGAAAAGTTTTGAAAGGGGTTCACCAGTCTGGTTTGCAGAGAAGCAACATATTAGAAATGACTCCTCTGGCCGGGCGGTGGTGGCGCTCGCCTCTAATCCCAACACTTGGGAGGCAGAGGCAGGCGGATTTCTGAGTTTGAGGCCAGCCTGGTCTACAGAGTGAGTTCCAGGACAGCCAGGACTACACAGAGAAACCCTGTCTAAAAACAAACAAACAAACAAAAAAAAAGACAAAACAAAAAAGAAATGACTCCTCTGTCTAGAAGTTCATTGAGTTGTTTGGTCTTTGGATCTCATTAATTGTGGGCTTTCTTTTTCTGATGAAGTTCAAAATTAAAAAATGAAAGCTGTTGAAAGTAGAGAATATGTTACGTACTTTTCTCCTTGGCATATATATTTCATTTCCAGCGTGTTGATATATGCAAAATTATTGACAAACACAGTCATATTTATGACATACTTTCTTAAAGCACTTTGACTTTAAATGCTTTTATAAGCTATATGTTTAGATATTGATGTTTCTAATCATTACCCATGTTCTTTTGAATGTTTTTCAGTTTCGGTTTTTAAAATTCTTATTCTCCTTTAGGGATCTGATGTGACATATGAAATCGAGGTTCCCGGTCCACCCACCGTCTTAGCACTACATAATGGAGATGGCGGTAATAACATTCAGTGTTCACAGCCAGCCATGCATGAAAGAGGAAGGCTAAGCAGGGGCTGCTACACAGGGTAGTGGTAGTGTGCTCTCTTCCGCTCTCTTCCTGCTCAGTTATGAGTTAGGAATCAGTGAGCTTCTTCATCTTGAGATCAGTTGTAGGGAATATGCTTTACTTTGTGACTACGTGGTGACTATTTCATTCTACTTCTATAATCATAACTACACAGTGTAGGGGAAACATGTTTGGTCCTCTTTGATGACACTGTTGCCTTGATGAGAGCGTAGACATGAAGGTCATATAGTTAGGACTCCATAGGAACTACCTCAAAGCAGAGGAGTAACAATAGTCTCAAGTCTAGACACTTAAGGACCAGCTTTCTTAGAAAGAGGAAATGCTAGATAAAGTCATTTTAGTTCAGAAAAATTAAATGTAACTAAAAGGTATACTGTCAATATTCTGGCATATATGAAATCTTTTTCTATTTTTTATAAGTTTATTTTTCTGATACATTAAAACAAAAAACTACATGTGAATGGTATTGTGATGTTTTAATACATATATACCTAATATTTTCCCTTAAAAATTTCCCTTAATGTAGCATTTGAAAAATGAGATTTTTACATTAAAAAATTTTTTAACGTAATTGTATGTTCTTGTTTGTTTTAATTTTAACTAGGTGACTCTGGAGAAAGTCTTCTGTTCGGCACATCAGATGGAAGACTCGGGCTTATTCAAATCACAGCGTCCAAACCAGTACACAAATGGGAAATTCGAAATGACAAAAAGCGGGGAGGTAGGCTTCCACACAGCTCAAGTTATGAACTGTCAATAGTAATTTAGTACATTAGAGTGTGCAATGTATTCTGTTTGATTTAGTTATATTAGACAGCAGGCGTAGTGATTTACAGAACCACCTCTGATTTATCTACTATTTGGTTATGGCAACTTTTATACTATAGATGTAATTTTTAAAATAAGAAATGCTACTTGTAGTTTGGGATAGACATAGAGGTTGATACCCTTCAGTCCATGTTAAACCCCATTTTAACTGGGATAGAGAATTAATCGGAATCTAGGATATGAAGAATGGAGTATTGGGTCAGAAACTATTCTAATTTTTAAAGACTATAGATTTTCAAAACTTTACACCCAACTTGGAAGCCAGTGAGCTGGCTCTTTATATGTACAGGATATTTGTTCATTTGTTCATTTATCACTTAGCAAATCCTTACCGTGGGAGAGAGAGGACAGGTCTGTGTGCCCACTGCCCCTGGTCATCTGAAGGGAACACAGTACAGTGTATGGTAGAGAGATGGTGGCCACAGTTCCTCTTAGACTCAGTGGTCAGAGGAAGAAAGTGCTTTAGGAAAGGCAAATTTGGGCTGAGAAGATTTGGAGAAAGAATATTCTAAGAGGAGGAAAAACAATAATTGCAAAGCCCTTGAGTCCGAGGTGAGCTAGATTCACTGGAGGACAACCGAAAGACCAGTGTGACTGAGCAGCAGTGTGGCCTGAGAAGAAGACGCAGGAGCGGGGCAAATGGTAGGTCTGTGGAGCCTTGGGCCAGGGCATTGCAGGTAGAGTGCAGTGGGTAGTCCTGGGAGGACTATCTGTGGAAGGTGAGACACAGTCAGATGGATTTGGGAAGAAACAGCCACGCTGGAAGCAGAGAGAACACTTGGAAGTTGTGGTTACCATGCTTTCTTATAGTTCAGAGCATCCTGGTTCATCCTTCCTATTATGGAAGTAGAAAGACTAGAAAGTTGAGATATGTGTGGAGGCCATGGGTTTGATAAAGAGAGGGAAAAGAGTGATGTCAGAGACAGAGCCTAGAATTGTTTCGTCTGTGCAGCTGAGTGGCATAATTTACTGAAATGCAGGACGTCCGGAGAGTGGGCAGTACTAACACTGCAGCTGAGTAGTAAAGAACTGTGCTCGGGGCAGGAAGAGAGTGAGGGGCCAAACTGGACATGAGAGCCTGGGGCCTACTGAGGGTCAGAGCTAAAGGGCGTGTACACGTGGGTGCATTGCTGTGTAAATTGTGTTCAAAGCTTTGGAAAAGAGAGAAACACCCAATTATGTGCAAAGTTGTTCTTTTGCTTTTTTTAACAATAAAGTTTTGATGACTATGTGGTATGAAGTTATATGAATATATGTCTATACTCTACTGTGTCTCATATAATAACTCGCCCTTTTTATAGGTATCTTGTGTGTTGACAGCTTTGATATCATGGGTGATGGGGTGAAAGATTTACTTGTTGGGAGAGATGATGGAATGGTGGAAGTGTATAGTTTTGAGAATACAAACGAACCTGTGCTACGGTTTGATCAGGTATGTTATTTTAGAAAGATTTGTGTGGGGACTGGAGTGGTAGCTGGGTGTGGAGGACTGGCCTAGTGTGTAAAAAGTCCTGGTTCTGCCCCTAATACTATAAACCAGAAGCAAAAACAAAACAAAGACTATATACTTACTTTTCATTAGTTATTGTAGAGATGGTTGATAGTTTGAATTTTGGTGAATTAAAAATATAGTATAATATTGTTTTATAAAAAACAAAATGTTGTTAATCTATCTCAATCTGGTGGTGAGGCCTCTAAATTCCAACAAGAGGCTGAGGCAGAAGGATCAGGAATTCAAGGCCTGCCTGGAAGAGTAATCAACTTTAATGAGACTCTGTCTCAAACAGCAATGAAGAAGGGCCACGACACTGATTATTGGTAAATGCTTTCTTAAAGTGCCCAAGGCTCTAGGTCTGACCAGCAGGACGAATAAATAAATACTTGTAAAAATGTTGCCAATAACAAAATCTCTCCTTTGTTCTCCTGTTTAGTGGAAAAGTATTGCCCTTAAGCTGAAGAATAAATTCCATTTTCATTATCATTCTTAAATATAATTTTAAATTTATTAGGTATTAAATATTTTTTCTAGCTTCTATAGATCACAACCACACAGTATAGGGAAAACATATGTTTCGTTTTCATTGATGAGGTTTTTCTCTTAAGGTAATAAGAACATAGATATGTAGGCCATACTGTTAGGATTCCATAGAAACTAACGTGAAGCAGGTACTTCCTAATTATAGTCTCACATCTAGACACTTAAGGACCTGTTTTCTTAGAAAAGAAGAAATAAAGTCATTCTAGTTCAGAAATTTTAAATGTAATTAAAAGGTATAGAGTCAATATAGCCAAGCATTCTGGCATACATGGAATTTTTATCTATTTTTTTAATTAATTTACTTTTCTGACACATAAAAGCAAAAGCTATATATGAATGGTGGTATATCATATGATGATACCAAATATTTTCCCTTTAAATATTTTAAATTACATTTATTTATAACAATATATTGATGTTTGTGGAGCGGTATTTGTGTGTGTGCTGTAGGTGCACTCATGTGGAGGGCAGAGGACACCTTTCTGGTACTGGTTCTCTCTTTCCACATGTGGGTCCCAGGAAGCAAACTCAGGCTTCAGTTTGGCAGTAAGCGTCTTTACCCACTGAGCTATCGTGCCAGTTCCTGAGAATAATGTTTAAATAGTGTTAAACATATTTCTTGGGTGAAAATGCTCACAATGGTTTCTTGTAGCCCTTTGAAACATATGATAGGTAATTGCTGCCTTCAGTCGCCCTGTGCAATGGCAAGCACTCTTCCTTTCTGTGTCGTGATTCACTATCAACACCTCAACAGATAAGTAAGACTAAATCGAGTGTCTGAACTTGATACCTACATAACTATACTGATGCTCGTTAACCAACTTCCTCTTACTCGTCCCTTCCCTACTCGTCAGCAACTGCAGGGCCTGCCATTCTGTCCTTAACTCCTGTGAGTGGAGGCTGGTGTTCTGCATATCAATGAGAACATGTGTACTATGTCTGGCTTATTCCAATTCACATGCTTTCCAATTCCATCTGCACTGTTTCAGAACACAGGATTCCCTTCCTTTGTTGCTATACAGTATTTTGTTTCATAGACTGGTGCCCCTGCCACTGCTTTCCATTACTGAGGTCTGAGAGGGCAGGCTGCTTTAAAGAGGTTCAGCGTGGCTTTGGTTCTTAGGAGAGGAGCAGGGTCATGGTGCTCCTGCTGACTGAGTCCCAGGACTGTCCTTGCAGAGGGCCTACACTTTATTCCCTGTGTGCATTTCAGTGGCTCACAACAGCCTGTAACTCTGGCTCCGAGATGTTCTGAGGCTTCAGGCTTTTTTTTGGGTACAATCGTGTGCACTTACCTCACCCACCAAACACATAAATATATAAACATGTGAGAGGAATTTCATCAAATTATATTAAAATGCATGAGTCTATTATATTAAAATGAAAGTATGTGGCGAAAATGGAATGAAAATAAATGTTGACATACACCATGCATGAGCATGAGGGGAGGAGGGGGAGGATGTAGGGAGAGGGAGGGGTGTGTGTGTGTGTGTGTGTGTGTGTGTGTGTGTGTGTGTGAGAGAGAGAGAGAGAGAGAGAGAGAGAGAAAGAGAGAGAGAGAGAGACAGACACACACACACACACAGAGAGAGAGAGAGAGAGAGAGAGAGAGAGAGAGAGAGAGAGAGAGAGAGAGAGAGAGAGTTAGTTGACCTTTAAAAGCGGTACAGCTGGCTAGATGGTTTAGTGCATAGAGGTGCCACACAAGCCTGGCAGACTGCTTTCGTTCTCCTTAGTCATGTAAGGTGGGACAGGAGAAACGACTCCTCAGGGTTGTCTTCTGAGTCCACACACACTGGAGCATGCATGCCCACACACTTCAAATGAAAGGAACATTGTAACATTGCTGTTACATTCAGTTATTCTAAAGCTGAGGTTTCTTATTTTCAATGTCAATGATTTTGTATATAAATTTTTTCCTGGTATTTAGAGTCAATGGGTTTGTTTGTTTGTTTGTTTGTTTAAGGTTTATTTATTTTTATGTGTGAGTGTCTATCTGCATGTATGCCTGCATGCCAGAAGAGAGCATCAAAACTCATTGTAGATGGTTGTGAGCCACCATGTGGTTGCTGGGAATTGAACTCAGAACTTCTGGAGAAGCAGCCAGTGCTCTTAACCACTGAGCTATCTCTCCAGCTCTGGGTATGATTTTTAAATGCCATGGGTTTATTTTAAAATATTATGTATAACTTCTATATGGTTATGGTAAAAATTTTAGAAATTAACTTAAGAATATGCAGTGAAAGCATAGATTTTTTTTCATTAGAGAAAAAGATAAAAATCCTCTGAAGAGATTTACAGACTAGATTAAATTTACTAGCTGTTTTGTTTATATAATTTACCAAACCTCTCTTCTTTATATAGTTTTGTCACAAATATACCAGTTATTCTGAATCTTTTTTCCTATATTTAAAAATGCTGGAACTTTCTGGCATTCGTTCAGGTTTCCTCAGTGTCTGCACATGACTAAATATGTATTGAATATCTGGAGACAAGAAGAAAAGTTTTGTGGCTTGTTTTAACATGTCTTTGAAATGTTTAAATATTAATGAAGTGGATTTTACATTTACTGTAGATGCTGTCTGAAAGCGTCACGTCGATCCAGGGTGGCTGTGTAGGGAAAGATGGTTATGACGAAATCGTGCTGGCCACGTATTCAGGTCAGGTAATGATAGTGGGTAGCCAAAGAATAATAAAAATCCTGGGATTAATAAAGTTTTTTGACTAATTTTATTACGTGTGTATGTGTGTGTGTGTGGAGAGAGAGAGAGAGAGAGAGAGAGAGAGAGAGAGAGAGAGAGAGAGAGAGAGTTGGGGGGGGGGGGGGGAAGGAAAGGGAAGAAGAGAAAAGAAGAGAAGAGATTTGGTGTGTGGTATAAAATACACGTGCTTACAAAGCCTGACACCTGAGTTCCATCCTCAGTGCCATGTTGGGAGGAAGAGAACCAATTCCTGCTTGTTGTCTGACCTCTTTCACACAGGTGCCCTGCCATATTTCCCTTTAGGCCCCTCTCCCTATCCAAATAAATGTAATATTTAAAAAAAATAAGAAAAATGGCTGGGGATATTGCTCAGTGGTTTTATTGCCTCAAATGTGTAGGGCCCTGTGTTAGATCTAAAGTTTGAACAGTATCCTGAAGACAGCTTAGTACTTTTAAAACTTGTAGTCTAGTACTTTTAAAACTTGGCTTAAATATTTACTAAAATCAAGACTACGTTTTGGCCTAATGCATTTCATATAAAAATTTAATTTTGAAGTTTAAAAACTTCTCACTGTAGTCATAGCAGTGCAAATTTCCATGACAATAAATAGCCACAGCCAGGTTGGCTTTGTCAGCTACATTTGAATTTGCTAGAATGTAGTGACTTACACCATACTTGAAAACTGAAGATTTTTAAGACTTGTTAGACTGTAGCACCTCAAGGAAAACATGGTGTCAGGAAATGCTTGAGTACTTCCTTTATGTTGTGAATGTTTTTCAGCTTGAATTTTTTGTTCCAATTTTAAGAAGCCCTGGGCTTTTAGGTCAATGATGGTTGACAAAGCGGGGTGTAATTAGGGGTTCTACCTGCTTTTTCACTCAGCACTAAGTCATGTGTGATTGTAATTCATCTTTCCAGGCTGGGTGACAGGGCTGACTACAGAGCCCACTCACAAGGAAAGTGGGCCAGGAGAAGAACTAAAACTTAATCAGGAAATGCAGAATAAGATTTCTTCTTTAAGGTAATGTTTTCTTCTTTGCTGTTTCCATCTCAGTATCTGTACTTGTTTCTTCTTGTTAATCGTAGGACCAGGTGCTTTATTTTATTGGTAAGAATGATATATCTCATACAAGCTATATAGACTTGAGAAAATTAGCCATAAGTGCTGATTAATATTTTGAGTTTGAAATATACCTTCCCTATGCATAATTCTTTTTGGTTTTGTTTTCTGGGACACAATCTCACATAGCCCAGGGTGTTCCCTAACTCATTCTGTAGCAGAAGTTGCCCTTGAACTTCTGCCCCTCTTGTTTCTGCCTCCTTGGAGCTAGATCCCAGGTGTGCTGCACCACAGCCATCTGGGGCATCCTCCTATCCTACGGATCCAGAAGTGCACTGTTTTCATTTGCTTAGCTGCAGGTACTTACAGTGTTTTGCTTCTGTTTTCCCAAAGCATTACAAATAAATGAACAGAAGTGACTTAGAGTTTTTCTTTAGCTCTAATGTTGACTATTCCTGTGAACCTTTCTGATTTGTAAAATTCTCTTGCTGGACCTGAATAATGCTGATTTCCTTCAGTTCTGAGATTGCTTTCATGGCCCACTCAATTCCATACATCTTGGGAAAAGTTGACCCCATGCTCACATACAATAAGGAAATAGAAGATGATAAAACTTTTCTTGACTGAGCAGCCTGTAGCCTTGCTAACTTGTTAGGGAAGTGAGAGCTCACTTTTTTTGGCATAGTGGAAGGCTACAGGAACTTTTAAGGCAAGAGATGCAACAATTACCAGTAGCATGTTCTTGTTTATAAAGACCACTAGGAAATCATTATTCAAACTAATATGCCTGATTCATTCAGGGTATCCTAATTTCTGCAATAGGAAATAGGAAGATAGCTCAGTAGATAAAGCACTTGCCAGGAAACCATAAAGTCCGGAGTTCAGACCCCCCAGAACCAGTGGCAAGAACTTGGCAGGTGTGATGGCCTACCTATAATCTCAACACTCAGGAGGCAGAGATGGAGGCTTGCAAGCACTAACTAGCTCAACTAACTGCAGTTATAAATCCAGGTTCAGTGAGAAACTTTGCCTCAGTAAATAGTAACCAAGAAGGCCCTACACCAGTTTCTGGCCTCCACACACATATGACACACATGCATATACACCCATATACAATGAATCTACATACATTTTAAACATGTGAAAACACATGTATCCTGAGATTTCTGAAAATTTTTTTCTTTAAAAAACACAGAAATATAAAAATGTGCTTTCATTTTAATCCCAGGAGTAGGGATATGGGGTTGCTTCTAACTGACTGCAGCGTGACCAAGCCAGCTCAGTCAGTCAACAGGGTCTCAAGGGAGGGAGTGAGGATTGAAAAAGAAAAACAGTTAGACAAAATGATAACATGACTCCAGCCCATACTGAGGCTGAAGCAGCTTTATTTCTCTCCAGCTTGCATTTATATCATCCTAGGTATATACAAAAAAACATGGTCAGTTCTTAGAACAAAGACAAAGTCATCAACCGAAGTAGTAAACAAGGAGACCACATAAGACAGTAATTAAGTAGAATAGTAAGCAAAGAGGTCACATAAGGTAGTAATTCAGCACAGCAGTAAACAAAGCCCCATGGTTACTAATATTCTTATCTGAGCCCACTTCTTTGTCTGAACCCAGTGACAAATGCCAAATTCCTAGAAGTGGTTCCAAAAGCTCTCGATAGCAGCAGCTGAGTATGATTTGTCTCATGCTCTAGCAGAGATGTGGTTTTGCCAGCTGCAGAAATTGGAATTCTGGGAACTTTTCAGAGAACATATAAACACTAGGGCCATAAGAGGCAGGTTGGCGGTGGGCCAGGGTGGGGTGTGGGTGTAGGTGTGTGTGCGCATGAGCACACACATGTGCGTGATTTGTTAATAGTCATGCTCAAAGAAGAAACAAAAGGAAAGATTAGATTCAAGGATCTCTCTCCCCCCCCCTTCTTCCTCTTCTTCCTCTTCCTCCTCCTCCTCCTCTTCTTCTATCTAGTTATAGGGGGTAAAACTGGGGGATAAACAGTGGATAAAAGAACCCATCAAGTGGCAAAGGCCAGCTACACACATACCTTTTTTTAGAGCTAGTGACTATTATTAGTTCCTCAGCACAATACCTAGAAGAGATTGTCAGATTCCTTGAAACTGGAGTTACAGTTGTGTGCTGCCCTGTAGGTGCTGGAAATTGAACTTGAGTCCTCTGCAAGAGCAGCAGTGATCTTCACAGCTGAGCCATCTCTCCAGCACCCGATACCTTTTTTTTTTTAAATAATGTAGTCTTCCTCTTCTTGATCATACTAGAATATAAGCTGTGTTACAAATTTTTATTCTTTTGTTCATTCAGCACATGGAACACTGGGGTAAATATGTAATATTGATTAGAAATGTTTCCTGGATAAATTAATATTTTCCTTTGTTTATTGCATACATCCCATTCAATCTCCTCAGACCCTTCCCCCTAAATTTGGGCTAGCTACCTTCATGTTGCTCCAACTGTTACTTCATTTGCATGTAACCTTTCTCTTCAACCAAAACACCCCTTGACAACACTCACAGAGAATCTGCTGCAACAGTTGATGGACTTGAGTGGCGCCACTGATTCATCATCCTTGTTGTTTTCAACATGTTACTATTTGGTGACCTCTCTCTTTTGTGCATCTACCTTGATGACCTATAGAAAAGTGTATGTCAACTGGCTTCATGTTTTTGTTTGTCATTAAGTCTGCTGTGTGTTCTTGTATTAGTTTCTCTTCTGATCAGTGCTGTGTGCAGCTGCCACCATGGTGATGTGTTGGAGTTGGTAATTTGCAGCCTGCCTTGATACAGCTCTATTAATATTACTGTTATTGGATTGAGGGGATGTTTTAGCTTTTGGATCAATGATAAATGATGTGGAGTCATTTAGTCAGTCGTAGAAGCAAAAGTGTCCCTGTTGGTGTGAAACAGCTTAACCTCTAAACCTAGTCTTTCAAAAAGAAATACCTCACTTTTTTTTGTACACACGGCAGGGGATCTCAAATGTCAGTCGGAGATAAGACTGTATGTGTTTTCCTGCAGGACTGAATTAGAATTTCTGCAGTTTAAGGTGCTTCAGGAGAGAGAAAATTACCAACAGTCTTCACAGTCAAGCCAAGCAAAGTCAACGGTCCCTTCATTCAGTGTCAATGACAAGTTCACATTGAATAAAGACGATGCTAGCTACAGCCTCGTCTTAGAGGTGCGGACTGCAATAGATAATGTCTTAATACAGGTAAGCACAATGCCTTATTTCTTAATATTAGGCTAGAGCTGTCTTTTTGGCAAACCAGTATACACACTTAGTATTAGTAAACATTTTTAATTCTTTACAGTAACTTTAAATGTTTACAAATCTTCTGTTAGGTAGTCAGTTTATTTATAGGTTATCTTTACCTTTTAATTATTATATAACCAAAAGGTGAGTGAACCTCAGTTTCCAAGAGGGATAGAAAGGACCTACAGGATTTCTTTCTTTGGCCACCTTCTAAGAGAGTCTTGTTGTTGTTGTTTGTTTGTTTGTTTGTTTGAGACAATGTTTCTCTATGTTACTCTGGCTGTCCTGGAAATCACTCTGTAGACCAGGCTGTCTCTGCTTCCCAAGTGCTAGGATTAAAGGCATGTACCACCATGACCAGCAGAATCTTACCCATAGGTGGTTAAGAAAACTCCAGTATCTGTTAGGTACCATGGCTTAGCCTATAATTGCAGCACTTGCAGGGCTGAGGTAGAGGGATTGCTGCAAGTGAGACCTTGCCTCAAACACAAACAAAGCAGGAAAGGTTCCAATATTTAATGCCTTTATTAAAATGTTTTCTGAATCTCTAGACACTAAGATGGTAGCTTACTTACTAACTCAGTAGATTCCAGCTAGGCCAATAGGCAAAGTAGATAATCTTAAAGGGTGAATTTAGGGATAACAATGGGTAACTAACAACTATTTTTTGTTTTTGTTTTTGTTTTAATTTAAGTTAGAAGATAGCCATGAAATAGAAAAAGATAAATGGAAAATAATTAGATGAAAACCCATAAAAATGAGAGAGTATTAAATTGAAAGAAGGAAATATATCTGTTGAAAAGATGCAATAAAGAAATCGATTATTAATGAAATAGAAGAACCTTCTTCAGTTGTGTTAGTTCTCAGGCTGCCACACTGCACCTCTCTAGGAGCTCCAGTCTCATACCAAGGGCAGCAGCTGTCTCTTAGAAGCTGCTCTGCTGAGGAGGTCGCATGATTGTCTACATAGCAGATGAACTTCAGCTTGATAAACATGAGCCGTCAGCTGGGGAAGCCGTCGGCTGGGAGATGGCTCCGTTGTTGAAGTGCTTGCTATGCAAGCATTAGGACTTGGGTGAGCATCCATAGGCGGCTCTGTGTCTCGAACCCCAGCACTAGGCAGAGAGAGGGAAACCCTGCGGCTTTCTGGTCAGCTAGCCTAGCTAGTTGGTTTAGTGAGAGACTCTGTCTCAAAAACAAAGGTGAAAAATGACCAAAAAAGACACCTACAGATGCTTGAACATACACACATTCATATATCCACACACCACACTTACATTCAGGTGATTAAAGCCCATGATAACCTCTTTTCACTAATAAAAACAAAAAATAAAGATAATTGTTTAAGGAGATAAGAGTGTTCTATGATTTCTGATAAACTAAATATTAAAGAATACATGATTATAAAATGAAATGTATTCTTTATTGAACTTACTTTCTAAAAATATAAACCATTAGCTGGGCATGGTGGTGCACAGTTATAATCCCAACACTCAGAAGTGTGAGGAGGACCCCAAGTTTTAAGGCCAGACTCCTTGGTAAGACTCTTTTTCAAAAACCAAATGGAGAAGCCAGGAGTGAAGCATGCCTTTAATCCCAGAAGTGGAAAGGCAAAGGTGGGCAGATTGGTGTGAGCTCGAAGTCAGCCTGGTCTATGTATAAAGTTCTCCACTGGTACATGGTGAGAGCTTGTCTCAAACACCACCACCAAACAGGGAAGAAGGCGTGTATTCCAACTCTCACATTTGAAGCCATATATGAACTATAACTAGGGAGAATCCTTAGAGTAAACATTATGGATACTTTTAGGTTTTCTGTCTGAACTTTCCTGTTTTAAATATTGCTACAGAGTGATGTTCCAATAGACCTACTGGATGTGGATAAGAATTCCGCTGTCGTGAGCTTTAGCAGCTGTGATACAGAGGTGAGTTAAAAAAAAAATGAACAAAACCCTTCCTGTCTTGGTTTGTGTTGCACCGTTGCACCGCTGAGTGACATCTGTAAGTGCTGTCGTGGTTCGAAGCTGCTGCTTGCATAGTTCCCATGCAGGCTTTTCTCTTAGAATCTGCCTGCCCTTTCTCTAGCCTCAGAAGTCCTGACCCTGATGCTTTGGCCAGGCTCCCCAAGGCTCTCATCCCTTCACTCATGTCCCTGCCCCTCTGGGCCCTATCATGGCCTGCTACACAACTTATCCCTTTAGCTTCCCTGCCTCCAGTCTTGCCTCTCACCTCAAGACTGCTGTGTGCTGCCACCAGAGGCGTAAGGCACAAATGTCACTGAATCATTTCTCAAAACCTTTTAAAGGGTCCAATTTCCTGTTGGATGTAAGTCTAGATCTTGATTGTGCATAGAAGTGTTTTTCTGTTTCAGCTCTTAAATTATATCCCAACTTACCTCTCCTTTCATGTCATGCCAAAGAAGCCCTTCAAAGTTTTTCCTGAAAATGCTATGGTTTTGTACATACATTAGCATATATCTCTTCCTCTTCCTGTTCTTTCTGGTACACTCTGGGGCTTCTCAGATGCTGACAGAAAGCTGTTATTCAGTGGGCTTTTGTTGAGCCCTCAGTCTCTGTGATGCACCTGTAATTAGATGGGGGCCATGCCTGCTGTACCACTTCCTTCTCATTCATACTGGCTGAAAGCAGTTTCAGAGCAGGGTATGAATCCTGAAGAGAACTTAAGAGACAAGAGAAAACCCATATTAGATGCACTAGAGAAGATGACCAGACAAGAGATGGTGACTGGTTGTTCTGTGCATATTTTTAAAGGCGGTAATACAGATGAAGGTGTGACTCGGAGGTAGAATGCTTGCTTAGCATGTTCTGGATACGATCCCAGAACTACCAAAGGAAATAAGAAATTTAAAGCATAGATTAAGAAAAAGTTGAAAACTACATGAAGTATGGAGGGCTTATTTTGCTCATTTATTTACTGTTGGGGCAGAATCTCAGTGAATAACATGGCTTGGCTGAAACCTATGTAGCCCTGGCTAGCCTCAAACACAGCCGTCTATCTGCCTCTGTCTCCCATTACTGGGATTAAAGGTGTACATTACCATAACCAGCAGATAGGTTTATTTTAAATACAATTTCTTTCTTTCTTTTTTTGTTTTGTTTTTTGTTTTTTGTTTTTTGTTTTTTGTTTTTTGTTTTTTGAGACAGGGTTTCTCTGTGTAGCCCTGGCTGTCCTGGAACTCACTCTGTAGACCAGGCTAGCCTCGAACTCAGAAATCCGCCTGCCTCTGCCTCCCAAGTGCTGGGATTAAAGGCGTGCGCCACTACTGCCCGGTTTAAATATAATTTCATAGTAAATATTTTCCTATATATATATATATATATGTGTGTGTGTGTGTGTGTGTGTGAGTACATATATATATATATGTGAGTACACTGTAGTTGTCTTCAGACATACCAGAAGAGGGCATCAGATCCCATTACAGATGGTTGTGAGCCACCATGTGGTTGCTGGGAATTGAACTCAGGACCTCTGGAAGAGCAGTCAGTGCTCTTAACCAAGCCATCTCCCCAGCCCAACATTTTCCTTTTGTTAAGTAAAGAAATGTTAAATCATTCATGTCATTGATATAAAGTTTATCATGTTTTTTGTGACTAAACATAAAGAGCCTGCTTATATGAAAACAAATCTAATGTGCTGGTCATGGTGGCTCACACCTTTAGTCCCAGCACTTGGAGGTGGCAGGGGCTCAAGTTCATCCTAAGCTAGTTAGCAGTTACCTTGTCTCACCCCTCCCCAGAGAAATAACAACAAGTGTAATAAATATTTGTATTCTGGATTTGCTCTGGTAGAGTAAGGAATGTATGTGGTGTCTGGGATGCAGCCCAGATGGTAGAGTACTTGCATGAACAAAGCCCAGGGCTCCATACCCTGCACTTCCTGAACCTGGCATAGCTGTTTAAGCCTGTGATCTCACCACTCTGGAGGAAACGGGAGGCTCAGGAGTCCTAGGTATGCCTGGTTACAGAGCTATGGCAATCTAGGATGTATAGCACCCTGTCTTAAAAAGCAATTAGCCAGTTTTATTTACATCACCATGGCAGTATTTGAAAAGCTTATTTTGTGCTAATTTAAAACTCGTTTCCTGGACTGTGGCTTCTTAAGAAATTTTGGAAATTTGAACTATTTTAAAAATTAGGAAGACACATAGTCATCTCCACATAGCTATCACTTTCAGAGTTCGGCCCCTCCTCACCAACTTCTTGCTGTTCCTAATTTTTTTTATGTGAACATTACTCAAGTAAATAGCAAACTATTGCTAATGGTTTTGTTGTTTCTCCACTTTAAATTCTTCCAGTCAAACGACAACTTTCTTCTTGCCACTTATCGATGCCAGGCAAATACCACCAGGCTGGAGCTCAAGGTAAAATTGCTAGAAATTGCCTTTATTTTCTTATTTTTGTTGTTGATGCTCAAGAACAAGTCTCACAAGTTTGGGGTTGTGACTTTGTGTATTTATGTGTGTCTGTCTCTCTGTGCGTGTGCGCATGCGCTCACCCACCTCTCCAGCCTCATTACCTTTGTTTTTGAATGTCTGAACTTGTCTTACGTATGCTATCATTCTGCTGCACTGAAATTCTCTGTGAAATGAATCTCTTTGAAGAATGGCCAATGGGGTTTTAGTTTATCCTAGACGCCACACGTTAAGTGAGTGCTCAGTCAGTAACCTTCTCTGGAACCATTGCTCTGGAAGTTCCCTCCTACGGGAATTTTCTAGATTTATTTCCTTTTAGCAGGGCATGGGTAGTGGGGAATAAGTTTGGTCTCACTTTGTAGCCCAGGCTGGATTTGAACTTTGGCAGTTAGTCTCCAGAGTGCTGGGATTGCAATGTGTGTACCATGCTTGGCTTTGCTGGTTCTATTCTGGAAAGTCCAGGCATGCTTGGAGTGGTGATTAATCCATAGCAATCTTGTTTTATATCATTTGCTACCTAAACTCATTCTGAAGCAAATACAGTGGATTTATATTTTATTTGTAAATATTTTAGCATATTTAAAAGATGAGTGCTCTTTTAAAAAATATAATATTATTTTCAATCAAAATTGGACAATTATTATCAAGTATAATGTTTAAATTCTACTGATTTGCTTTTATATATTTATCTATTCATGGTTTAAATATAACAGAACTATTGAGATTGTTTAGTCATTGTGTTTTCCTACTGTTTAGATTTTGCTGATTGAATTCTAGCCATTTAATTACCTTTATCCCAGGCCTAGTGACACACACCTTTAATCTTAGTGCTTAGGAGGGAGAGGCAGGAGGACCTCTCTGAGTTCAAGGCCAGTCTAATCTACACAGTGAGTTCCATGATAGCCAGGACCACATAAAAGAGAACCTACATAAAAAAAAAATACACATACAAATGGATAATTATTACCTTCTATTCTGGTGAAAATTTTAAAGTTCTTTTGTTTTAGTCTTTGTTTTGTAGTGCTGGCTTTTAACTCACTTGTTTTTTTTTTTTCTCTTTCATAATTTTATATCACCAAGCAAAAATATATCAGTACATTTGAAAAGCAATGTTCTTTTTTAAAAGTTGAGCAAAATAATATTAAATTAAAAAAGAAAACAATAATGCCTGAAAAGAGCCCCAGGAAAATTATGAAAGAGAAAAAAAGCCAGGTGAATTCAAGGCCATCTTGGGGTACAGAGATATATCCTGGCTCAAATAATGGGAAGGGAGAGGAGAAATGAATAGAGGGAAGGAATGAAGAAAAGAAAG
>JANHMN010000001.1:108573513-108604534 GCA_030674055.1 Rhabdomys pumilio
CATCTAGAAAAATTAAATGAATTCTTTCTTCTTTCTTTCTTTTCTTCTTTCTTTCTTTTCTTCTTTCTTTCTTTTTTTTCTTTCTTTTTGATATTGAGAAAGGAGAAAGTTGAATGTTGGAAATGAAGCAAAGATGGCTAATCTAGCTGTCTGAGTTAGGGTTTTACTGCTGTGAGCAGACACCATGACCAAAGCAACTCTTATAAGAACAACATAAAGGCTGTTTCCACTCCCCATTGGCAGCATTACTTAGCAGATATCCTGTGGCTGGCATCTCAAAAATCTCAGGGTCTTCAAGGCAACTTCAATGTTACAGCTTCTTGTTTCATGTCTGGGACCCACACATGATCTTCTGGGCTCCTCCGAAGGGCTGGTGTCACTTCTCCAGCTCTGCCCTCTCTAGCACTCAAAGCTCAAGTTGATACACTGCAACTACTGTTCTTAGTGATCATTCCATGGTACTGGCATCTCCAATACATTGTGGTCTTCTGCTGCAACTAGACTTCACCAGTAGCCTCTCATAGCCTCTCTTCATGGTGCCAAGCCTCATATCATTTGCATGACCCCTTCAGTCCTGAGCTATCAACTGCAAATGAAGCTGCACCTTCACCAATGGCCTTCCATGGCCTCTCACAGTGCTGAACCTCAGCTGTTCTTCATGACCCCTTCATGCTTCAAAACCAGTACCACCTGGGTGACTCCTACACATTACCAAGTACAACTGCAGCACGAGGTACAACCTTGGCTATTTCTGGAACAGCTTCTTTGTGTTCTCAGAAAAAACTTCCCAGAAGATTTCACCTCAGTAATGCTGGTCTGTTCTTAATTCCTGCTGATTTCTTAGCTCAAGCTAACCAGCATCCGTTGTCCCAGTAGTCCCTTTTATGGTCAAGTTCTGCCGCCTGCAGGGGCTGGAACCTGGCCCCCTTGTTCTATTACATTATTACCAGCTTTTTATTTTCCAAATCCCTCACTGCCTGAGTTTGGCTGTCCTAGATCTTGCTGTGTAGATTGACCTTGAGCTCAGAGATGTCTGCATGCCTGTCTCCTGAGATTAAAGGTGTGCACCACCATACCTGGACTTTTCTTCACCTAGAACTTGCTCTGTCCTAAGCTAGCTTTGATCCCAGAGATCTGCTTGGCTTTGTCTTCTGGGATTAAAGGTGTGTAACACCATGCATGGATCTAAATTTAGTTGATTAGGATCTTGCCTCAAAGTCCCTCTCCCTTAATCTGTTATCTCCTAGAATACAGGATTCAGCTCCATTTCACATCCTGGTACCCCTTTAATATTTGAACCATATATTTTATACTTTTCCTTTCCAAGCTTGCTACAATTGTTCAAAATGCTCTTCATGAGACTTAACAGAGAACAAAGTCTCTGCTGGGCTTTTTTTGAGACTTCCTTTGTTAATGCAATTAATAGAAATGTCTTTACCTTAGCCTCAGGTAGACTCTTCAAACAAGGGCAAAAAGCAGTTCTTCACCAAAATACCACAAAAACAGACTCACCTCTAGAACCAGGCTTCCACAGTTCAAATCACCCTCAGCAACAAAGTCTTCCATATTCCTACTAGGATGGCCTATCAAACCCCACTTAAACCACTCCATGACTTTTCAAATCCAAAGTCTAAACTCCTCATTCTTCCAAACAAAAGCATGGTCAGGCCTATCACAGCAATACCCCAGTCCCAGTACCAACATCTGTCTTAGTTAGGGTTTTACTGCTGTGAACAGACACCATGACCAAGGCAACTCTTATAACCACATTTAATTGGGGCTGGCTTACAGGTTCAAAGGTTCAGTCCATTATCATCAAGGTGGGAACACAGCAGCATCCAGGCAGACATGGTGCAGGAGGAGCTGAGAGTTCTATATCTCCATCTGAAGGCTGCTAGTGGAATACTGACTTCCAGGCAGCTAGGATGAGGCCTTAAAGTTCTCCCCACAGTGACACACTTACTCCAACAAGGCTACACTTTCTAATAGTGTCACTCCCTGGGCCACGCATATACAAACCATCACACTAGCTGAAACACATCCATGCAGAGTTGCATGCATTTCAGTTTATACATGAATAGAGCCATACAAATGAACAATGATCAAGATGGCTGAGAAGTCAAATTTTAAGAGACTTAAACCTTTATCCTACTTTTCCATATTGTATAATTTTAAAATAATGAATCTGAATTGCCATATTCAATATTAAAATAATTTTATAAATGTCTTACATTTATTTTAATGCTCTTTTTTTATTGCAGAAGATTTGTGCTACCAATGTCAGCTTACCTTTTAAAGCTAAACCCCCAGGTGTAGTTTTTTATATCTATTTTTCTTTTTTGTTTGTTTGTTTTGTTTTGTTGTTTGAGATTGGTCTTTCTACATAGTCTTAGGACTCACTATGTAAGCAAGGCTGGTCTTGAACTCACAGAGATCTGCCTGCCTCTGTTTCCCACGTGGTGTGATCAAAGGCATGTGCCACTATAACTGGCTCTTTCTGTATTCTTATTCGTCATCTTTGTTAAAAATTTCACCCTTCTCCTTTCCACACTTGCAAAGAAGTTTGTTTTAAACATTAAATTGTATTTAACACTTAGATAAAAGATGATTTCCTTCATGTACTGGAAAAGCATGAACTATAAAACCTCAATCACAGAAGTTACTTTTGTGGCATGAGAGAGAACTGGCAAGACAAGTCAAAGAGGCAGTGCACCTCGAGCATTACTCTGATATTACGTGTTTGCAGATTAGTAAGTCAATCTTGGGTTCAACTCTCTCTAGATCCAAGCAGCCATATCAAAATAACCTGGAAGGATGTTCCATTCCAGGTGTAACTGGTTATAATATGCTCTCTACTTTCTTTCCTGGAAACAGTTATTTCTGTGACCAGACTTGTAACAATGCCTCTGTATAATCCCCAATTCCGGGGGAAATGAAGTAGTTTAATTTAGTTTTAGTTATTTCAAGAATTTACTTTTCTGTTTGCTATTCTTCTGAATATTTAAGTATATTATACACACATCTTTTGGACATACAGGGTACTATCTGAGAATGAGCATCTGACCTTTTGGGAGATGAACTGAAAATCCATAATGGTAATAGCTGCAAGGATGATCTTTTTTTTTTGGTTTTGTTTTCTCTGTGTAGCCCTGACTGTCCTGGAACTCACTCTGTAGATCAGGCTGGCATCGAACTCAGAAATCCACCTGCCTCTGCCTCCCAAGTGCTGGGATTAAAGGCGTGTGCCACCACCACCTGGCTGATCATTGTAGTTTAAGTCTGCTGAATCATTTGAAGTTTTCCAGTACGCTCATGATGGAAAGTGTTTGAGAGATGCTTTGTATCCGTCAGAATAGTCCAGGACAGACTGGACAGAAGCATTCATAACTAAGCAAACATAGGAAAATATAGTTATGCTGCTAACTTCTTCTTTTTCCTTTTATGTTATCAGATCCGTTCAATCGAAGGCCAGTATGGCACACTCCAGGCATATGTGACTCCAAGAATCCAACCAAAAACCTGTCAGGTTCGCCAATACCACATCAAACCTCTCTCACTCCATCAGAGAACTCACTTTATTGATCACAACAGGTATAGAGCTGGGGAGAGTGGTATATTTGTAAAATATTACATTATTCGGTCAAGTCTGCTTTTATTTGATTACATCTTATTGACTGTATGTGTCGTATGTGGGTGCGCAGGTGCCACAGTGTGAAGGTTGACATCTTGTGACAGTGTGAGGAAGTTGGTACTCTCTCCACTGTGTGAGTCTGAGGGATTGAACTCAGGTTGCCAGGATTGGCAGGAGTGTTTTTACCTGCTGAACCATCTCACCAACTCATGCCTGAATTTGTTTGTTTGTTTGTTTGTTTATTATTTTAAATTTTTTTACAAAAGTTAATATTTTTATTTTTCCTATTTAGATGTTTTATTTATTCTTTGAGAATTTCAAATAATATATTTTGGTCATATTTTTCCCGTCTCCCAACTGCCTTCAAATCCTCCCCCACCTGCCTATCCACCCAACTTTATTAACCACATTCTCTTAAAACAACAGCAAAAAGCCAAATGAACATGGAGTTCAGTCTGACTGGGCAGACTGACTCTTTAGAATGGGGCCTGCCCTGGTGTGCTTGATATGCCCAGTGTCATTCCACTGAAGAAGACTGATTTTTCTCTGTTTCAGCAGCTATCAATTTCAAATAGCTTCTATCTTAGATAGGGACTTCATGCCCAGTTCTCCACCTCTGTGCTAAGATGTTGCCTGGTGTGAGCTTTTGAGCAGGTCTTGTGTTAGGTATGGTTTGCATCACATGAAGTGGGCCAAAAATCCATTTATTAAGTGGTTGGCTAATCCTGTAATATTTGTGCCACTACTGTACCACAGAATATATCTTGCATGCAGGTAATTATTGTAGCTCACATAGATGAGAACAATTATTTCTTTTCTCTACCAGGAGCATGTATAACACCTTCCAGCCAGTGTTATACTGGAAACATTAGCCAGTAGGGGCTAAGATGCCACTTGAGGGCCAGCTAGATTTCTCTTTGATGACATAAATATGTGATATCTTTAGCAATAGGCTTTCACCTATTTCACCAAGGTGTGGAAAATAATCAGTGGGACTGGCAATATTCTGTTATGGTTGGAGATGGAGCGAAACTATAGGGTCCCATTAAGCCAACAACTCCAAAGGATGGAACCCATTTCTAGTACTAGGGATTTTATTTGGTAGCATATTATGTCTAATTGGGTTATTGCTTCCCCATTTAAACTATCTCCCTCCCCCCCCTCATTTGTGTGTGTGTGTGTGTGTGTGTGTGTGTGTGTGTGTGTATTAGGAAGCTTCTACAGTAGTAGGTTCCATGTGGCTTTTTCAAAAGGCCTTCAGTGTTACTTATCCTCTCCATATTCCCTGCCTCCCCGTCCTCTCCCACCCCATTTCATCTTCTGCTCTAATCCCCTTTATCCCTGGATAACACTGTATTTTATTTCCTCTTCCTCTGAAGATCCCCTCCTCCTCCATGATTCCTTACTAGCCACCTAACCTCTGTGAGTACCAAAAAAAAGCATACATATCTAAAGCATCAAAAGGAGCATCCACAGATGAGAGAAAATGCTGTACCTGTCTTTCTGGATCCGGTACCTCGCTCAGGATGGTTGTTTCCTGGCTCCATCCATTTACCTGCAAATTTCACAATTCCACTTTTCTTAACAGCTAAATAATTTTACATTGTATATCTGGTAGTTATGTCAACATTTAAAAGTTAAAATTATTTTAATTTAAATGTTAATAATTAGCTCTGGCTTTAATATTTCTAATAAATAACGAGGTACTCTGTCTTATTTTGGAAGCTGCGTTGAGTTAGACTTCACTGTCATCTATTCCACACTGAGATTACTGTAATAGCAAGTTTCCTTAAGTGCCTATCGAGAGCAGATAGTATTTAGCGTTTAGATGGCACAGTGGTTCCCTGTGAACAGTCTGCATGTGCTAACCTCAAATCAGATTCCCTTCTGTTGCAGGTAATAGTGGTAGGGCCATCAACTATAATTCCTGATATTTCTAATGGAAGCTTCTTAATGCTGGTAGTTTTTTGGGACAACATGGGATTAAGCAAAAGAAGGAAAGAGATACACAGTAATTTAATACTTTGTGACATGTGTTTTACCAGGTGCTTGTATATTTTTTATTATTTAAAAATAATTTATTAGTATATATTACCTTTACATAAACATGGGTTTATAATGAAACATATTATAACATTCATAATACATTTTGCTCATATTTGCCCGTGCTTGCTAACTCCCCTCCTCTTCCCAACTGCCCCACCTCTGTTCCCATTCTATTCTCTTTGTGTGTGGTCCAGTTAAGTTCATTAGGGCTGTTTACAGAGCGTGGGCACCTTACTTATCTAACTTAGACTTTGTGTGTATCTTCAAGGAGGATATGAGCAATTCCTTGTTCTGTGAGATGGCCCAGCCTTGTGTAGGTTATGGCTTTAAGAGCCATGTCATGCCCACAAGTATTCCATTTGATTCCTTTTTTAATATATAATTTATTTTATTTTATGTTCATGGGTATTTTGGCTGCATGGATGTCTGTGTGAGGGTATCAGAAGCCCCAGAGCTGAAGTTAAAGACAGGTGTGAGCTGCCATGTGGGTGCTGGGAATTGAATCCTGGTCTTCTGAAAGAGCAGCCAGTGCTCTTAACTGCTGAGTCATCTCTCTGTCCTCACCTCTTGATTCTTAAGGAAAGACAGGTTAAGGCTCTGTTTTGCAAATGGGGAGTAGAGGCTTGGAAAAGTAGCCCACTTCTGACACATGTGCCAGAGCTGTGCTTAGAAGCCAAAGCCCGTGTTCTTTCTAATGCAACTTATATGTTAAAGGCTATATAATTAGGATATGATAAAAGGGGGAAGTTTTATTAGGAAATTTTCTGTGAAACATTAAAGAAAATTCCTTTTTTTGGCCTTTTTTTTTTTTCTTTCTGTTTTACATAGAGCCTAGGGGTTCCTATATGGCAGATAATTTATTATTGAGCTGTATCTTGAGAGTTTTTATATCTTTTATTTTGAAACACGGTCTCACTTAGTTGCCCGGGCTAGTCTTAAACTTGCAATCCTTCCAAATAGCTGGAATTATGTATGTGGCCACCAGGTTTGCTGAGAAATAGATCCTTTTTGGTTGTATTTTTCGATTAAAAGTCAAGGTTAACATTAATGGACCCAGCATCACCACAGAAAGAACAGTGAACACTGGCAATCGGAGACTCGGTTCTCTTGTATTCCTTTGTGATTTGTTAGTTCTCTGGTTTAGGTTTTCCATCTGCAGATGAGAGGATTACTCTGACATCTCACAAGTCCCATCTAGCTTTTGATTCCTAGCTTGATTCTATATCCCACTGAAGTGCCTTGTGAACATTCCCTTCTAATGCTTTGTACTTTCTCAGATATTCATAATTATCCATTTGTCTTTTAAGCTCTTTTGTTTGATTGACTGATAATTATGTTTTGAAGATAGGTTCATACTCTGTAGCCCAGACTGAGTCTTGATCTAGATCTTCTTGGCTCAGCCTCCTGAGTGCTGGAATTAGATATGTAGGCTACCACTCTGGCTATGATTTATTTCTCAGTCTCTCCCTTACTTCATTATAATAATTAATAGAAGTTGTTTAACTAAATCCAGAAAAGGTAGAAGGTACTGGTTCCTAACTTGTCACTGGATCACAGCTAGTAGAGAATAAATACTCAAATCTGTGCCTGCCCTGCCTCAAGCCCAGCTGCTGGGCTTCACACTTGGTTATTTTCATGAAATGATTCATACATTTTGTGGTCTGTGTAATACAGATACCAGATAAATTTTCAAACAAGCAAATTGACTTTAATAATCTCAGTTTAATCTATAAAGCATGTTCCTATGAACAGAAAAGCTGTTTACAACACCAACTGTAAGGCACCTATCACAAGCAAGTACAGGAATAGGCAGGCACCCAGAGTTTTACCTATAAAATTAAAGTGTTCATGTTTGATATGTAAGATTAATTTTAGAAAACTTTTTAAAAGTACTTATTTAAAGCTGAGAGTGGTAGCTCAGACCTGTAACTCTATCTAGCACTTGGGAGACTCATGCAAGAAGACTGACTTGCTTTTGCAGTTAGCCTGGTTTATGTAGTGAATTTCTGGGCTACACGGAGAGCCCCTGTATAAAAGTTAAAAAATTAATAGGAGAAAATGTTTAGCTGTATTTGAAATTCTGCTTATAAATATGTACATATAGTTTTTCCTCTATGTACACAAATGTATGCCTCTACTGTTAAACTGCAGGCCCATGAACACATTGACTCTAATAGGCCAGTTCAGCTTTGCTGAGGTTCACTCCTGGGTAGTGTTCTGCCTGCCTGAAGTTCCTGAGAAGCCTCCAGCAGGGGAATGTGCAACATTTTACTTTCAGAATACCTTTCTGGATACACAACTTGAGTGTGTATACAGGTAAATCAGATTAATTGTTAAATCATCATATAAAACACCTATTTTTAATTTGTTTTAAGACAGGAATAATTTTAAAATAATGTAACTGAAAATCTATAATGTTCAACAGAAGCTATTAAATAGAATTAATGAGTGTAAAAATGTTATTAGTAAAGATGAATATGTAAAGATTAATATTTTCCAATAATGTCTATATAAAATCTATTATATTTGAATTATAAACATAATTTTCTACAGTTTTTAGATGGAATGTTCTAAAGATGTCTGTTAAACCAATTAAATTTATGATGTCATTTAAGATATCTCTATTTTTTTGCCCCAATGGTCTGTCAATCAATAAGAATGGGGTGTTGAAGTTTCCTGCTGTTCTTGTATGGGGGCTAACCTGTGACTTTACCTCTGTTAATATTTGTTTTATGAGATAGAGTGTATTTATAGTCATTTGTGCCTACAACTTTTCTTTAAAAATATATTGATTTTGTAGAAAAGGAGATGGAGTTTTTAAATCTGACAACATTTCTACAATATCCATCCTAAAAGATGTACTTTCTAAAGAAGCTACAAAAAGGAAAATTAATCTCAACATCTCATACGGTAAAAAAAGGAAAATTGTTCATTCCAGTTTTTTACAGTTTAATAGCAATGTTTTTCATGAAAGTGACTTAACGGTGCTTGACCAACTTCTTCTAGAGATAAATGAAGTGTCGGTCAAGCATACTTTAAAGCTAATTCACCCGAAGCTGGAGTATCAGTTGCTTCTGGCTAAGAAAGTGCAGTTAATTGACGCCTTGAAGGTAAGGCTGTGTGTGTGGTGGGTCATGACCACAACTGTCAGCTCTGGGCTTTCTAAGTTACAAACACGTTGTCATGCTAAATAAAAGCTGACCATTAAGGTGCTTCTATTTCTTTTTATTTTAAATAAGGAATTGCAGGTTCATGAGGGAAACACAAACTTTCTGATTCCAGAGTATCGCTGTATTCTAGAAGAGGCAGACCATCTACAAGAGGAATACAAAAAGCAGCCTGCACATCTTGAAAGGCTCTACGGTGAGTGAACCTTTGTAGAAAAGCCTGCCTTGCTTCTTTTCAGCATTCTTTGGGGTTTTGTTTGTTTGTTTGTTTGTCTGGGTGTTTGTTTGCCAAATAAACCTTCCTTGTGAAAGGAACTAGGCAGAGATCACAGCAGCCATGAACCTGTGGCAACCAGTTTATTGTACAAAATATTTATGTATTTTTCCAATGTGACCTTACATCTTAACCCTTTTTACTTTAAAATGCAAACAGATTGAAAGTGGAATTGTACCATGAACGTATGTGTGTATAGTGAAGAGGTGCTGCAACCCCACAGCCTAGGCATCCACACTGTTTCTCACAGTGATTTGTCAGGTTCTGTTGCTAATATAAAAATCCAGCATTTAATCTATTTAGGTAAAAACTAGTAGGGATATTTATGTGACGTTTAAGTTTATAGCTTAAAACTTGTTTTGCTTTGGTGGTAAGTTGGGTATGTTACAGATTGTATTGAAAGAAGGTGAAAAGACCAAGGAAAGGGAAGGCAGAGATGGAGGAAGGGAGGACTAAGAAAAGGCTTCGATTGCAGTCTTTCTCTAAGATCTCTTGTGCAGCACACTGCACCATCTTTCTTGAGATATTTAACCGTTGTAACAGCTCTGCAAGGTATATGATTGTATCTTCATTCTCAATACTCTTTAGTTAAAACTTGAGAGTAAAGTTTGCTCGTTAGTGGCACAGCCTTCATTAGGCCCTTCTCTCCTTGAAATGTAGGCCTGCTGCCTACATTGGTATCATCAGCCCACACTGATCCACTAACTTGCCTACATAATTTATTATGCACCCAAGACTTTCTCACAGATGAGCAGTACTGATATCTTAGTGTGCACTATATGGCAAGCACAGGGTCTCTTTTACAACATCCTTACACGATGGTGGTGCAGAGCCACCATCTCTCATCTGTGATTCCAAAATCCAGAAAGCAACTTTGAAAACCAAAGTTTTACTTTTGTAAATCATTTAACAGCAAAATCTGTCTTAATCTGATTGACTTCATGATAAAACCTGATTTAAACTGACACGAGGCTTTTTCTAATCTTTTTTTTTTTTTAATTCCACTTAATGCAAATATTCACCTGTATATTTTATGGTAAAAGTGTTGCCATTTTTTAGCAGGTATCGGCACTCAGTCCCACTGGACCAATTCCATCCATGGTATATTCTTTTTCTCCTTTTTCTCTTCTAAAATATACTTTTCTCAAAGTTCTTGTATAAATAATTGACAACTTGAGTTGTCCCTGTTTTCCATCTAGAAAACTCAAAGATGAAGTAATTTTCCCAGACCTCTGCACTCAGTAAGCCCATAGGTGGAGTGTTTCAGTTCAGTCGCTGCTTCCTGATGGAACAGCAGTTGCTGTGATGCAGTGTGCGTCAACAGAAATTCAAAATGGCTGGCGGTGGCTTGTGTGAGTCAGCAGTTATAACCCATTGTTAGAAAGGTTATCAAATATTCATGTCTTAAAAGTTGCTTCAAGCCGGGCGGTGGTGGCGCATGCCCAGAACTTGGGAGGCAGAGGCAGGCGGATTTCTGAGTTCGAGGCCAGCCTGGTCTACAGAGTGAGTTCCAGGACAGCTAGGACTACACAGAGAAACCCTGTCTCGAAAAAACAAACAAACAAACAAACAAACAAACAAAAAGTTGCTTCAAACCTTCCTTACATACACATCTGGTTTTAAAAGCAGCAACTTTTTCTAGGCTTGTGTATGTTGAATAATGGAATTTCAGGTGATGATAGAATGCCACATGCATTGCTAAAAGAACTAATCAATGACAAATAATATTTTTTTCTAGGTATGATTACTGATCTTTTCATAGATAAATTCAAGTTCAAAGGCACTAATGTAAAAACCAAAGTACCTGTTCTCCTGGAGATTCTTGACAGCTATGACCAGAACACACTGATTTCTTTCTTTGATGCAGCATGAAAGGTAAACAAGGTAAGCCCAACAGTGCAGCCTGCTTAATTAAAAGCAAAGCAAAACAAACAAACAAAACAGGTAAGGAGAACAACACTCTTACTACATAAAATATCCATGATGTTACACCTGTAAGTGGTGCTCCTACTTACTGGAATTGTCCAATAGTGAAGACACTTTTTAAAACACAAGTGATGGCTAGTGCCTGAATTCTTAGCCCTCAGAAGTCTGAGAGGGGACCAAGTCAGCCTTGGCTACAAAAGAAGACCCTGTCTCAAAAGTCCAAACAAACCAACATAAGTAGAATAATTATAAGAGTTATTAACAACATTTTGGCAAGTGATGTTTTAATTTCTAAGTTGAGAACTGGAATATTTTATATATATATATGTAAATATATATAAACTTCATGCTTCATAATATGTTTTACCTTTATATTTACATTACTTGATCTTCCTGACTATTCTGCAAACTCATGACTAAGAGACCATGCTAGTATTTTATGGGGCTGGGGCTCTGTGTTATCAGAAAGTAGAAATAACCTACCAAGTTTTTCCTAGGATTTGGAATGGATTCCTATTTTCTTTTCCTTGGTGACATGCTGCTCCTGCAATCTGAAATACTTGGCTGAGTGCTGTAGACTGTGGCCCAAGAAGTAAGCAGAGCCTGATTGGACCTGAGGACCCTCACTCAGTTGGATATTCTCTATGTAACCAGAAGAGTGACAGCTTCTAAGATCTCCTACTAGTATCCCCAAAACTCCTTTTTATTGTATACATGAAGGGAAAAAGAAGACGTTTTAGTCATTCATTTCAGGGGAATATTGCATTGAAAGTTTTAAAATACTGTAAAAATAAGAGAAAATAAGCTTTTGTTTTAAAGGGTAGTTATGAAAACAACAATTACATTTTATTATATTTTATGTGTGATTCTTAAATATTAAATGTGAACATTTAAGGCACATATAGTTGTGTCTTTATTTGTCTATATTTAGGTTTTGTATATTTCTCTTTCTCTTTCTCTCTTTCTTTCTCTGTGTGTTTGGGGGTGGGGGACTGATTTGGTTTTCAAGACAGGATTTCTTTATGTAGCTGACCTGGAACTAGCTCTGTAGTTTAGGCTGGCCTTCAGCTCAAAAGAGATCCACCTGCCTCTGTCACCTGAGCTTCCTGGATTAAAGGCTTGGCCACTGCCTCATGGCTGCCCCGTTTTCTTATGAACACTTTTTTTTCCTACTTTTGAGACATCATCTCACTACATAGCTGACTTGGAACTAACTTGAACTCAGAGATCTGGAACTCTGGATTAAGGGTATATACCATCATGCGTTTCATTTCTAAATGTAGTATCTATTTGGGTCAGTGGAACTTCATGGTGTACTTACTATTTTTTTGATGTCACAACCAAAGATTAGCAAAATTAATTTTCACTCTCTTGTCCCTTCCCCTACACTCTCCTTGCTCTTTCAAATCTGCGGCTTCTATCTATAAAAGTAGAGTCTGCTATGTCTATATAGTGTTGTTTTCATGTTGGAGGAGCACCCAGTTCACTTTATTAAATCATCATAATTTTTAACTACATTCAAAATGTTTATTGTTATACCCACAGATATGTTTGAATCTCGTCCTTCAGAAATGTCTCCTTAAAACAGTCCGAGATCAGTAAAGGATGTTAAGTTGGCATTTTAAATTGATCCATCTTTATGGGGTGGGAGTTTACTGGAATGCCTGGAACAGTAACACGCCTTTAATCCCAGAACAACTCGTGAGGCTGAGGCGGGCGGATATCAGTGAGTCGCAGGACAACTGGGACTGCATTATGAGACCCTTCCTCAAAAAACAAACAGCAAACAAAAAATATATACAGGAGAGGCGAAGCAATAGTAAACAGCGGCACCCCCGAGAAAGGAGTGGAAGTTCCGGTAGGGTGCCCGGCAACAAGCAGCTAGCCGAGTCCGTACGCTCCTGCCTAGGTGCCACCCAGCAACCAGGGGAAGTCGCTACACCCCTTAGCTGAGGGGGAATGCTGACACTTCGAGGCTCGGAGGGCTTTTCTGGACAGCCTAGCTCCTCTAGCAGGATCCCGTAAGGTTAGAGGCCCACTGAGCAGCAGGGTAGCCAAAGGCTGCCGCTCGCCCCGCCCTTCTTTGCGCAGGCGCGTCCTCAGGCGCCCGCCCTGCAAGATTCCCGTCGGGCCTTCGCTCGCGGCGACCGGCGCTCCTGGTGACGTCACGGACTCTGGCCGCCCTTATTGGTCCATTTCAATAGTCGCGGGCTACTTGAACTACAAGAACAGCCGGCGGGCGGCGCGCAGCTCGCGGCACTTGGGCTCTGCGCTCCTCCCGCCTGCAGTGCCTGCTCTGCGGCTCGGCCGCCAGGGTCCCGCACAGCCCGGGAGCGGCGGGCGCTGTGCACGCTCTGCCGCCGACAGATCCCGACTGAAGCCGCGATGCCGGGCACCTCGAGACAGTCCGGTCGCCAGGCGGGCTCAGCCCTGCTCTCGTTGCATCAAGAAGATCAGGAGAATGTCAACCCCGAAAAAGTGGCGCCAGCCCAGCAGCCGCGGGCGCAGGCGGTGCTTAAGGCCGGGAACGTGCGGGGACCTGCTCCGCAGCAGAAGCTCAAGACTCGACGGGTAAAAGGGCGCGGGGGTCTGTAGGAGGGCCGGGCGGGAGCGGTCTTGGGTTTAGTAGCCGAGAGGGCCAGAAAGCACGCTGAGCTTTCTAGGGGAGTCGGACTGAAGTCTTCGCGGTCCCGGCGTTTCTAGTACCAAATAGCCCCTTAAGGTTTAGTGGCGCCGTCTTCCTAAAAATTACCGAGGTCATACCAAGCGATGCCACCCGCGTGTCGACTTCCCCCAGCTGTGTACCTTTCCCTCCACTTTTAAAGCCAGGCATTGCCGTAGGATGGTCATCCCTTCCCCCTCACCATCTGCTTCACAGATTACTACTTCAGGGAAGGACATAAAGCAAGTATTCTGCTTGGTAAATTCCGCCATTTTAGCCATACTTGCTGTTTTGCTCCACCCTGGGGCTAAAGTCGTGAATCAGTTCCCTCTAACTTTGGTCTCTTGATTAGTTTGGAATTCCAGTTCGTTCTATGTATAGTCTTTGTGGACAAATCGGTTTAGACACCTTACCTGGGCTTTCTTAGAGTATTTGGAAATAAAAGCTGATGCCCACAGAGCAAGAAGCAAAGTTGTATTTTAAAAAAAAAAAATTCCTCCTCTTTAGGTTGCGCCTCTTAAGGACCTTCCTATAAACGATGAGCATGTGGCTACTGTTCCTTCATGGAAAGCAGTCAGTAAACAGCCTGCCTTCACCATTCATGTGGATGAAGAAGAGACTCAGAAGAGGCCAGCTGAGCTTAAAGAAACAGAGTGTGAAGATGCCCTGGCTTTTAATGCAGCTGTCTCTTTACCCGGAGCAAGAAAACCACTGACACCTCTTGATTATCCAATGGATGGTAGTTTTGGTAAGGTTTGCTATTTATTTTTACCAGTCTCTCTCTCTTTCTTCTTTCCTTCCCTCTCTTCTGTCTTTTACCCCCTCTGAGTTTCTTGAGTATCCTTGACTATCCCCAAACTCAATCTGTAGATTAGGCTGACCTTGAACTAAGAGATCCACCTACCTCTGCCTCCCAAGTTCTGAAATTAAAGGCGTGTGCCACCACCACCAAGGCTTTGCTTTTTATTTTTGAGACAGGATCTCAGTCTGTAGCTCAGACTAATCTTGAACTCAAACTATCCTGCCTCAGCCTCTTAAATTCTAAATTACAGGCCTGTGACACTATACCTTGCTTGGTACATTCTAAAGATTGTTATCAAGCTAAGAAATACAGTTACTTGATTGGGTTAGTGATATTTTGAGTTTTAAGATTGTATCTTACCTGATCATAACACAGTTAAGATTACTACAGTGCGCTTAAAAAGGATATCAGATCTTATGACTAACATCCACCGACCTATAAAAGGACTCTGACAGCAGAGAGGGCACTGCAAGCCTACATCAATTTTAATTAGATCTTAAATATCTTAATCTGACTTTAAGAATGTTTGGCTGGGAGAAACAGTTAGTATGACTCACTTCTTAGCACGCCAGTCCTAAGAGTGCTCCTGGAGACTACAGTTTTAAGGATTGTGATATCTGCCATTCCTTGAAAACTAATTTGAATGTTCATCAGATGCAGGTCAGACACATGGAAGGCAAAATAGCTGCTGTAGACAGCTCACTGTGTGGAGACCAGAGATGTTGGTATCTGTCACTCTCTACCTTATGCTTTGTGTGTCAAGAGAAGGGGTATGCTTGCCTGTGCTGGTACATGCAAAGGCTAGAGGAGTACTTGACTTTGTGGTGTCTTCAACCATTCTTCCATCTCATTTCTTGATAAAAGGTCTCATTGGAGTTCACTGATTTGGCCAGACAGCCTGGCCATCAAGCCACAAGGATATGACTATTTTCAACCCTTTTTCCTCACCCAGTCCTAGGGTTACAGATAATGCCACATCTAGTTTCTGTGTGGTGCTGGGAATGCATTCCCTATCTTCACACTTATGCAGCAGGCACTGCACTAGGCCATTTCCCAGCCCTTTAATTGACTTAGTTCTGCTGATGGGGAAGGAGGGTATGGAAACATTCATTATTACAGATTCCCCCATCTCAAGATAATTGAAATGGTAAAGCTGAGTATATTAATGCCTAGCACTCAGGAGGCTAAGGCAAGATTGCCAGACTATGCTACAGAGTCACTTCCAGGCCAGTATGGCCTATAGAATGAGACCCTGTTTTAACAAACACCAAGTCCCTTACAGATTATAGTTAGTCTTTTTAAACATGATATGATAAACTTGATATTGTTGCTAACATTTGTTAATACATGCCATTTACCTGATTCTAGTTACTCCCTCATTATGATTTGACTGTCAACCTGTGGGATCTGCAATCTCTTAAGACAAAAAATAATGATAATAATTTTAAACCTTTGCTGTTAAGTACTTGTCCTAACAGAGCCTACTGTATCATCTGCTCATCTCTTGAGAAAGATGATACTTTAAGGTAATTCCCAGTCCTCTTAGTAGCCTACTGGTGTACATACATTTATTTCTTTTCTGGGATTAAGATTATCCTAGAACTTTGCAAGTCCTAAAACCAGAATAAGATTCTATGTTGCTTTGCCACTAGGGTCTTTTTAATTTGAAGAGATAAATACTTTGGCTTTAATATCATACACAGAATCACCACATGGTATGGATATGTCTATTGTCTTAGAAGATGAAAAGCCAGTGAATGTCAATGAAGTACCTGACTATCACGAAGATATTCACACATACCTTAGGGAAATGGAGGTAAGGTTCTGTTCTGTTCATTAAAATCTCTAAGTGGAGAGGGTAATGTTGACTGCTAACTACTAGCAAGTTACTCTAGTGCTAAATATAAGACTATAGTGTATGTTGATAGCACTTTTGTGAATAGTGAAGTAACCTAATTAACACTGCTGAGTTTTTTTCCAGGTTAAATGTAAACCTAAAGTGGGCTATATGAAGAGGCAGCCAGACATCACTAACAGTATGCGGGCCATCCTCGTGGACTGGCTAGTTGAAGTGGGAGAAGAATATAAACTACAGAATGAGACCCTGCATTTGGCTGTGAACTACATCGATAGATTCCTCTCCTCCATGTCTGTGTTAAGAGGAAAGCTTCAGCTTGTGGGCACAGCTGCTATGCTGCTAGCTTCGTAAGTCCAGAAAATTAGGCTCAAAGTCATCACTCACTACTCTAGCCTCCATCTATAGTTTATTGGATTTTTTCCTGGGTGTCTATCTGTATCACAAGTGTGGTGCCTGCTGAGGCCAGAAGAGGGCATTGGGTCCACTAAGCTTTGGTATTGATACAGTTATGAGCACCATGTGGGTGCTGAGAATTGAACCTGGGTCCCAGCCAGTGCTCTAACCATTGTGACATCTCTTTAACCCCCTGCTTTACACTGACAACTTTAGAGACAGTTGTAGGGTGATTCTGAATAGAGGGTGAAACTTGTTTTCTAATCTAAAGTATAAAGCTTTCACATCCTTGAATGAGCATAGACCAACCACATTTTATCACACTGGACTGAGAGTTTGAAAGTGTGGCTCTTCTACAATAAAGTGCTTTCTGGGGTGTAAGCAATATCTTCCTTCCATCAGCAAATTGTATCCAGGAGACAAATCAGAAGTCCCTTAGTGACTTGGGACTTTGAATTGGTTTATTAATTACCTCAGCTAGAGGTGGCAGTCAACTGTCAGTGGAAATGTCGTTGACGGAAGTGAGCAGAGTCTACAGTCTATGCAGTTAAGATTAAGACAAGACCTGCTTTTGAAAAAACTAAACTTTTTTTTTTTTTTTTTTTTTTTTTTTTTTTTTTTTTTTTTGTTATAGGAAATTTGAAGAAATTTATCCCCCAGAAGTGGCAGAGTTTGTGTATATTACAGACGATACCTATTCTAAGAAGCAGGTTCTGAGAATGGAGCACCTAGTATTGAAAGTCCTTGCTTTTGACTTGGCTGCACCAACAGTAAATCAGTTCCTTACCCAGTACTTCCTGCACCTGCAGCCTGCAAACTGCAAGGTTGAAAGCTTGGCAATGGTAAGTCCAGTTAGGAGCAAGCCTGGTTTCATTGTATAACACTGCTTAAGAGATAGTATTTTCCACAGTTAATGCTCCAATACACAGAAAATGCTATAGCCCTCTATAGATGTGGGCTCTGCACTTATGGAATCAATGAACAGTCATTAAATGTAACTACCTATGTACTAGATGAGCACATACCAATCGTGTATTCTCTATTTTGTATTACAAGTAATTTAGTGATAGTCTATGTATATAGCATTAACTTATGAAAATGGCATGTATCTTTTATATGTAAGAGACTTAAGTTATCTGGTGTCCATGGATAGGGGCTGAGAGGTCCAGGAGAGAATTTTCCAGTGAATACCCAAAGGTGTCCATGCTGGAAAAGCACTAACTAGTGGTTTAAAGAGAACAACCTGGTAGATGAGGGAGGACAAATGTAAGTGGAGAATAGAGCAAAGCATTGCAACGGTTTCCCCAGGGCTGACACAGAACCAGTATGTATCCAAGACAATAGAAACTGGTCAGGAAGCAAGGGTTCAAAGTCTGAGTCTTATGTGTCATTATAAAGGTTTTTTGGGGTTTTGTTTTTCAGTTTTTGGGAGAATTAAGTTTGATAGATGCTGACCCATACCTCAAGTATTTGCCATCACTTATTGCTGGAGCTGCCTTTCACTTAGCTCTCTACACAGTCACAGGACAAAGTTGGGTATGTATTAACAGTTGCCTTCACAAGTATATTGGTGCTGCTTTGATTTGGGCAGAAAGCTTAACCATAACCACACTAGCAGGGGAAGTAAAATAAAAGATGGAGTGAGTCTCAGAGGCAAAGGGGGTGGAGAGAGTGAAGAATTGGGGGCCAACAATAACAAAACATCACGTCTAAGATTAGTGCCAACACTTAGATCAACTGAGCTCATGGTCAGGCCTGTGCTATTACTAAACTCAGTGGTTGTCCCTTCTCTGCAGCCTGAGTCACTGGTACAGCATACTGGATATACCCTAGAAAGTCTCAAGCCTTGTCTCCTGGACCTTCACCAGACCTACCTCAAAGCACCACAGCACGCCCAACAGTCCATAAGGGAAAAGTACAAGCATTCAAAGTAAGAATCATTCTTCCCTTGTATTCCTTATGCCACAGCTATCTCAGTAAGCTCTGAAGTCATGTCTTAGAAAGCTTTTGTGCCTTTGCTTCTGGTAAGAGATGGGTAAGGGATGTTCTTAAACTCATTGGTCTAATCAAATAAAAGTAGCATTTCTCCAGTCTTGGGGTTCATGAATTGTTCTGTGATCTCAGTGAATGTTTACTAAAAGTTTTTTTTTTTTTTTTTTTTTTTTCTCTCTGCTTAACAGATATCACAGTGTTTCTCTTCTCAACCCACCAGAGACACTAAATGTGTAAGAATGAAAGACTGACTGCCTTGGTTTGAAATAGGAGTCGCTCAGAGTTCATCCTGTACAGTTTTTATCTTGGGTTTTAACTTCACAATCATTTCTGAATGTAAATGGTATAGCCACAGACAAATTATGGTATCCATTGCTTTTAAAATGGTTTTAATTTGTATATCTTTTGTACATGTGTCTTAAATATTTGGATCATTTTAATTGGTTTGTTAGCATTGGTGCTGCCAACTGTCAAGATAATAAGAATAAATTGATTTGGAAATCTTTGCAAGTCAAAGTTAATTTGAAGTAATGAATGATAATGTCACTTAGAAGCTAATTTGATGTTTTATTCAGTGGGGGATAGGGCTAAAATATTTCAGAGAAAGAGACCTTCAAATTCTGACACTGATTTTGATTTGATTATTCTAAGCAACCAACCAAATTGCCGACTTGGTCATAAATAACCAAAAGTAAACAAGCCTGTTGTCTGTCAGGGGAGCGGAGCTCATTCGGCTCATGTTTACAGTAGTTCATGGAGATATTTATCAACTTTTACATGAGTTGGGAAGCTTTTGTGCAGCAGAAAGGTTTTCCAGAAAGTTTATTCAAAGCATAATGTAAAAGACAGTTCAGTTTATAATAAAAAATATCCAGGCTGTTAGCACTGATTAAATATCCTCTTGGTGGTTATATAGTTATATACACATACAAGTCCGCCACTTTAGCTTAGTTAGCAGTTCTCTTCTTCCTCCTTTTCCCTTGACTTTTACTTGGTGCCTTCTGGTTTGTACTGCTCTGAGCTCTGTGAATAAAGTGATAAACAGCTGTACCCCATCAGTCCTGGATTGGGTCACTGGGACTCTGAAAGGTGCCCCATTTTTATAGAACCAATTTTAATGGATATTTGAAAGAGACCAAAATTTGTACCTTATTTTCTTTGGATTCTTCTCTGGCTCCAAAATGATCATTTCTTCTTCTTCACTATCTGACAGCACTATAGGGGCACCTTTAAGAAAATTCCAAAAACAGTTTACTACTGAACCACACCAGAGGTCCTGGTGCGTCCATTTCCAGGCTAAGAGAGCTCAGGCTCTGCTGCCTGGAGGCCGACTCTCTCCAAACCTTACCCTATTCTAAGGAGCTCCTCACAGCTCAGAAAATTTGTAAAAATTGACGTTTTCTACAAGCTTTTTTTCTTTTCTTTTTTCCCAGAGGACACATAGGCCAGGATGATCTAGTTCTTGCTACCAGGGCTGACCTGACCATGAAACATGTAGAAAATGCTTTGTTTGCCCATTTTTCTCTTGAACAGTAATTATATATGTGTGTATGTAAATAAAGCATGCCCCTTCGCTCATTTGGCTGGCTGTGTCTCAACTTTGTTTCCTTCACGTGTTTTAGAAATCTACCTTCTCCACCATCCTACTTATCTCAGATCCACTTTCATTGCTCAGGATTCTTAAAACCATAAACAAAAGCCTCTGTGAAAAGAGATAGAAACAAGCAGAATGTTTTCTAACAGCACTCACACAGACAGCTCACAATCACCTGCGACTCCAGATCTGATGCCTGATTCTAGCCTCTAAGGCACACATACATAGCACACATTTAGTAAGAAGTCTGCTCACAACTTGCTTGGATTCCAGCAAGTTCCTCCCATGTTCTATGTTCTACTGTACATAAGTAATGTTTCTTACCACACAGAATTCTACTGAGCAGTACTGTGCCACTATACTTCGTAAAATTTTCTGTGTAAGTATGTTTACTAGCACCCACAGAGGAGGCCAGAAGATGGTGTCAGTTTCCTTGGAGCTGGAATTAGGGAGGGTACTGGACCCAAACTGGTATCATGATTGAGCATCAAGAAATTTCTCCACAGCTGAACTACCTCTCTGGCCCATGTCATGAGCTTTTTTATATTTGATTCATCTAAACAAGGCTGTTGGTAAGAAAAGGCTGTTTCTTTAAGAAACTCTATGTAGAACAGAGAGTTTTCCTGCCTATGTCTCCACAGTGCAGGGATTAAAAGTGTATTCCACCACACTTGGCTACATGTAATTTTTAAAAATTGTTCAATTAGAAGTATCACTAGTATGCCGAAACATACCACCAGTTTACAAAAATTAAAAACATTCTTTTAGAATGGTATTAATATTTCTATTAACTTCAATCATTTAATTAAAATTTAGTTTAAATTCCAAAATATTTAGCCTTCCAAACAGGAAATATCCTATAGTTTAAATATCTCAATTGTAGCTGTCTCTGTACATATTAAAAGCGTCACCTACCTTGGCTCCCAATATCAGAAACTTCTCCAGTGTCCATCTTTGTATCATCAAGAATGACAGCTTCATCAATGCCACCTTCATCCTCCTCTTCCTTCTCAGAATCTTCAAGGTCACCCCAGGAGTTTTCTACTCCTTCTCCAATCTGGGCAGTTCCAGGAGTCCACAGGACAGGTTTAGAAACACTTTAACAAGTTAAGAAATCCAAAACTCTACTGAGAAGAGATTAAGTTTCCTGTAAGACTGCTTCATGGTGTTCCACAAATTCTTAGGAATAAATTGTACATGACCTGCAGACTATGTAGCAATGCATAAAGAACTTGGCCATGTCATTAATATTTAAGTACCATTTCTCAAAGGGGAATGAATGCTGGGTTTTATTTGTATTTTCTTCCAGTGCTGGAATGGAACCCAGGGCCTTAAACATAGCTAGAAAAGTACAGCGACATCCCCTGCTCTAAGTTGGTTCTTAAACAGAAAAATGTATGATTTTTGGAGATAATCAAGAGAAACTAGATGTTACATTATCAGATCAATTTGGCATATTTTTCTCTTACAGAACAAGTTCTCCCAAAACAAATTTCAATATGTACACTCTAACCTTAAAAAAAATTATGCATCTTATACTGTAAAAACCACTGAGTAAAGATACACTTCTGGAGGAGGTTCGGCTTCAGCAATGATTTCTTCTGCTTTCTCCTCTATGTTGGAAGTATCAATAGGGGCCTTCTCCATTTTAAATGCTGTGATTCTTTGATTTGCTATAGACTCTGCAAAGCCAAATTTTCCACCTTCTTTTCTGTAGATGGGTGTTTGGTAGTAGTTGTTTTGGAGATAAAAAGACAAAAGAAAAAAAGTTCATATTTTGTCTTTGGTAGATAAGAAATAGATTTGCTTCGTTACTAGACTTTTGATAGCTTTAACTAAACTTGACACAGCCTAGAGTCACTTGAAAAGGGAGGCCTTGATCAGACCAGCTATCAGTGAGGGAGTATCTCGACTGTTAATCATCAAAGAGGGCTCACTCCACTGTGAGGGGCACCATTCCCTGGACAGGTGGTCCTGGGCTGTATAAGAAATGTAGCTAAGCATGAGCCTGAAAGCCAACAATCAGCATTCCTTTGGATCTGCTGTACCTCCTTGGCTCTGAGTGAGCTCCCTGATTACATGGGTAGTGAGGAGGTCTAGCTTCAGGTTCCTCACCACCACCACCACACTGGGAACTGGAAGCATAAGCCAAATAAATCTTTTGCTCCCCTAAGTTGCTTTCGGTCAGTGTTTTATCACAGCAACAGGAGTCACACTAGCATACTACCATAGTTATTAAGACATAAAAGTCCGCATAACTATTTACTGAACCCCTGTTGCACATGTATGAGGTACTTGAAGTATATTCTCTAGTTCTCAAGTCAGCTGGAGCAGAAGGGACCAGGCTTCCACACAACAACAAAGAACACTCAAGTTGCTTAAAGTAACAGAAAGTTGAGCTTCGAGCCAGCATGTTTGTTCTATTAAGTTATTAGATTCTTCTTTCAGAACTTTTAAAGAAAACACTTCTGTAACTTTTTAGAATAAAGTCTCAACTAAACACTAGTACGTACAACTGAGATTAACGAAGTAAAGAGCAAGTATGAAATTATATGGCTGCCCTTGAGTGAGAAAAACTTAGAAAACATGAATTTAAAGAGCATACAGTTTTGGAAACGGATACTTACCTAACTTTCTGGTCATTTTCCAGAGCTTTCTGTATTAGCTCTGTGATCTCTGCTACTTTCACACCAGCTATTTTACTGCATCTGAAAACCTGTTTATAAACACGGGCTGTTACAGACAACAAACCAAACAGCTATTTTTAATGAACCCAAAACCATGACATCAATTTTCTACCTTTTTTAAGCATTTCTTTTCCACATACAAATTAAGGCATGGTAAATAAAATGAAGACAAAGTACGAAAATACTACAGAGACCACAGATAAACTGGGCTCAGGACTACAGACTTCCTTTCTGTGACAATAATACACAGGGATCAATACATGGTCACAATCCTAATACCAATGGTGCTGGTGACAATAATGGAAATGACATTCACTGAGCACTTTGTATCCAGACGCCTACATACTAACACTTCAGTCGCTTCTATGGTGCCAGCAATAAAATAATTTCCTAATGTACAGATACACTGAGACCCAGAGACAAGTCATTTGCCCAAAAGCTATAAACTTCAGTTACAATACGACTTAACATCTCTCCCTGGCATTTATTATTTATAATAGATGTTACATGGCACTCTATTTTCTAACATCCTCCATGTGATACTGATATGTGGCTGGGTTTGAGTATCACTGCTGGTTTTATCCAAATTCTAAAAGTAAAGTTTATTTTTCTCTTAATTTCTACATTTAATGCTCAAAAATAGTAATATGAATCTCTGTTCACTGACTTGGGTTCCTTGCCAAATCCTAGAAGAGTAGTTCTAAACCTGAGTTGCACCCCCTCTGGGGTGTGTGTATGTGTGTGTGTGTGTGTGACATATCAGATACCCTGCATATCAGATATTTACATTACAATCCATAACAGCAACAAAATCAGTTATGAAGTAGCAATGAAATAATTTTATGGCTGGGGTCACAATATGAGTAGTGTTTTAAAGAGTGGCAACATTAAGAAGGTTGAAAACCATTGTCCTAGAAGAACAAATACATGGAAAGGCAGGAAAGAAAGGATACCTCATGAACACTTTGATATTACATGGCTATATAATGACTGTACTGAAACCAGACTCTAACATAACTAGACATAGTCATCTAAAGTACCCTTGTGGCTTTTGGTTAAAAGATGCTTTTAGGAGACAGGAACCTAGCATATCTGTCTCCTGAGAGGCTTCATCCAGCAGCAGACTCACTGCCAAACATCAGGCAGAGCTCAGGGAGACTTGAGGGAGAGTGGTGGATAGAAGTAAGCAAGATGGAAGGCAAAAGACACCACAGGAAAAGACAGAGACAACTAACCTGGGACGATGGGAGCTCACAGAGCCTGGGACACTAATCAGATGTGATGGTTGGTATATGCTTGGCCCAGGGGATGACACTATTAGAAGGTGTGGCCTTGCTGGAGTAGGTGTGTCACTGTGGGTGTGGGCTATAAGTCAGTCTTCTACCAGCAGCCTTCAGATGAAGATATAGAACTCTCAGCTCCTCCTGCACCAGGCCTGCCTGGATGATACTGGACTGAGCCTCTGAACCTGTAAGCCAGCCCCAATTAAATGCTGTCCTTTACTTACAAACTTGCCTTGGTCATGGCGTCTGCTCACAGCAATAAAACCCTAACTAAGACATCAGGGAACATGCAGGAGCTGGACCTAGGCCCCTACATATTAGTAGCAAATGTGCAGCTTGTTGTTCATGGGGTTCCCCTAACAAGTGGAAGGGGGGCTATCTCGGTCTCTGTTCTCTGGCATTGAGTGTGCTGCCCTGACTTGGACTGCCTGGTTGGGTCTCAGTGGGAGAGGATGTGCCTAGTCCTGCTGTCACTAGACCCCACAGGGTAGGGTGGTAAGCAAGGGGGACTCCCTTTCCCTAGGGAAAAGGTAAGGAGGCAATGTTGGGAGGGATTTGTGGGGGTGAGACTGGGAGAGGGGAAAGGGATATGATCAGGACATAAAGTGAATTTAAAAATGAATAAATAAATTAAATAAAATTAAAATGTTTTTAAAAAACAAAAGAAATACCAATAAAACTTCTGAAAAGAGACCTCATACATGGAAACTAGTCAAAGCACTAACCTGGTCTTTGAGCAGCATTGTCCCACCACTAGACTGAATCGTACAAATTTCTCGATGCTTATTCATGGCAATCACCAGCAAGCCATCCATTACTCGTTCTTCACGCTCATTGGGGTCCACCAATAAATATGTTCTGAAACAAATGTTAAATGGCCCTGAACATATCTGAAGCTGAGTGCTGTCTCTAGGGGAATGGGGTTGTCTTATTTTTTAGTTAGCATTCAAAGTCAACACTGAAGGATTTCAGTCACTTCAACTCAGTAACTTCAGTTAGATAAAATCTATGTCTCTCTGGCCACTGCAATGAAGTCACATTAAGTTAGATAAAGACTTAGGTAATATTAGTTTGGTTCATTTTAAAGTGGCAATGAGGTCCTGCCCTCTAAGTTCTAGAGTCTGCCTGCCTGTGCAGTGTCCTTTTCCTGATAGAGAATCACCTACAGTGCCTAACAGCTGAAATCTTTTCTCTAGTTCTTATTCGAGGAAGTCTCTCCTTTTCTGAAGATCCAAGAATCACATTTCACTTAAAGGAAGCACATTATATAAATGCACAAGCCTCCCTATTTTATACTGCGAGAGTTTAACAGGAGTTGTGAAGAAAAGGCTACACAGTTGAAGGAAGCAAGTTTTCTAGTTTGTGAATCATTTCCCCTTTCACTGGGCTCCTGAAACTACTCCCTGTAATATGGCTCACACTGCCAATGTTTTATTAGTGCATAGTAACCCTTACCCCATGCACAATCTCAATTGAACCCGCATATAATCCTCAAGGCATTTATCTAGCTCAGGGAAGGGTAGATGCTACCATGCCACATTAAAGTCTTACTTCCTAAGTATGCTGTGAGCAGAGAAATGATGGGAGGTACATTCATAACAGCTGAATTTCAGTTCTATTAAGAAAACCCTTACAAAGACAGGAAGAAACCAGTAGATGGTCTAATATTAAGGCTAGCAGGTCTATGCATATCTGAATAAAGCAATAAAGTTCTTAGCTTGGAGCTGATACAGCTCAGCTGGCAGAGTGTTATACACCATACACAAAGCCCGGAGTCCAGTTCCCAGCACTATAGAAACCAGGCAGAGAGGCACATGTCTGCAATCCCAGCACTTGGAAAGTGAAGGCTGAGGGATCGGAAGTTCACAGTCAACTCAGATATATAGAAAACTGAGCTACAAGACTCAATCCAATTCCCAGGTATACTCACATTTTCAACACATGACAAGGTAACACTCACCCTTGCTGGAAGAAAGCAAAACTGACACAAATGGGCATGTGGTGAATGCTCAGTGGGACAGGGTCACGCTCCTCAGGGGGATACTGTTCCAGAAGAAAAGGCCAAAGTCTTAAAAGTCAGCAAATGAGAAAAATATGAGACACTAAGATAGGAAATTCTTAATAGTGGATAGCTAAATAATGTCTTTTATAGCTACCTGTGTGACTCTGACAACTATGTTTTTACTTAATTTTTATGATGATAAACGTCGATCTCATGTCTAATCTTCTAGCCCAGAGCTTTATTCCAGTGGCCTTTTTAGGAAGGTATATGTCCAGTGCTGCAAAGGAGCCCTTGAACGTCTCAGGATAAGGAGTCTACCTCTGTGTAAAACTAATCACATCCTCATCTTCTTTTTAAAACTTCTTTATGCTCTCCTTCCTCTCTGCAGGAGCAACTGTCCTTGCCTCCAAGCCTTCAATTCTGTGAGAGAACTTGAAACTTCTGGGGCAATTCTAACCATTTGCAATTTTTGTCTTGTGAACAAAAACTAGAATAGACCTAAATGCTATCTGCCATATGTCGCCACTATGGACTACTGTCGGCACACGTAGGATACCCATTGTCTCACAGGAGCGATTCTGATAGGAGCCCTGGAAGCTTACCAGTGTTACTTCCTCTCCTTGGACAGAGACATCAGGTCTTCGGAAGTGACACAAGGCTACAATTGCAGCGATGCTAGCAGCGTCAATAATATTTCCATCATGATTTAATAAATGGAGGTCTACACGGATCTGCCAAACCTGGAAGTGAATTTAATAAAAAATAAATCCTACCTAATGGTTCATGACCAATGGCCACTGGGAAAGTTATACTGCACATTTTTTTAAAGCTATACAGTTAATCCTTCCAGTTTATTCAGTAAAAATGAAGTTAATTTTAAGAAAAACAAACACTTGAAATACTAATCGTTAACTTTTCTATGTGACTCATCTGAAAGACTGAGAATATGTAAATAAATGGAAACATTCCAATATTTGAAACTTAATTATGTTTTTTAAAAAATATTTATCTTTATTTTCCATGTAGGCACATCTGCCTGCATGTATGGATGTACCATGCTCATGCCTGGTGCCCCTAAAGACTCTAACTTCTGGAACTACAGCTACAGATGGTTGTGAAGTGCCATGCAAGTGCTGGCAACTGAACCCAAACCCTCTGCAAGGATTCCAGGCACTTCTCATGAACGTATGTCATCTACTTTGCTTAATGAACAAAGGGCCTGAAGAAACATGAAAATCTGACAAGCCTCAGTTAATTATGTTTTAATTGTGTCTGAATCAACAGCATTCATTGTTAAGATATTTTGAGCATATTTCTCACCTTTTCACCTGCGACAACACAGAGAGATTCGGTGTCTATACATTTTGAATTTCTTAGACACCTTTCCAAGAGTCGGTTCAGCTTTACCAAGAGATCTGACTGCCTATGGAGATAAGAATGAACTAATGTCAGAGATTTCAACTGTGAGCATTAAAACAACATTTCACTGATGGTAAATTCTTATATGGCTAAAGTAGCTTAACAAAGGAAAGATACCTGCCAGGTTCAAAAGCTGGAGCAGCCATCTGAGAAAGCTCAAGGTTAAAAAAGAGGATACCTTCTGTTGCCCTATTGAGTTTTGGAGAAACAAGTTCACAGGAAACCTGTCCAAGGACTCTGCAAAAACAGAGATGCAAAGCAGTCAACTAAACATTCTTTTCAATTAAAAAAAGGGGGAGGGGGGATGAAGAAATCTAAAACAGAAAAATAAAAAAAAAACCTACTCTAAATAACGCAATGTAACTTAAGAGGCAGAAATTACATACAGAATGAAGTAAACTGGGGCCAGCAACCTGCCTCCTCAAACACAACAGCGCACATATACAGTAATAATGGTTTTTTAATGTAAGTAGATTTCACGTAGAAATAAAAAATATTGGTATACATAAAAGGATGACAGAAAGGAAATTTCTTATTTCTTACATCACTCGAGAATAAAAGGGAAACTGAGGCTCACTGATGACATGATAGATACACACCTCACACCAGAAAAGGAGACATGCAGATAACCTATGTGATCAATGTTAACTGCCTACATGATTTATAAAGGTCACACGGAACTATGATGCTCATACAGCAGAAAGCACTCGTGGTTCAAAGTTAGTGTAAGCACAAAACTAAAAAGGCTGGCATTAAAGAAACATGTTTCTCAGCAGATATTTTTTAAAAAACGCATGTTTGGACTTCGGAGCTGCTCGGTAAATAACTGAGTCAGTATGTTGTAATTTTCACACCTGTTGCATTATCTAACTTGAATCCCATTACCTTGTTTTCCCCAGTTCTACAATACAGCATCCATAATCCGTTCCGAATGAGATCCTGATGTTTCTGTAATCATAGGTTTGTCTGCCATCCAGCCGCTAAAAAAGCAAACATCATTTATTCCCTTAACATGAGTGTCTGTCTGGTTCTGGTTCCCAACGTCCCTGCCATTGAATACTGTTGGCTTGAGGTTCAAAGGAACTGGCCAAGGTAAAATACAAGCCTGAGGTTTGGCAGAGTTCACACTGGGAACCACCCGAGTCCACACCACGACCACACAACAGGCGAAACTGACAATGAATCCACGGACAACCCGAGTCTACAACCAAAGCCACCGTGACCACACCGTAAGCCTCGCACCTTCTTCTCCTCAATTGCGCGGAGCAGGAAACGGCGTTCGCAGTTGGAAAGCGGCGTTTCCTTCATAGTGACCGGCCACGCAGAGGAAGAATCGCACGAAACAAATCCGCACACCGGCTTCTTCCCGGCGCGGAAAAACGACGTCATTCAGGCGCAGGCTCGGGGGCGTGGTGTAGGCGGGAGTAGAGATCGGGCACCGCTGCGGCCGGGATCCGCTGCGTAATTCATCTATGAGAATTTCCCGGGTTGGTCCAGCCGGACATCGCAGCGGAGATTAGCATCTGCACGCAGTCCTGTTCCTACTTATTATTGAAACATAATCTCACTCTCTCTCCGACTGAACTCAACAGAGACTTACCTACCCCTACGAGTCGTAAAAGTTCTTGCTTTGAGGGTAGGAAGCAAAGATTTCCCCAGCTCTTGGCTTTGGATGTCTACCATCTTCCAGGCTGACCTAAGTATCCAGATTCCTTGTCACCCCACCACAGAGACAGTCTACAGAGGATGCTGACTTTTGTCAGAGAAAACTGGAAGGGTGGTGCGAGTCGGTGGAGAATCCTTGCAAGGGCTTGGGACGGATGGTGGGGACCAAAAAGGCTGGGAGGATGTGGCAGACAGAAGTGATTCACATGGGACCTGAGGACAGAAGAAGAAATGAAGTGTAACTTCACTGACTGAAACCTCGTTTACTGCTTGTATCTCACCTTTAAATCGACAGGCTTATTTTTACAGATGGAGACTTGTCCTCCATCTCCTAGCTGGTGTTGTGGTCCACCCACATCCAGAGATGGTATTTGGCAGCTTGGACAACAGAGAGGCAGCAGGAGGTGGTCCAGCAGGTGGTGCCTAGGCCCCGTGTTCCTCCCTTTTTTATTTTTAAATTTTATTTTATTTACAGAATCTCACTGTGTATCACTGGAACTAACAGAGATCCACCTGACCCTACAAAGTTGTAACAGCTCTTGCATGGAATTAGGAAGCAGGGATTTCTCCAGTTCTTGGCTATGAGTAGCTAGCAGCTTCCTGGCTAACCTAGTGGTTAAGATTTGCAGCAACAATGGCTCTTGACCCAGGGTCTAAGACCTTGGCCCCTAAGATTTAACGACTCTGAAACTTTCCAGTTGTCAGGACTGTAGTTTCTGGTCTTACTCTCTGTTCTCTCCAGCTGTCCTTTTACTGCACTGCCATTCTTCCAGTCAGGGCTGCTTTTGAACCGTTCAGCTGCTGCGCCTTGCCATTGTCTCAGCTTGGCCGCCAGGCCACACAGCTGCATCTGCCCTCACCGCTCTCTGCTGCCTCAGCTGCTTTTCAGGTTGACCTCTCAGTTCACAGAACATAAAGACAGGAAAAGCTCACTTCAGAGAAAATCAGATGCTCCAAAACCAGAGAAGACATCACAGGATAGTGCCTTCCAAGCAGCTCACTAAGTGACCCTGAGTATGCATCTTCTATTTTTCTGGATTGCTTTTCTCTCAGAAACATAATGGTTTAATTATGGAAAGCAAAGAATTTAATGTTTTTCTACCATTATTCCTCAGCGTGTACTAAATCAGTATACCCTTAAATCAGTATTATATCGTGCTAAAATGTTTGGTTTATGGGGGAGATATGACTTAGAGTTAAGAACAGTTGGTCTTCCAGAGGATCTGAGTTATCAAACACAGCACTCAGATCAAAAACAGGGGTCCTGCACAACTATAACTCCAGCATCTTGGGATCCTAATCACTCTTCTGGCCTCTGAGGATACCACACACACATGCATAAACACATAGACATGCACTTATACACATGCACCTCCATTTTAGTAGCATGCAATGCAAATTTACTTTTATCCTTATCATCGAAAATGAGTTTATTACGCCGGGCGGTGGTGGTGCATGCCTTTAATCCCAGCACTTGGGAGGCAGAGGCAAGAGGATTTCTGAGTTCAAGGCCAGCCTAGTCTACAGAGTGAGTTCTAGGACAGCCAGGGCTACACAAAGAAACCTTGTCTCGGAGAGAGAGAGAGAGAGAGAGAGAGAGAGAGAGAGAGAGAGAGAGAG
>JANHMN010000001.1:108604544-108649437 GCA_030674055.1 Rhabdomys pumilio
GAGAGAGAGAGAGAGAGAGAGAGAGAGAGAGAGAGAGAGAGAGAGAGGAAAGAAGAAGAAGAAGAAGAAGAAGAAGAAGAAGAAGAAGAAGAAGAAGAAGAAGAAGAAGGAGAAACAAAATGAGTTTATTTCTTTGCTTTTTTTTTTTAAAGATGAGAACAATAGCCAGGTGGTGGTGGCACTCTCTAATCTCAGCACTTGGGTTGCAAGGGCAGGCAGATCTCTGATTTTGAGGCCAGCATGGTCTACAAAGTGAGTTCCAGGACAGCCAGAGCTACACAGTGAAATCCTCTCTCAAAGAACCCAAATAAACCTAAATAAATAAATAAGCTTCCTCAAACTTTGTTATGTATTTTATTTGCATACCTATTTTATATACCTGCATACTTAGGTCTACATAAAAGCTTCTCAGGTGAAAAAGAGGCAAGCGTGGGGAGTGTGCCACCACCACCCAAATTCCAACTGTATAAATAACTCAATGTCCAATTATCTGGGATTCACTCCAGATCTTCTGAGCTCCTCCAAGAGCGAGTCACTTTTCCAGCTCTGCCCTCTGTAACATACATAGCTTGTAGCCTAGGCTCTGGCTACCTCGGTGACCTGTGCATCAGTTTCTGCCTCTTAGTTCCTGCCCAGCTTGAGTTCCTGCCCTGACTTCCTTTGATGGTGAACAGTGATATAGAAGTGTAAGGCTAATAAACCCTTTTCTCCCCAACTTTTTGGTCATGGTGTTTTGAAACAATAAAAACCCTAAAGATATGCTTTGTTATGTAGAGCTCCAACCTAGAAGGAATAAAGATGAGTTGATGTGTGTAGAAAGCTAAAACAATGTCTGGTGGAGGAGGAAATACAAAGAGAAGGCTTGCATGTTACTATGTTTCCTTTTGCTTTAGAAGTCGTTGGCTGTGCCCAGATTGACCCTCCTAGGTTTCTTTTCCCTGTTTGTTTGTTTTTTTTTTCCTACCAGTGATACATTGTAGTCTCCAGTTGTAAAACTTGCAGAATGTATGTACTTACTAAATACTTGAGTTTTTATTGTTTTAAGAATGAGTACAGTTGCACAAGGCTTTAATCCCAGTACCAGGAAGGCAGAGGCCAGTGGATCTTTGTGAGTTCAAGACCTGCCTAGTCTATGTATTGAATTCCAGGCCATCTTACACTGCAAGGTGCAGCCCTGTCCTAAAAAGAAAAAGGAGAGAGAAGAAAAGAAATCTCTGCTAGAATAGGGAATAGAAAATTTAGAGTCTCTTTGCAAGAGACAATAAAATCCGAAACAAATTAGTAGTTTCACACGCTGATCAGTGCTGTCTGAAGACTTGACTGTTTAGCAGGATTCTAAACATGGTGACTTTAAAAGGTGCTTCAAGTAGAGGAGTTTGCAAAGACCAAACCAAGATAGGCTTTATGACCATGGGACAGGATTTGTGTCCACACACACTTAGTTCATTAGCTTTTGAGATAGCCAGCACACTGCAGGACACAGGCTCTTTGAGCTCTTAGACAATAGATCCAAGTTTGTAGGGCAGTTTCACACACTATTGAGTAAGCTAGTCATTTGACTATTTGGCCTCTCACAACAAGTGCTCAGAAATTTCTCTCTTTTTAACCTTTTTGTGCATGTTTATGAAAGTGCATGCCACAGCACGTGTGGAGGTCAGAGGACAACCACGCATGTCACTCCTGCCTTCTGGTTTTTTGAAATGTGCTCTGTTACTATCTGTATCCCAGGCTAGCTGATCCATGAGCTTTTAGGTCTTCTCTCATTTCTGCCTCCTATCTCTCCATACGTTCAAGCATTGCAGACATGAGCAGTTCTGCTTAATATGGGTTCTGGAAATCCAAACTTGGGTCCTTGCACTTCCACAGCAAAAGCTTTATTCATTGCACCCTCCTCCCAGCCTGTGTGATTTTTCTTTCTTTCTGAAATAAAGACTTTTATAGACATAATCTATTCTTTCCTGTCAGGCAACTTGGTAGTAGGAAAAAAACTGTTTTGTTTTGTTTTGTTTTGTTTTGTTTTGAGACACAGTTTGACATCATAATTCAGTCTAACCTGAAGCTCACTGTCATCCAGGGTATGAGTAGCTCAGAATAGCTACCAACTCATGACAAGCCCCCTGCCTCAGTCTCTCATATACTGGGGTTATAGACATGAGCCACTATCCTCAGGGAAGATAATTTTTATTAAGTGTTGCTGTTATTAAACTTTAATGTTTAATTTAATGTCAACTATTACATTTCTACAAATATGAACATAGTTTAAATTTTTATTGTGGGGTGTGATGGTTTGAGTAAGTGGTTTTGAATGGCAGAAATTAGGCTCATATATTTGAAAGCTTAATCATCAGGGAGTGGAAGGATTGTGAAGACTTACAAGTGAAGGGGTGTGAAACGATTATAAGTAGTAGGAGGTGTGGCCTTGTTGGAGTGGGTGTGGCCTTGTTGGAGTGGGTGTGGCCTTGTTGGAGGAAGTGTGTCACTAGGGGGAGAACTTTGAGGTTTCAGATGCCAACTAAAAGTCCAGTCTCTCTCTCTCTCTTTCTCTCTCTCTCTCTCTCTCTCTCTCTCTCTCTCTCTCTCTTTCTCTCTCTTTCAATAGATCAGACTCTAAAGCTCTCAGCTACTGCTCTTGCCAGCATACCACCATGCTCCATACCATGATAATAATGAACTAAGCCTCTGCAAGTGTAAGGAAGCCCCCAATTAAATGTTTTTTTTTTTTCCATAAGAGCTACCTTGGTCATGGTATCTCTTCACAGAAATAGAAAAGTGACTAAGACGTGGGGTTAGCTGATGATAATGCACATAATATGAAGAGAATTGTAAGGTAGGGAATCTAATGACCTCTTAAAAGATCATATCCTGATCTCCGAGAATGATGAATATGGCATTTAATGTAGCAAATGTTTTGTAGCTGTGATTAATTGAAATTTTGAGGTGCATGAACTATCCTGGATTATCTGTGAGCAAGTCTCTTATAATTGCAAGAGTCTTTAATGAAGGAAGGCAGGAAAAGGAAAGAGACTAGAGCATGGTTGTGATAGGAGCTGAGATCCAAAAAGAAAACTGTCACTGTCCAGCTAGCTTTGGAAATGAAAAATGGTTTCTAAACAGAAGGCTGGCTTATGAATACCTTTTAGACTTCCGACCATCAGAATTCTAAACTGTTATGTAGTTTTGAACCCTTGAATAACATGTTATAGTGATGTCTTAGTTTAGACCACTGTGATAATATGTCATGGGCTGGGTGGCTTATAAACAACAGAAATTTATAACTCACAGTTCTAAAAGCTTGGATGTTCACAATCATTGCAAAACCAACTTGGTTTCAAGTAAGGACTTGTTTCCTGGCTTGTGATGGTGCTTGTCTTGATTTTTCACACAGTAACAAGGTACAGGAGTTTGAAGGTCTCTTACAAGCACAGTGTTCCACTCACTAAGCCTCTTCTCTTAACGTTCCAGTTATCCTTCCAAGCTGCTTTCTCAAACCATTGAATGGGGAGTGGGGGTGGGGTCAGGATTTCAACAGAAATTGGCAGGGTAGGGCAGAGGACAACTAAAACAAATGGTTCACCACAGCAAACAAGAAGCAGACAGTTTGTTGTCAGAAAGCATAAAAGATGTGTACTTAAAATGGAATTTCAGATAAACACATTATTTTTTTAGTATATATGTCCAAATGGTCCCAGATATTATACAGAATATACTTAGTTGTTGGGAACACAGCATGAAGGTCTTGGAGCCCACAGATCACTAGGGAAAACTAACAATGTTGAGCAACCATGGTTGTCCTCTCAAAGAAACAGGTGTGAAACCTGTTCTTTCATCCAAAGGGCCGAGAATTGGAGATGAATAGCCTGATGATCTATCTATTGAACCAGGCCATAACCTGTAGAGTCAGGGGCTCCCCAAGCTCCTACAACCAGAGCCAGAAGTGGCTAATAGCCCAGATGACCTCTGCTATCTGTATGACCAAGACCCTTATGCCCTTAAACTGGTACAGGAAGCCTATCTCTAGAACCCATCTTCTTGGAGGAAGTGAGTTTCAATATAATTATGATTCTTTTTGTACCACAGATTGTATTACACCAGGAAAGTTTCTTTCAAGATTATATTGTGTTTAAATTAGTTGAGAGTAAACTACCTGAGACCAGACTTCCCAAAGTCGTGGTACAGGTTGAAGAAGTCAGTCTGACCTGATTTGCATTTTTACCTCTTTGCAGTTCATTTTCCTTCCTGCTGTGATCACAGGAAAGGTCTCCGTTACTAAGCTGAATTGTTTTATTTTATTTGATATTCAAAGGTAACTGAACTTTTCATAAATTTTTTTTGCTAACTCCAGAAACTCTGAACTAGTATAATTTGCTTATAGGTCAACTTCTGAAACAATTGTGAAAACTATATTTTGTTAAATAACCCCAAGATCCCATTTCAGACAAAACTGAATTAGAAACTCCAAGAGTGAGACTTGGTAGTCTGACAGTCCTCGCCTTTTATTAAATGTAATTCTAGTTAATCTAAATCTGCTTATTCTAAATATTCTAAATATTCTCTTTACTCTAGATTAGAACCTCTATTCTAAATTTCTTGGAAAAAAGATACAGCCAGTCTTATGGAACTCTCAGTGCCTGATCTGCTTTGGACAAAATGATGACAGATGTAAGCACCTCTTTCTCTTCTCAGTGGGCGTTAGCTCCTTAGAGATTCCCAGAATTAGAAGGGATCAGAAAAGCAGGATGAGATTCCCACTGTGTAGTAGGTGGGATAATTATAAAAAGCAAGATGAAGTTCCTACTGTGTGGTAGGTGGGGTAACTATAAGAAAAAAAAATGCTTTTCTTAAACCATTTCCAATTCACTCTTCATATTTTATGACCTTCAATTACAACTTCGTCTTGAAGCACATTTAACATTGTGATACTTTAGATGCTAAATGTTAAGAGCAACTTTAGGTCTTGACTGGTGTGGTGGTTTAAATATGCCTGGCCCAGGGAAGGGCACTGTTAGGAGGTGTGGCCTTGGTAGAGGGTGTGTGTCAGTGTGGGGTGGGCTTTGAGACCTTCTTCCTAGCTACCTGGAAGCCAAGTCTTCCCTTGTTGGCCTTTGGATCAAAATGTAGAACTCTCAGCTCCTCTAGCACCATGCCTGCCTGAATGCTGCCATCTTCCCACTATGATGATAATAGACTGAACCTCTGAACCTGTAAGCCAACCCCAATTAAATGTTTTCCTTTATAAGAATAAGTCATAGTGTCTCTTCACAGCAATGGAAACCCTCACTAAGACAGAAGTTGGGACAAGGGACCAAGGTATTACTGTGATAGGCCTGACCAGGTTTTTGAATGGAGAAATGTAGATTTTGGGACTATGGGACTTTGGATTTGGAAATCCATGGAATGCTTTAAGTAGGACTTAATGGGTCATCCTAGCAGGAATAGGGTATTGGTGATATTGGTGCTGAGGTTGATTTGAGGTCTGGAGATGATCCTTACGTTTTGGTGAACAATGTTTCTGCTTTTACTCCTTGTCTGAAGAATTTTCCTAAGGTTAAAGTAAAGAGATTTATATTAATTTATAATAATTGCATTGACAAAGAAGTCTCAAAGAACGCCCAGCATAGACTTTGTCCTCTGGTTTTCTCTTATGAAGAGTGTTTTGATCAAGCATAGAAAGCTTAAAAGGAGAAAATACAAAATCTATGGTTCAAAGAGTAAAGGTCACCAGGAAGTAGAATGAAGCTAAATCCTGTGTTCATCGATATCAAATGGAATTAAGGAAGTGGTGACCTCGAGGTAAGATCCCATCTAGCTAGCTAAATTCATGCATTTGCAGTTATATAAGGCAGAGCTATATCATGTTAGGTATAATTATGACCTGTACATAAGGAGAGATGATTATGTGTCAAATTGACAAGGGATGGATTGTGATGGCTATTCTAGGTTTTCAACTTGATTAATATCTACAATGCATAGGTTAGGTCCAGGCATGGTGCTACACACCTTTAATCCCAGGAGTCAGAGGCAAGCAGATCTCTCAGTTCAAGGTCAGCCTGGCACAAAGTGCCAAGTAAGGAAAAGCTTAAGTCCATGTATGGTGGTACATGCTTTTAATCCAAGGAGTCAGGAGTCAGAGACATGCAGATCTCTGAGTTCAAGATCAATCTACAGAGCAAGTTCTAGGACAGCTAAGCTTAGGTAGTGAAAAATTTGGAAAACAAAAACCTGGTAGTAGAACAAGGGGCATGTTCCAGCTCTAGTAAGCAGCCAAACTTGGCAGCTTTGGCCACGTGGCTCTGACTTTAGAGATGGGAATAGAAAGGACTACTGGGACAATTGATGCTGGTTACTTGGAGCTAAGATTAAGAAGAAACCAGAGACTGAGGTGAAATCTTCATGGAAGTGTTTTTTGAGGGCAAGAAGAAACTGTGTTCCAGAAATAGCCAAAGTAGTAACTCGTGCTGCAACTGGACTTGGTAGTATGTAAGAATCACCCAGGTGGTACTGGTTTTGAAGGCATGAAGAGGTCATGGAGAGCAGCTGAGGCTTGGCACTGTGAGAGGCCAGGGGAGGCCATTGATGAAGGTGCAGCCTCAATTGCAGGTGACAGCCCAGGATTGAGGTGGTCATGTGAAGAAGTTGAGGCTTGGCACCATGAAGAGAGCCTATGCGAGGCTATTGGTGAAGTGTAGTTACAGTGGAAGACTCTAGTGAACAGAAGATGTCAGTACCTTGGGATGATCACCAAGAACATTACCAGCAGCGGAGTGGAGTCAATGAGAGCCCAGAGTCCTACAGAGGGTGGAGGGTGGAGGGAGAAGTGACACAAGCCATTAGAGGAGCCCAGACGATCATGTGTGGATCCCAAACATTGGAACAAGTTGAAGTAGCCTTGGATACCCCAAGATGTTAGAGATGCCAGAGCCATGGGATACCTGCAGAGTAAAGCTAACATGGAGTGACATCAGACCAAGAGAAAAGAAGTTTGTTGCAGTTAACAAAGATAAAAGGAGTTAGAGATCTCAAGAGTGATTTGATATCGGGCATGGAGATGCAGAATTCAGAGTTTGCCCAGCCGGTTTTATAGCTTGCTTTGGTTCAGTATTACATTACCATCTCATGATGTTTTGAAATAGTAATATATATCCTATGTGATGTTGGAGGTATGTGACCTGCTTTTTTATTTTCATTTCTTAGGGGATTACAATTAAGAGATTGCATGAATCTCAGAAGAGACTTTTTTTTTTTTTTTTTTTTTTTTTGGTTTTTCGAGACAGGGTGTCTCTGTATAGCTCTGGCTGTCCTGGAACTCACTCTGTAGACCAGGCTGGCCTCGAACTCAGAAATCCGCCTGCCTCTGCCTCCCAAGTGCTGGGATTAAAGGCGTGTGCCACCACCGCCCAACCTCAGAAGAGACTTTAAACTGTGGACTTTTAATATTGTTGAGACTGCTGCAGACTCTGGGGACTTGTTTTAGAGAGGAAAGAGTTTATTTCATTTTATATCTTAAGGTACATTATGGATGGTAGTCAGGACAGGAAATCAAACATTAATTTGGAGGCAAGCATTGAAAAAGAGGTCATGAAGGAATAGAATTACTATCTTGTGCAGGCTGATGTCTTCTAGCTGTTCAGGGATGGCACTTGCAATAGTAAATCATCAAGAAAACACTCAATGAGCTGGGCGGTGGTGGCGCACGCCTTTAATCCCAGCACTTGGGAGGCAGAGGCAGGCAGATTTCTGAGTTCGAGGCCAGCCTGGTCTACAGAGTGAGTTCCATGACAGCCAGGGCTACACAGAGAAACCCTGTCTCGGAAAAAAAAAAAAAAAAAAAAAAAAAAAGAAAAAAAGAAAAAAAAAAGAAAAGAAAAAAGAAAAAAAGAAAACACTCAATGATCTTTTGCCTCCTGCTAGAGTCTAACTCTTGTTAGACTATATTTGATTAAAAAAAAAAAAAGAACAAAGGAAGAACAAAAGAAAGAAAAAAAGAAACTAGGTAGAAACAAAAGGAAGGAAGGAAGGAAGGAAGGAAGGAAGGAAGGAAGGAAGGAAAGAAAGATTTTCTCAAAAAAACAGCTCTTGGTTTTATTGATTCTTTGTATAGTTCTTTTTTGTTTCTACTCGGTTGATTTCAACCCTGAGTTTGATTATTTCCTGTCATCTACTCCTCTTGGGTTTATTTGCTTCTTTTTGTTTTAGAGCTTTCAGGTGTGCTGTTAAGCTGCTAGTGTATGCTCTCTCCTGTTTCTTTTTGGAGGCACTTAGAGCTATGAATTTTCCTCTTAGCCATGCCTTCATTGTATCCCATAAGTTTAGGTATGTTGTGCCTTCATTTTCATCGAATTCTAAAAAGTCTTTAATTTCTTTCTTTCTTTCTTTCTTTCTTTCTTTCTTTCTTTCTTTCTTTCTTTCTTGACCAAATTATCATCAAGTATAGCATTGTTCAGCTTCTGTGTGTATGTGGGCTTTCTGTTGTTTTTGTTGTTATGGAAGACCAGCCTTAGTCTGTGGTGATCTGATAGGACACATGGGATTTTTTCAATCTACTTGTAACAATTAGGACAGTTTTGTGACGGATTATATGAAGATTATATCTTCTCAGTTTTGGAGAAGGTACCATGAGGTACTGAGAAGAAGGTATACTCGTTTGTTTTAAGACGAAATATTCTATAGATGTCTGTTAAATCCATTTGGTTCATAACTTTTGTTAGTTTGACTGTGTCTCTGTTTAGTTTCTGTTTCCATGATCTGTCCATTGTGCAAAGTGAAATGTTGAAGTCTCTCACTATTATTGTGTGAGGTGCAATGTGTGCTTTGAGCTTTGGTAAAGTTTCTTTTATGAATGTGGGTGCCTTTGTATTTGGAGCATAGATGTTCAGAATTGAGAATTCTTCTTGGTAGATTTTTTCCTTTGTTGATTATGAAGTATTCTTTCCTAGCTTGATAACTTTTGGTTGAAAGTCAATTTTATTCTATATTAGAATGGCTACTCCAGCTTGTTCTCTGGGACCATTTACTTGGAAAATTGTTTTCCAGCCCTTTACTCTGAGGTAGTGTCTGTCTTTGTCACTGACGTGCATTTCCTGTATGCAGAAAAAGGTTGGGTCCTGTTTACTATCCAGTCCGTTAGTCTATGTCTTTTTATTGGGGAATTGAGTCCATTGATGTTAAAGATATTAAGGAATAGAGATTGTTGCTTTCTGTTATTTTTGTTGTTAGAAGTGGAATTATGACCAGGCACTTGGGAGGCAGAAGCAGGCGGATTTCTGAGTTCGAGGCCAGCCTGGTCTACAGAGTGAGTTCCAGGACAGCCAGGGCTACACAGAGAAACCCTGTCTCGAAAAACCAAAAAAAAAAAAAAAAAAAAAAAAAGAAGTGGAATTATGTTTGTGTGGCTATCTTCTTTTAGGTTTGTTGAAAGAAGATTACATTCTTGCTTTTTCTAGGGTGTAGTTTCTGCACCTGAGATTCTTTCCTTTATTGCTTGTATTCTGTTGGTGATGCTTGTGTCTATGACTCCTGATCTTTTTCCTAGGTTTTCTATCTCCAGGGTTGTCTCCCTTTGTGATTTCTTTATTGATTCTATTTCCATTTTTAGATCCTGGATTGTTTTCTTCAATTCCTTCACCTGTTTGGTTATGTTTTCCTGTAATTCTTTAAGGGATTTTTGTGTTTCTTCGTTAAGGGCTTCTAGCTGTTTACCTGTGTTCTCCTGTATTTCTTGTTATTTATGTCCTTCTTAAAGTCATCATCATCATCTGCCCCAGCCTGAGGGGAATTCAGTGAGGACCTAGGGAGGGGGGTGAGGTGAAAGAATGAAGGGACAAGAGACAAGAAGGAGGGCAAGTTGAGGGTTTTGATCAAACTCTCAAATTTTAATTTCAGACGGCAGGTTATAACAACATAACAAAATGGAAAGTTTAGGCAAGGGTCATTGCTTAAGATTATTCCACTATTGTATCCTCATTGCCCAAGACCATCCCACTGTCATAACCGGCTTCTGGGAAATAACAGATGTTCTTCAAGTTCCTAGGGCCTGAGACTGGGAACGTCCTTTCTTAACCTAGTACTTTAAGTGACTAGGTTTTCCAGAACAGCAGGTAATTTCCTGGGTTTGGCTCCTGGCAATCATCATGAGATGTGACTTTAAATCAAAGTCTTGCTTTTCTGGTACATTGGGGTATCCAGGGCTCCCTGTGGTGGGAGAACTGGCTTCTGATGATGCCAAGTAGCCTTGGATTCTGTTGCTTGTGTTCTTGCCCTTGCCTCTCGACATCTGGATATCTCTGATGTTAGCTGGTCTTGTGTCTCTGACTGTGGCTTGTCCCTCCTGCAAGCCCATGTGTCAGTACTCCTGGAGACCAGTTCTCTCTGGGAGGAATTTGGGTACGAAGAGCTGTGGCACAGGGTCAGCTCTGGGGTGCAGACAATATCTCCTTCAGTGCTGTATTACTTATAACAAACCAGCGTTTGTTACCTGTTGTATAAGTATATACTTTACAAAACATAGAGAACTTAAGTAATTTTCCCATTTGAAATGCAAGTATGTGCAGAACCAATATTTATAACCATATAGCTTGTTCCCAGCTCTATGGCTAGCTCCATTCATAGCTATACCCCATTGCAGGATATTTGATCACACTGTGAACCCTGAGATTGTGTTGTCTGAAAAAACCTGTTTCTAGTTGTGATGTGGCTCAGCCTTTGCACACACCTTTAATCCCTCTGGCTAGAATGCAGACACACCCTTAGTACACACTTATAATACCACACAATGGAAGTAAAGTTAGTTTGTAGAAGGAAGCACCCATATTTGAAAAGGATGTCTAATCGAGAGGCAGACAAAGTGATGAATCAGAGAAAGATTTGACAGAATAGGATATGTCTGACTCTCATGAGACCAGAGAAGAAAGAGACAAGAAAGTAGTGCAGGAGGAAGGAAGCAGTTTTACAGGAAAAGTTTTATAGGGACAGGTTGAAGAGAGAACAAATTAGACACAGGTGAAGACAGAAAAAAACAGAGAATGAGAATGAGTCAGAAGCTTAGAACAAATTACCAAAGGTAGTTTGAGACCAAGCAGAGCAAGTCAGTCAGAGGCAAGCATAGAAATCAGATTGAATCAGTCAGCTTGGAGAGGAGTTTGAGCCAGAACTGCTGAGTTGAACCAGCCAGCCAGAGTTCAGAAAGAACTGAAATTACTCAGCAGTAAGTCTCAGAGGCTGAAAACACTCTAGGCCTAGATTAGATTGTATGGAGGCTAGAAGCTTCCAGGACTAGGCCTAGGTTAGCAGATGGAGGCAGTAAGACTTGGAGAAAACAATTACATCAGGCAAATAAAAGTAACATTTACATACCCCATCTTCCATCTTAAAATGGGAATCGAATTTCTGCTAAGTGTGTTTTCTACACATTTAGTATCAAACCAGGTTACTTCCTGTCTATACTGGTTAGTTTGATGTCAATTTGACACAAAGTAGATGAAGAAGCCTCAACTTAGAAAATTCATAAACATGATCCGGCTGCAAACTAATCCCCTGTAGGGCATTTTCTTAATTGGTGATTTATGGTGGAGGTCCTAGCCTATTGTGGGTGGTGCCATTGATGGGCTGGTAGTTTGGGGTTCCATAAGAAAGCAGGTTGAGTAAACCATGAGGAGGAAACCAGTCAGCAGCACCCCTACATGACCTCTGAATCAGCTCCTGCATCCAGGTTCCTGAACTGTTGGAGTTCCTGCCCTGACTTCCTTCAATGATGGACTATGATGTGGAACTGCAAGCCAAATAGATCCTTTCCTCCCTAACCCGAAGATGCCATCTTTTACAGTGAAGACTTAGGCATCCCTCAATTGATTACTTTGCTATCTCACAGCTAGAGAGAGAACCAGCTGCTGCCATTAGGTTATTCAAACGCAATTCACATAAATAGGGCTCTGTGGTGCAAAAACACCACAAGGAAGAGTGTAGCACAGGACCTTCACTATAAGGAACAGAAAGGTTGATCTTCAAGCTCGATGGACTCTTAAAACGATGACACAGTCTTGGTGACTCCATTATTTCTAACTCGTTGGGATGCTGTAACTATATCATCCATCCACTGGTTGTACAAATTAACAGTGTAGTACTGACTCTGTTTCACCTCTTCTTAAAAGAAGCTGATGTGGGTTTAGAAGCTGCAACTTCAGCAGACGTGGGACCCCATCAGACAATGCAGACTTTTAGTGAATGTCAGTGGGTCACCAAGGTCATAACATGGAATCATGCGAACACCTTCAGCAAGCAAAGCAGCACTATATTGAGGGTGCATATCAGTGGCTTGTAGCCACTAAAACGGTCCCTACCTTCGAGTACTTAGGGCTACTATCATCTGTTCTTCTTGATTAACTTTCTTCACCCTTCTGCGGATCCCTTCTCACTGTTAGCTGGGCAGGGACCAAGTGACTTTCCCAAGGTCACATGGCTCTTTAAGGAACAGTCAGAATTTCTATGCAGGCTCTCTGGTTTCTCATGAGTATTCTGAAGCCCTTTCTTCTATGACCCTTGCTAATAAGGGTTTCCATTTCACAGATAAGTATGTATTACAAGGAGGGTACCTGAGCCCATGGGACAGCACAAGACACAATATGAGAGCTCAATAAATATTAGTTGAATGTTTTACTGTGCAAAATTATATCCTTAGGAAGGAAAATATCTACATGTTTTATTATGACTAATTATTTGCTTATAATAACTAGTTATTTTATGGTTTTAGGTTCCCTGTGTGTGTTTTATATCGGCTTTGCAAATTAATTTTGTAAAAATAATTTGATTTTGCTTGGACATTAAATTATCTGGCAAATTTGGTTTGGACTGAGCCCGTGCTGGCTTCTCATCCAGTTCTAAGAGCAGGCAGACCATATTTTTTGGGAACCTGTTTTAGAATATTCTCCAAACATAGTAAAAGGGTTTTTTCCCCTTTAGTTTATAGTTTGGTACTTCTGGATATTTGGGGACTTCTGTTTGCCTCCAGGTAAAATATGATATATATGCATAAGTAATGAGGTCATTAGACATTTTCTAAGAGGAATAAGGTGATGGTACAGCCCTGAAGAATATTTAAATATACAGCAATCAACTGGTGCCCATTTGAAGCTATAACTCCATCAAACTGTGAGGATGAGCCAACACAAAATTAGACCATCTGTTAGCAAGAAAAGTTCCAACAGGAAAATGTAGGTAGGGCATGAGTCATATGATATGACATGCTTGTTCCGTTAAATCCTGTTTAACTAAACCTATGTTTGGAAGGAGGTTTTGTTTGTTTGTTTGTTTTGTTTATTTATTTTTAATGTAGAATTAAAATTCTACATATCTGACCTGCTGCGTTCTTACACACTTGACTGTCTCAGGGTGATAGACTTTGGGGATAAGTCAGTTGTCATCCTTGTAGAAGTCTTTGCTACTGCATGTTCCTTCTTTTCACAAGTAATTTGTGATCATTTAAAGCCAGGAAAGAGTTAAGTTATGTGTGTTTCCCTTTGATTGTGATGCTGTTATTGTTTGTGTTCAAATGGTATGGTCTGACATGAAAGCTAGTACTAAAGGCTATAAAATATTAAAATGTGGAACCCTTTCTTACCAATACTGTTGTTAGGAGGTAAGGCTTAAATTCCACAATGCTCTCTGGTCAAGCTAGCAGTTCACAGAGATAGCATTTTTAAAATGATGTTCCAGCCAGCATCCTGAATCAGGAACCACTGGGAAGGATCTGGCCTTAGTTACAGAGTTGTGAATCGCACCCCACGCCCTCTTCTCCCTCCTCTTCTGCTTTCAGAGCATGGAAAGGTCTCAGCTGAGTCATGAAACAGCTACAGATGTCGGAGGCACCAGGAGAGAAGCAAAAAAAAAAAAAAAAAAAAAAAAAAAAAAAAAAAAAAAAAAAAAAAAGCAAAAAACAAAACCAAAAAAATCTGGGATCCCCAGGCAACATTAACAAGGTATGATGTTCACAGGATGTGTATCCCTACTGTGCCTGCAGGTCTGCAGTGCAGACTAATGCTTGCCCCTTGCTGTCAACTAATGAAAACCTGGTCTCTCATACTTGATTTTTCTGTATAATGTGCCTTTGATGACACTTCCTCTCCTTCATTCTAGGGCACTGTAGTTTCTCTCACTTTCCCCCTACTCTTTGGCTGCTTCTTTTCTGTGTCCTTTGGAGATTTTCTTCTCTACAAAATGACCACAATGCAATACACTTGACCTCTTAGCTGGACTCTGGATGCTTCCAGATGTCCCATGGGTATTTCTAGTTCTCTCTATCCACATGAACTTTGATATCTTCTCCACAAACTTGTCATTCTTTGTGCCCCATCTGGTGAATGGCAACACCCTCAGAAAGCAGGTTTTATACTTTAATTTTCACTTCCTCCTTCACCATGCTCACCCTTCCTCTTTAATCCACTGAGTCTGACTGACTAGAGTCGTGCTGATGACCTAAGACTAATAAATTGTTCAGAACTGAGAAATCTCACACAATATAGACCATCCTACGATAGCTAGCCATTCAAAATGTGTTTCAAAAACTCTTCTACACAAGTTGTCTTAGACATATTAGTTGATAAACAGGTTTCCCCAAAGCAACTTAAAACTGCTTTCCACATAGGAGGGGATCAGGGCTCTCTGATCCTTCCTGTTCCAGAGACAGTCGAATCTTCTCATGCAGTGTGAGCCTCATCCTGTAGACAGGGTGGTGAACATGGGAGTGAACAGATTTGGCCACACTGAGTGCCTAGTTACCAAGGCTGCCTTCTGCTCCGCAGTTGGCAAAGTGGATATCATTGTCATCAATGGCCCCTTCATTGATCTCAACTACATGGTCTGCATGCTCCAGTATGACTCCACCCATAGCAAGTAAATGGCTGAGAATGTGAAGTCTGAGAATGGGAAGCTTGTCATCAACAGGAAACCCATCACCATCTTCCAGGAGCGAGATCCCAATAACATCAAGTGGGGTGATGCTGGTACTGAGTATGTCGTGGAGTCTACTGGGGTCTTCAGCACCATGGAGAAGGCTGGGGCCCACTTGAAAGGTGAGGCCAAAAGGGTCATCATCTCCGCCGCTTCTATCGGTGGGTATGAACCACAAGAAGTGTGACAACTCAGTCAAGATTGATATGTAAAATCCAAACCAGCGAATGCACTAGAGTGGTGAGATTTGTTTGTTTTTGATATTGTATGTAGCATAGATAAAAATCAGGAAGATGGAAGATCTGCTTAGCAAGACCTTCTATAGCGACTTGAAGAGAACATTTGGTTCATCATCTAAGTAGGCTCAACAGCCCTGGAAATTGTAGATGGGCGGTTTCACTTTGTGCTTCTTGTGAGCTTATACATTCTTTGTGCAGAGGAGGGAGGGTACGTGTGTGTGTGTGTGTGTGTGTGTGTGTGTGTGTGTGAGGATGTGTGTGTGTGTGTGTGTGTGTGTATGAGGATGTGGTTGTGTATGTGTGTTTGTGTGAGGATGTGTGTGTGTGTGTGTGTGTGTGTGTATGAGGGTGTGGTTGTGTATGTGTGTTTGTGTGAGGATGTGTGTGTGTGTGTGTGTGTGTGTGTGTGTGTGTGTATGAGGATGTGGTTGTGTGTGTGTCTGTGTGTGTGTGTGTATGTGTGTGTGTGTGTATGTATGTATGTGTAGACCAGAGGTCAACCTCAGGTGGTGTTTCTCATGAGTTGTTAACCTTGAGATGGAGCCTGTTCGTGGCCTGGGACTCTCTGATTAGGCCAGCCTAGGTGACCAGTGAGCTCCAGGGATCTGCTTTTCTTCATTCTCCCAGCAATGGAATCATGGTCAGGCCACCACACCTAGGTTTTTAAGTAGGGGCTGGAGGTTGAGCTCAGTCCTTTTGCTTCTCAAGTCTCTACAGACTTGTTCTGACTATAGACTTACAGCATTGGTTAGCAAGACTTGATTCTGTCCCAAGGCACCCAGCAAACTAATGGTTGGTTAGCTTACACTGTGAAGTCCTGTGCTTAGCAGTATAGCCATGTGCTCACATTTAGTGATACATTCCGGCTATTGAAGAGCCTCCAGGGAGCTCAGAAGCACACAGAGGGATGCTCACCCCACTCTCTCTGTGGGTGTAAGGAAACGGCTGGAAAGAGTTAGGGCCATTGGCAGTAAGCAAACTTGATGTCAGAACCCTTTTGACAAAGAACATCTGCTGGTCGTATGAGGCGTGCCAAGATTTTTTTTTTCCTGAGCTGCCAAGAACAAGTGTGGGTGGATGGGTGGAAGAACAGAGGCAAAAAGAACACCACGACTCCATCTTTGACCATGAGTGGGAATAAAGAAAGAAATGATGCCCCCTAGAGATGGGACACAATCGTTGGTGGCTTTGGGATGGAGGACATGATCCACAGCGGGTGCGCTATAGACAGGGAAGGCAGAAGAATGGGCAGAGCACAGAGACACTCAATGATAAAGTCCCCAAGAAGCCATGAAGAGCTTCCTCTGACTCCAAGCCAGTTGGGAGAGGGAGGCAGGGCTGCCACAGCATTGTCTACTAAGCATGTAGCCTCTGCAAGACTGGGAAGTGCTCTCCATGGCTGACCGGAAAATCTCACCAGTCCAAAAGGTTAATATTTTTTAAAGTTTCCCAAGGACTATTGAGAGGTGTGTAAAACTGAAGAGACCACACATTTTCCTGAGGACACCAGGGACCCACCCAGAGGGCTGACCTTCTCACTGTGTGCTTCTTTAAGACAGCAGGACCCCAGCATTTGAGAACTCAGTGGAACAGTTCTGCACAATGGCATGGAATCCTTTGGTGACAAGGATGGAACCCTGTACTGTTCATGAGTCCACTAGGAAAGATAAGACTAGCTGCTGTGAGCCACTGCCCAGTGGCAAGAAACCCTGAAGAATAGGGCCCTCAAGACCATGAGGTTGAGCTATGTCTTGTAACAAGGAGATGCCAGCAGCTCTTTGCAGGCCTCCAGCTCTGCCACACAGTTGCTACCTACCCATTGTCTCACAGCTTCAGATCTGAGTGTTGCCTGGGGCCTCATGAATTATTCCCACTACATGGGCAATCTGCTCCGAACTATTGGAACAACTTCCTCAAAGGCAGGAGAAGCTTTGACTTTAAAGCAGGACACTGGGGCACAGTGCTGCCAACAGATGCCAGGATGCTGATGATACATACCTTGGAGCTCTCAAGGATTTCCTCAACCAGGTGTCAAAGGGGCCTGGGCTGGGGCTCTTGGACTACTGCCTGGAGGAGATGGGAATGGTGTGACCATCAAAGCAAAAACATTTAAGGTGAAAACTTTTATCTAAAGCTGAAAAGGTTTAGAATAGAACGGAGAGAGCCCCTCCCATCCTCCAACTTCCTGGGCCCCCACCTCCCACTCTCAATCCACTAAGTGCTAGCATCCTGAAGCAGGAAGACAGGAGCACCCTCATCCTACCAAGGATTCCATGTTGGCTGAGAATCTCCTTATGTTGGGAGCCGAGAAGAGCAATGAATAGAGTGGGCTATGGAGACAGAATCTCCCATAAATCCTCAAATTTGCAACCTTCCTGTCTCGGTCTCCCAAGTCCTGATATAGGTGCAAAGCACTACAACCAGTTGAAATTTTTAAAAAGTGATTTTATCCTTTCTCAGTAAATATCACACTGTTTGAAGCCCATCATTATTTGTTCAAAACATTAATACACTTCTATTTTTTCTTTTGTTTCAACTGACATTACTTTTCCCACTTCCCCTCAGTGTTTTATCCTAACACAATATACTGCTGCTGAAAATACCTTACTAGTTAATTTTATCATGGTTCATTATGATCATATCCAGTGAACATAGCTTCAAAACAATTTCTATTGTTCTGACTTTCTGTTACAACTGCTAGTAACCTACATTTGATTGAAACAGCAGAAACTACAATCTTCATGAATAATCATGATGACTGCTAAATGGCACAGATAACACGGGAAACACTAAGCCAAGCTTCCAGAAAGCCTCAGATCCAAGAGCCTATGCACTGGGGCTCTTTCAAGCTCCGCGCACGGAAGGGATGGATGTTTAGCTTCATGACCCAATTTGTGCAACTCTGAGAAAGGAGGGAACTCTTATTTGTCCAGGACAGCCAAGCTTTCTGGAGGTGGATAACTGTTAGAACAGGGAGGCAGCAGGGCTTAGTGAGGCTTTCAACAAAGCCATGACCCAAAATAAAACTTTTCTTTGTAAACTTTTTTTTATTGGTAAATACCTGAGACTTGAAAGGAGGAAAGATTGACTTATACCTTGTCTGTTTTGTAGACAGGGCAACTGAGCAAAGAGAGGTGGAGCCCTAACTTTTTAGGAATAAAGCCAAGACTTCCAGTGCTCAGACATGGAGTCACCACATTCTGATGGGAAGCAGAGTCTAATGTTATATGCTTCTTGAAAATGCTTCATATTCTGGGGTGACAAATAAAGTTCTCAAAGTTGTATCTACAGTAATAAATTTAAAGAAACTTCATATTTCCACTAGCAACCCTCTAGAAAAAAAGATCACATTAATAATTCACTTAAAACATAATAATTGCTTTACTTTTATATGCCTTTCATAACTGTATAGCCAGCATTATTGCAAAATTTATTTCACAACTTAATTTCACATTATAAAAATAAATTACAGTGTGAAGAATAGTTTTAGATATACTGTCACTGTGAGTGAACTAATTTTTACAAATATTTATCAATAGTATTTTATAGAATAGCAGACACAATCATCATTCTTTTATTAGTATGTTTGTGTCCAAGCTCAGTGTAGATATTATTTTTTGTGGCAAAGTACTGAATTTGTGAGATTCATTAAAAATGTAATGTATGGATAGCCTATCAAGTGTACCAGCTTTCTGACACTTCTGTGAAATGACTATTGTAATTATAAAGAAGATACACATCACAGATTGCCAACTGAATGATAACAAATATTCTTTGTCTTAATCAGGGTTTCTATTCCTGCACAAACATCATGACCAAGAAGCAAATTGGGGAGGAAAGGGTTTATTCAGGTTACACTTCCACAGTGCTGATCATCACCAAAGGAAGTCAGGACTGGAACTCAAGCAGGTCAGGAAGCAGGAGCTGATGCAGAGGCCATGGAGGGATGTTACTTCTTGGCTTGCTTCCCCTGGCTTGCTCAGCTTGCTTTCTTACAGAACCCAAGTTTACCAGCCCAGGGATGTCATCACCCACAATGGGCCTTCCCCACATCTTCACTAATTGAGAAAATGCCTTACAGCTGGATCTCATGGAGGCATTTCCTCAACGGAAGCTCCTTTCTCCGTGATAACCCCAGCTTGTGTCAAGTTGACACACAAAACCAGCCAGTACATTCTTCAAATATTATTCACTGTTTCTAAAGAAATATATAAAATGAGGTGAATTTATACTCAAAATTAGCTGAAGACTACTGATAGTAGCCTTTCCCTTGGGGTGGTAAAAAATGCAGGATTCTAGCATCTTAAGCCTAGATAATACATTGGTGTGTGACCTAAAGACCAAAGGAACAAACTCGCTGCAGCTGTGGCTACCTGTACAAGATCTGGATAAAAACATACACATCTTAATTCCATCATGGATTCCTTCCCTGGGGAGACGGAGACTGTATCTACCTGTTCTTCATACGTTCCCAAGGACAAACCAAAGTACAATTACACCAAAGTTTGCCCCGGGTAACCAATTGTTTTATTGAGCCCACTCACCTATCATGGGTGAAGGGTTGCCTTCCATAGTGTAGTGCCCCCAAAGCAACTTCACTGGAAACTTTTTACTCAGCACAAAGGACAGTTTCCCTCACAGGTGCCCGCTTCCCCTAACCTCCCTAGTGTATGTTCTCTTGCAACTACCAAGACCCTGAGGTGACGTGCAATTAGGGGAGGGTTGCAGACAGATGCCTCAGAGGAGCTGGGGGCTCTCAGGTAAGCGGCCAATAACTCTGCCAGCCATTCTTTCTATGAGGGAATGTCAGTGGTCAGCAAACCTGATGGTGGTGGACACCATGCAAGCAGGAACAGCTGATCTGAGGAAGATAGCAAAGGAATGGCTTGGAGGGCCAAGGTCTAAAGCTACAGGGGAGGGAATCCATGAAGCCCCATGCCTCAAGATATAGATCCTGGAAAAGGGTATGCCATTATTCTGTGATGTAACCATTGACAAGTTGCCTGTGCTCCAGTAGAGAACCTCATAACCATTCTTGTACTGGCAACTCAGTAGGTCACACACAGAAAAAAAGTAGGAGGGGAAGAAGGGTTTGGGTGGGAGAAGGAGGGGGATGGGAGAGGGGAATGGATGAAACTGATTATAATTTGTTATATAGATTATGAAACAAAGAGCCAGGCATGTTAGTTAGTGCATGCCTTTGATCCCAGCACTGAGGAGGCAGAGGTAGGCAGATCTCGGAGAGTCAACAAAGAGAGTTCCAGGACAGCCTGAACTACACAGAGAACCCCATATATATATATATATATATATATATATATATATATATATATATATATATATATATATATATATTAAACATCTTCCTCACACCCTTTCCAAGTAGAAGATGCTTTAGGCTTGATCAAGGAACTTAAAGAGGTCCGTGTCAACAGCTAGGAGTCTCTGTGGGCAGAGTTCTTTTGATTTCAAAGAGAATCAGACACCTCAGCAGCTAGTTCAGGCTGATGCCTAGGTTTTCTACAAAACAAAACACAGGAAAGAGACATTTCATCACGGAAGAGTTAAAAGAAAAGCAGGTACCCCTGTGGCCTTGATGATTTCCTAGAGAAGCTGCCCTGTTGTGCTCAGTCTTGTTTCCTGGTTTGCAGTGAAGTGGCTGGTTAGAAACAGCTCATTACTTTGAATAACTAGTTAAAAGCAAACAGGAATGATGTCCTGGCTTGGGAGTGCAGAAGTCTCTGCTGTGGGTCAAGGTCCTTACAAGAGCAAATTACTCTGCAGAACAAAAGGCCTTTTGGGTTCCAAACCATGCCTATCATCATAGCAGCTGGGGAGCAATTCACCAGGGTAATCTCCCTCTTCCACCACCTCTGGTTTTGGCAGAGAGACTGTAAGCCATTTGAGTCTTGGAACCCGAGGATATGGAGATAATTGTATGTATGTCCCTAATTTAGGGGAATAGAGACACAAAGAAGCTACCACCATGCCCAGAGTTCAGGACTTGTGCCAGCAAAGACTGTCCAGAATGCTGGCCCCTTATGTATTGTAGTGTCAGAGCTGAGATCCAAACACTCACAGAGACCACAAAGTGTGAGGCAAAGATTTTAACTGAGCCAGGCCACCTGCTCTCCTCAGCATCAGGACTGAGCAAGTGACCCCAGCTGCAGCAGGAAGAATCTTATATAGGTCTTTCATGACCTCTGCAAGCAAACAAAACTTAATAGAAGCGGAAGGTTAGTGATTAGCATTTATGTAAACAAACGTTACAAGTTTTTAAATCATTGTAGTCAGCCATTTTCAGAAAGCCTCGTTTTTGTTTTTTTTTTTAAATCAAGTCGACCTGGCTCTCAGGAGATATTTGTGGTCTGCAGAATAGAAACATAAATCTTCTTTTACCTGAGAAATAGAAATACCAAGTGTTGTGTTTATAAAAAGATAAGGAGAGGGAATATATTTGGTGGGTGTGTAGTCAGGTATGGGGGAAGGGGTACCTTTGTGGGCCCCTGCTGAGGCATCCCTTCCCTCTGGAAGCCACACAACGGTATAGTATAGATTAAGAGTTTATTCAGGGCATAGGTAGGGGAGTTGACAGGGTAAGAGAGAGAGGGGGATAGGGGGAGGGGAGGAAGGGGAGGGAGGGAGAGGAGAGGAGAGGGAGAAGAGTCCAGCCATGAGTATGTGGATGGGGGGATGGGGAGAGAAGGGGAAGGGGCAAGAGGACAGAGTGGAAACAAGAAGGCAAGAGCCAGAGAGCGCGAAGGGGGCGAGCAGCCCCTTTTCTAGTGAGTCAGGCACACCTGGCTCTTGCCAGGTAATTGTGGGGCAGAGCTTAGACAAAATGCTAACACCAAGACTTTGGAAACAAGTTTGGAAGCTGAACAACAGGAAGACTGGAGACCCTGTTATTATTTAACTCATATTAAAATCAATAGTGAAGCCGGAAATGGGGGAGTCAGCTTCTAACATTAAGCTTCCACCCACTTTCTCTCTACAATACCTGAGAATCCGAGGGAATTCAACAGATGGGGGGTGGGGGGTGGGGGGCGTCACATAATAAGTAACCACGCTATCAGCAAACGAAGCTGATGTCTGGCTGATTTCCTCCTCCAGAAACCCTTCCAGCTGACAAATACAGAAGAAAAGGGGGAGACAGGTGATGTATGGATGTGTTAGGCAATGAGTTGTGAGGGGTGGCTGTAGAACAGCTGGGGTGGGCGGAGAAATTCTTGATGTATCATGAAGTTCACAGCTCAGCCTTATAATCCATGGAGAGATTGATTACAAAGAGCACAGACGGTGCCGGAGGAGAAGGAACATGCACTGCCTTTGAGTATCACAAAGTTTCCGTTTCATTCCTGAGCAATTGCTATAAGAGTTATGTGTAGTCCAACCAACAGATTTCAGATGGAATGAAACCCACAAGGACGTATTGATAGTCAAGTGCTGTTAGCATACATGCTCTGTGCGTCATAAAGAAAAGAATAGGACAGTCTCTTCACTGTTGAATTTATCACCCATGGCTTTTGAACTTGTAGGACATGAAGAAAGGGTTAGAGTCCATTACAGCTCTGAAACTGAACATCTTGTTTAGGGGTTGAGATTTATTCATCTAAAGGCAGCACATATGATCAGAGTGTGCATGAATACAATCAAAACTGTACTTGTTGCCGGGCGGTGGTGGCGCACGCCTTTAATCCCAGCACTTGGGAGGCAGAGGCAGGTGGATTTCTGAGTTCAAGGCCAGCCTGGTCTACCGAGTGAGTTCCAGGACAGCCAAGGCTATACAGAGAAACCCTGTCTCGAAAAACCAAAAAAAAAAAAAAAACAAAAAAAAAACAAAAAAAAAACAAAAAAAACTGTACTTGTTGAGATCTCCAGAGGAAAAGTGGAAAAGCACCCAACGGGCTGTGTGTATATTTTCTTTGCTTGCTTCACGCACTGTTCCACTTAGTTACAGTTTAACTACTGGATGTCTTTAAAATAGTTTAGCCTTGTTTGACAGATAAGAAACGTTATGGTTTCTGCAAAGTACTCTTAGAAATACCAAATTTTAAAATGATAGAATGTGGTTTTGTCCAAAATAGGACAAAAAAAAAAAAAAAAAAAAAAAAAAAAGAAGAAGAAGCCTCGGGGACTGGTTGGGTTGCTAGCCCAACAATGCCACCAGGGCTGCAGGCTCTGTCTGTTTGCTTTGCCATGCATTTATCAAGTGAGTTTACCCTGTGGCTGTTTCTGGAGGATGCAGGCTGACTGCCAGCAGAAACTTGGATGCCATTCTCATTTGCTTATATATGGAGATAGAGGAGAGAAAGAAAAAAGGATAGAGAGGGAGGGAAGAGAGGAGAGAGGGAGGAAGGGAGAAGGGAGGGATGGAGAGGGAAGGAGAGACTGAGAATCCTTAAGTGTGAATTGCAGAATCACATTAACCTTCATGGCAGAAACTCTCTTGGGCTTCCTATGTCTTCTCTCTCTTCCCTCCCGTAGAATATCTGGGCCATCTGCTGTGGAGGGAACCTCCCTGCCTCCTGGCATACTGATGTGCCTTGGGAAGAGGCAGATAACTGGCCCTTGGCTCTTGCAGAAGGATTCAAGTCCTCCAGCACTTTGGTGGCTTTCCCAACACAATGACGGTGGGCTCTGTAGTACTGATCAGTCCTTTGTGCCTCCAGCCCTGGGCTGTGATTCTGTGGTATCTAGACTTCACTGTTTTGCACCTCTCCCCACTCAACAGCCTGTATGCCTACAGATGATGCTTACAGAAGCGCTGTTCAGCTTTTGGGAAGGCTTACTCATATATTTCCATTAGATTAAGTCAATGTAGGCCACAGGCTCTCTTGTAGACCAAAAATAAGAAATCATTCTATTCTCTGAGTACATTTTTAGACCATTCAGGACCCACTTCTCTGAAACAGTTTTATCCATGCCATAAGGGAAGAGGGAGACTCCTGAATAAAGTCAGAATTCTGATTAAGAACATTGGGTCTTGGTGGTAACTGAAAGTGTCCAGGAGACCCAGCTGGCAGGGCAGATTGTCCAAGTTAACAGCACTTGAAATACCAGGGCAACTCACAGCACTGTGTCTCATAGAAAAGGATAGAGTGTTGGGGCCCAGGGCTGGGATCCAAGTCTGGCTGTCTCAGTGTTCACTGTGGATGTGTGAGCAACAGCTTGGAGCGCCAGATGTGAGAGCTCAGGCTGTGGCTGTAAGAGTAGCCAGATCTGACAAGCTAGTGACTCACCAAGGAGGCCGTGGGTTATAAACGAAGGGCCTTTTCCCTTCAATTTAGTTTCATCACGGGGTAGCCTATTTTAGCTGTGATGTACCTGTGCTTGTGCGAATAAAACTGGGTTGAACAAAGATTTGTTGCTTAAGAATGCTAAGATTCTTTCTTTTGCTTCATGACAGTATTGATCCACGTTTCAGGTTAACCACAGTCATAGTGACTCCATTGTTCCTGGCTAACTTACCAGAAAGACTCTAATTTAAAGAAATCCCGCTCGGTCATGATTGTATTCTGCCACTTTATGTGTGTCTTCAGTAATGGATAGATTTGATACTTCATCTGTTGTGTTTAAGATATTCCAAGCCAAGAACAGATCTAAACTGGTTTTTGCAGAGGTATCCTAAGTGATGAATTCTGGGATCATCTTACAGCCCTGGGCTGCCTAGTTTTATCTCAATCTGAGTCATCTGGGAAGAGGAAACCTCAGTTGGGAAAATGTCTTCATAAGATGGGGCTATAGGCAGGCAAGCCTGTAGGACATTTTGTTAATTAATGAATGATATGGGAAGGCCCAGTCTATTGTGGATTTTGCTATCCCTAGGCTGGTGGCCTTGGGTTCTGTAAAGAAAGTAGGTTGAGTAAGCCATGATGAGCAAGCCAGTAAGAAGTACCCTTCCATAGTCTCCCCATCAGCTCCTTGCCTCTAGGTTCCTGCCCTGCATGAATTCCTATCCTGACTTCTTTCTCTTTTGTTAATATTTATTTTTATTTTATGTACATTGGTGTTTTGACTACATGTATGTCTATGTAAGGGTGTTGGATCTCCTGGAACAAGAGTTACTAACAGTTGTGAGCTGCCAGGTGGGTGCTGGGAATTGAACCCAGGTTCTTGGAAGAGAAGCCAGTGCTCTTAACCACTGACCCATCTCTCCAGCCCTCTGACTTCTTTCAGTGATGTGAAATATAAGCCAAATAAACTCCTTCCTCAGAACTTGATTTTTTTTAATCACACCAATAGACAGACCCTTACAGAATCTCTTCCCAGGTGTCCCTGCTTCTTTCCTGTCTTCCCTTCTCTCTATCTGCTCACTGACATCCCCAGGTGGTTACATGAGACCATCAGAAGTAGCTCATCACAGAGGTCTTATTTCCTGAAGAGGATCTCATTGAAAAAGCATTGCATAACCACCTCAACTATTCTCATGGAACGGAGTGAGAGAAGAAAAGGTCTGCAGTATGGATACTGCTGTTGGGTGATGTGACAGCTGTTGGTTAGTTAACTTTATACAACATCTGCACATAGAATGACTCACCTTTCTGCCCTCCCACACATGTGGATAGTCTCAGCTTTTCCAACCCTCACCTGGCATATAACAACTGTGAATAAGGACAGTTTCAAGAGACTCCAGTTTGAATCACTGAAAAATAGACATAGTGCTATATTGGTGAATGAACCAAAGGCAAGGAAAATGTGTATATCACAATGTTGTGGGCAGCATAGCTATAATACTTCTGAGATATTACTGGTCACAATGACTGGGGATGATTTCAGCCTTTACTGGCTAAGAAAGTATGTCCTGAGGCCTAGAGACATCTACAGAGTATGGATTCCACCCCAGGACATAATGAAGAGCTTTGAAAGCTACCTTATCTAATCTACACCTAACTCAGTTTTCATGGCCCACAGCACCTAGGAAAATGTGTAGAAAAATCCAGACCTGTCGATCATTGTCAAACCATCTCTCAAGATCAGAGCATGGAGCAGAATGTTTCTTTTGTTTCTCTTGTTCATTTCAGACCAAACTGAGCCACCTTTATGGAGGTTCTGTCTGGAAGCCTCTTGCTCCTCTGCCTCCTGCCCCTTGACCCCGCCCCACTCCCCACTACAAAGCTTCCTCCATCCTGTATCAGCCCCAACAGGTAAACTTAGGAACTAAAAAATGACCATATTCTATTCCTGTGCCCTTGGAGTTCGGAAGCACAAGTAAGACAAGTAAGCTCTTGTGGGCTCTTAGCTCTTTCTGTAAATGTCTGTTGTGTGGTTATGACATGGGATACTCTCCATGCTTAAAGGGAGGTTAGGAAGGTTCCAGAAAGCACCATAGATGTCATAGGCCAGACCTTGGGATCTGGAGCAGCATTCCTGTGGGAGGAAACAAAAGGCTTGAAAATGCACAAATCCTGATGAAGGTGGCGGAGGTGGGGGTGTGGGGGGGTGTGCACCATCCACTTTGTGGGTGCTGGCATGGATTCCAGCATTCCTACCTGTGCATTACAAGGGCTCTTTTTAGCTGAGGAATGTACATAGCTTTTCATCTGTAGTGAGCTTCTCTACCTCTGAAAAGCCTTAGGCATTCTTTCCATGGATTTCCACTAATATGCATACCTAGGAAGAGAAAGATTTGTTCCTTTGAGCTATTTAAATCTTGGAACCCATTCAGATGGCCTTATATGATATAAAATGCCTGGGAACGTGGGATACATTAAATGCTATTCTTGTGGTAACAAAGTTAGTTTAAGTGCAAATTCTATTGAGAGTGGATTAAATATTTATTAATATTTATAATTTTTTAAGTTACTGAGATAAGGTCTGATCTTAAGTAGTTACATTTAGGAATGCTAAGGTGAATCTAAGCCAGGCAACATAAAACCTTCAGCCTCTTCCCAGTTCATTCTTCAAACTGATACTGGTTCACTTGAAGTTTTGACCTTTGAGATTTTTTTTTTTTTTTTTCTGAGACAGGGTGTCACTCAACCTAGGCTGCCTTCAGATTACTGAGCCTCCTGTCCCCTCTCAAATTCTGGGAGCACAAGTGTGCTCCACCACATCCACCTCAACCTTCAAGATTTCCAGGAAAGGGTCCCCTGCCCTTTCATCCTGATCTCGCCAAGCTTCTCACTTGCACCCTGCCTCCAGGAGCAGCTCTTCCTACCCTACCTCCCCCTGGGGACTCCAGCTCTTGGTGCAGACCCAGGGTCCCCTTAGCTCTTTCCTACCAACCTACTTCAGTCTACCCTCCAGCTGGCCTTCACTCCTTTGAGTCAGCTACTGATCTGAAGACGAACTTCCTCCCAGGGACCCCCAATGGCCACACCGGACTGGAATGAAAGTAAGCAATTTTCACTATCCTTTCCTGTCCTCCATTCTGGTCTCTCCTCTTCATGGATACCCCAGTCCCCCACTCCCATCCCCCTCACCCCAGCTCTCTCCCTCTGCCCTCTCAGCCATTCCTCCTAACTCAGCTCCATTCCTTTGTGTCACTTTCTGAGCAACATAAGCACTCTGTTCCAGGGACCCCACAGCCGCCACACTGGCCTGGGTTTCAGAGTAGGCAATAGCAACCAAAGAATAAAACACCTACCCAACAAAGACAAGGCCAGATATTTATACCAAGAAACACTGCAAACACTCTGGATTCCTAGATCCCAGCACAAAAACACAAATGTAAGCAGCCAAGACAATATGCCTCCTTAAGAACCCAGCCACCCCATTACAATAGGCCTTGAGAAAGGCAATTTAGCTAAAGCTCAAGACAAGGATGGCAAAATAGCACTGATAAATAAATACATTCAAAAACCTTAAGGAAGAAATGAAGAGATGCTTTAATCAAGACCATGAAAACACAAATTGAATGAAATAATGAGAAGGTTTTAAGACACAAAAGTAGAAACAGAATCACTAAAGAAAAGTCAAACTGAAGTAAAGCTTGAAATAAAAAAAAAAAAAACTAAGAAGTTAAAAAACAAACAAAAGAACAGAAAAACCTCAGAGGTAAGCTTCACCAACTGATTAGAAGGCATGGAAAGAAAAGCTCTCAGATATTGAAGACAAGGGAAGAAAGGGTTAACTTGTTAAAGAAATGTAAAATGTAAAGATATTCAGGCACAAAACATCTAGGAAATCTGATACACTGAAAAAAAGCAAGTTGGGGCTGGAGAGGTGGCTCATCGGATGGAGGCACTGGCTGCTCTTTCACATGGCAGCTCACAACTGTCTGTAGCTTCAAGATCTGACATCCTCACAAACATACTTGCAGGCAAAACCCAATGCACATAAAATAAAAAGAAATAAACTTCTAAAAAGGGAAAGAAAAAAAACAAATATAAGAATAATAGGAATAGAGGAAGGAGAAAAACAGGTGAAAAGCACAGAAAATGTTTTCAACAAAATCATAGAGGAAAACTTCCCTAACCTTAAGGAGATGCCTACAAAATTTCAAGAAGCATACAGAACACCAAATAGACTGGACTAAAAAAAAGAAATAATAATCAAATTGGCACATAATAATCAAAACACTAAACATACATAACAAAGAATGGCTATTATAAGCTGCAAGGGGGAAAAGACCAAGTAACATAGAAAGCCAGATTTATTAGAATTACACCTGACTTCTCAATAGAAATGCTAAAAGCCAGAAGGGCCTGAGTAGATATTCTACAGATCCTAAGAGACCACAGATGCTAGCCCAGAGTACTATACCCATCAAAACATTCAATCATAGCTGATGAAGAAAATAAGACATTTCATGATAAAAGCAAATTTAAGCAATAGCTATCTACTAACGTAGCCCTACAGAAGGTGCCAGAAGGTCAACTCCAATCTAAAGAGATTAAATGTATCCAAGGACACACAGCAGGCAAGTAATCAGGCTTTCTGTGCTTCAGTTTTCATCCTTGAAGCCAGTGGGTATCTAGCTGGCATGTGATTTTTTTTTTTTTAATCAAACACCTTGCTGACTATGGTGATTATCTAGTGTGCAGTGTGTGAGCAATACTTTTCTAGTCAGTCAGCATGCTTATCTGCGAGCTGTCTTTAGCCACCTTACCTAGTTGCAGGAGGAGAACTCTTGGAGTACCAGTGGCAACTTACAGAGTGAAAACAAGGCAGAGATCCCTGTTTGGGAAGGGTCAGGAGTCAGGCTGCTGTGGAGATGGATAGCAGGAACCAGGCCCTGATCCTGAGATTGTTCTTGATCTCAGAACACCAGAGCGAAGACATATGGACTGCTCCAATCATCACCTCCAGTCTGTCCTTTCCCAAGTGTGAGTCTAGCATAGAGGATGTTTAGTCATGTTTCATGCTTCATGTCTCTCTGCATTGTGTCAGAGTAGGATAGAAACTATATCTGATACCCAGGTTTCCATAATAGGATGAGGAAACGGAAACTTAGCTTGGGGATTTGTTCTCTTGCCAGGATTACATAAAACGAAGAAATCTACCCAGAGGAACATGTGGTGCTTCCAGCTCTGGGATTCTGGAAAGTCAGAACTCTTAAATGTGGATAAGAATTTAGCTTCTACTCAGTAGCCTTGTGATAGTGGATCATTAGATAACATCAGCAATTGGCACTGGTCCTGATTGGCCCATTTTCTGGGGGCAAACTATCTGCCTTGTTTGAGTCTGTCCTGACTTCCTTCAATGATGAACAGTGAGATGGGAGTGTAAACCAAATAAACCCTTTCTTCCCCAAGTTGCTTTTGGTCACAGTGTTTCATGACAGCAGAAATCCTAACAAAGACAATACCTTCACTGAGCAAGCGTGGATAGGAAGAATCAAGCGAGAGTATGTAGCACACCCATCTCACAGCGGCGACAGACACATCCCAAGTCCATTAATAATGGAGATGCATAGAAAAATCAATGGGAGGATGAGGCTTGAGTATGTAGTCATTCGTTGTTAACATTATTAATTTATATGATATAATTTCTAATAATAGCTGTATTTTAGCAATTTTCTTGAAATATTTAATAATAATTTCTAGGAGCCAGCTCCAATATAGATAGTCCTGCCTACAAAGTAGATCTATACCTCTATGCCTCTGTATCTCTATAGTTTATATAGTATATATATATTTATATATAGTGCATATATAGTGTGTATAGAGAAAGAGAAAGACAAAGGAAGAGACAGAGAAATAGAGAAAGAGAGATAGTGAGAAGAGAGAGATAGTGGTGTATTACAACTACCTACCTACCTACCTACTTATCTATAGACTGACTTTGTGCCCAGTAAGATGCTTACAGCAAAGACTTGTGAGCCTAGCTTTTAACAGCTGAGCCATCTTTCCAGCCCACAGCAAAAACTTATAAAAATTTAACAGTAGCCTGTAATATTGGAGATACTATAAATAGAATATCGGTGCATGACATACATACAGAAAAATGAATTGTTAACACCCCAGTCATTTTGACCCTTATAGCAAATCCAAGGGAAAGCTAGGCAAAGGGAACAGAGAGACTGGGAAGCTGTAACCATTGCCAGGTAGAGCTGAGACTAGAACTGAGTCCTGAGCCTTTCAGTTTACTCCCACCATCCTGTCTGTATGACTTCTGACATCACTGAAATGATGTCACTTAGTGTGAGCACTTACTGTGCTCAGGCCATTACATAATCTGGGATATGTTTGTCATGCCTCATCCTGCAATCTCAGTCTTGGCAGCTCTGGACTCTTTACACATAATGAAATAAAATTGAAGGCCTGGGAAGTAGCTTAGGTAAACTTTAGTGACAGGCAGACTTAAAGGCCTCCAGGAAGCCTTTCTCTGGAGTTCATGTCCCTAGAGCTTAGGGATATGAGCTGTTTAACCATTAGGGCTTTGCAGAAGCGATGGCTCGTGACATCTGCAGCTAGTGGGCACAGGCCCTACAGTCTTTGCCTCATCTGTTCTGCCAGATGCCGGTGCCTGTGGAGGCCTATGGAGAAGGCCATTTCGAAGGGAAGGGACTGAGGCTTCCCACCATCAACCAGCATTACTCCTGCTGAGAGTTATCTGTCCTCTGGGCTGCAGAGCGGTCCTCAAATAACACAGCATCTGAGAGTCCCCAAACTAGAATCACCCAGATTTTATCACACACACATACACACACACAGGGTGGGGGGGGGTGGATGCTTAGGGTTAACTTGGCCTACAACTTGCTCTGTAGTCCCAGCTAACCTCAAACTAATGAGCCTCCTGCCCCAGCCCCCAAGTGCTGGGATTGTGTGGTGTGTGTCAGCACTCCTGACTGAAAGTAGTTTCAAATTATTCTCGACTCACAGACACTTGGAGAAATCAGCAACATTCTTGGTGGTTTTAGCCACTGAGTTTGGGGTAACTAGTTACACAGTGTTATGATTGGGGTATAAGGTGTCCTTCAAAAATTGCAGGTGCCAAGGGAGTGGCCCCCATCTGGAAGTGGCAATTGAGAGGTGGCTGAACCATGAGGACACAAACTTCATCGATGGATGAATGAATCCATAAATAAATTCAAGCCAGAATGGGTCCTCAGAAAGTGGGGTGTGGTTGGAGGCACTAAACCACTGAGGGTGTGACTTTGAAGAACGCCTGTTCTTCCTTCCACTTCTGCTATCTTCTTGGCTGCGTGAGCCCAGCAGCCTGTCCTGGGCTTCTTGGCCAGTACAAGACGTCTAAACACAGTGGGACCAGCAAACCAAGGCCCAAACTCCTGTAATGATGACCCCCAGTCACCCTGCCCTCCTTAAAGCTGATTTCTCTCATGCCTTTTGTCACATAGATGAAAACTGACTAGCACACTCAATGACAAAGAACTTTGTTTCTCTCAGAGCCTCACCACCGAGGTATGGGTAATATCAAATACGGGGCTGTTGGGGGGGGGTGTCCCACAAAGCACCTGGAAGACTTCATGTTTCTCTCTCTCTACACACACACACACACACACACACACACACACACACACACACAAATTGAATTTCAAGTCAACATCAGAAACCCTTTGTAAAATATCACATTCAAGATGCCTTTTGCTGTTAGTGCTTTGTAAGGACCTATATAGCACAGAGCGGGGCAAGGAGCATCTCCCATCCCTTCAGACGGCACCTTCAGGCACCTTTTATTTTTCTGTGTCTCTTTTGGAAACGTGCGAGTGGCGCAAATTACGAAGAACCTTAATTACGAAGGGAGGGGACAGAGGTTCCACTGTCCCCACTGGGAGTCTTAAAGACACCTGCAGCCAGCCAGCTGTCGACACCAGCGGTCGTTCCTCCTCTGCACCCGCTGAAGTTCGCTCTGGAGAAGCTAGCTCGCATCCCCACATAGAAGATCCGCGGCGCTCGCAGATCTGGTCCCGGGTCCCGGCGCTCCTGGGGAGCCGCGGAGGCTGGGCGGACCGCAGCGGAGCTGGAAACCCGGGGGCGAGTGTGCAGAGCCTTTCCAGGCGAAAGGCAGCGCGCACCGCCCGGGCGGCGCCCAGCATGGAGTGGAAGCTGAATCTGCTGCTCTACCTGGCGCTCTTCTTCTTCCTGCTCTTCCTCCTGTTCCTCCTGCTCTTCGTGGTCATTAAGCAGCTGAAGAACTCGGTGGCCAATACGGCCGGGACACTGCAGCCCGGGCGCTTGTCGCTGCACCGGGAGCCCTGGGGTTTCAATAACGAACAAGCAGTGTGACCTGGCTGGCAGGGTCTCAGCTCCACGAGGATTCAGGTACACCCCTGTAGAGCAGCGGTGAGGGGACACATTGTCTGTTCCTCCCGGATCTCTGGACCCACTACAGTGCAGGGGACCGCGGGGACAGGAGTCTAGTCCCGGACCGAGTTCTTCTAGAGTAAGCCTGATTTCTGAGAAAGGAGACTCGCAAAGAGAGGACAGCTTTGGGGCTGAAAATGGTGTGCACACCTGAGAACTCTTCTTCCCAGACCAACTTCACTTGTACCTAAGGGTGGAAAACTCTTATTATCCAGTCAACTCAGTTCAGCCACTTACAACAAAATTATCTAAATACTGAAGAGTGCGAGCTTTGAGGAGCGTTTTCAATGGTGGTGCCCGAGAGAAATGATTCAGTGGCCTCTTGGGGGTAAGGGATTTCCTCCTATTTTTGTTTGCTATTCCTAGTCTAGCCTGAGGTTTGTCAAAGGTGGGCTTAGACTTTGAGACAACAGAGGGAGAGTATAAGAATGATTCGCTGGAAAATGACCTTTGGATGATGGCTTGGAGGACAGACAAAAGGGGCTACTTTGCATAATGTAGGAGGAGCGGAAAGAAAGAGCTGGTGTGAGAGCAGAGGCCTGTTTGTGGTTAATATATCAGACCGTTTGGAAAAGACTGACTCTCAGGAGTAAAACTCACCTGTGCAAGGTGGGACAATGTTAGTCTGAGAGATCATTTCGTCCATCAGATCCGATTGCTTTTCCTAGATCTATGTCATCTGGACCCAGGCTGGTGCCCTTGACCGATGGCACCCAGGACTGAAACTCCTATCACAGCCTAGGAACCCCCCAACCCCTGCCAAGCTGGGGAGTGGAGGAAATCTTGCAAAAGGTATGTTGGGGCCCCTTACAATGGCTGACTGTCTCAAGATCCAGGGTCTAGCAAAGAGAGGGGTCTGGATGCAAGAAACACGTACCAGGAAGGTAAGGGCTTTCTCCTGCTCTGAACTGGAGAGCTTCCCCCAGAATCAAAAAACCAAGGTGATTTCAGAACCTTTGCAAAAACCAACGAGGAGACTGGGGTTTGTGGGAATTAGAAAGAGAAGCCAGGAACATTTGTAAATTTAATAGCCACCTCTCCCATCATTTTTGAAAGTAGTAGAGAATATCATTTGTTTTCAGTAGGGAGGGTTTGGAGTTAATTTTCTCAGGATAGGACAAACTACAACATGTAAAACTACTCATTTTACACACACATACACACACACACACACACACACACACACACACACAGAGAGAGAGAGAGAGAGAGAGAGAGAGAGAGAGAGAGAGAGAGAGACAGAGACAGACAGAGAGGTAGAGACAGAGAGACAAAGAGACAGAGACTGGAGAGTTAAGATTTTTTTTTTTTTGAGTTAAGACTCTTAACATTAATTTTGCCTAGGCTGATAACACAGAAAACTGTTGGTTTTAACAAAAGGGAAAACAGGCCCATTTTGGTGAGTAACTATCAGAAATTATTTTGGCCTGAGACAATGAGTTGATTTCCTACATATTCTATTTCATTTGAATACAATAAAGCCGGTCTTAAATGAAGACAATGGTTTATTTTAGCTATTATGTCTTGAGTAAATTCTTCACCCCCTCCGCCCCACCCCCACCTTATCATGTCTTTATCAGAGCTATGGTAAGGCTTGCTTTTGATTTCCAGTCTGAATTCCAAACTTAGCAGACGTGAATATGCACTGTGATTTGCACAATAATCCTCTAATTAGCCGATATCTCTGCGGTGATGCTTTGTTACAGGCCTGCAGGTTAACATGAGTGTGGGTGATAACCGTGGGAGTGGTTAATGAGCAATTATGGTTGTTTATAGGACAGAAAATAATGATTTCATGCTTGATAAGTAATCAGAATATAAACTACTTAACCACCAGCTTGGCTTCTTGACTTTGTGATCTTTTTATCATCCTGGTATTCCTTCGGAACAGGAGAGTAATCCACTCCAACTCTTCACTGACTGGAGAGAACAGAAAACTTGGGCATCTCAGTACTAGGTGAACTGCGCTTTAACAGACAAGTTGCTAAGAAAGGACTGGCTGCCTTTCCATTTTGGGCTCAAGGCCATTTTATTACCACCACACTAACTAATTTGTTTAACTACTAAGTTCTCATTTACATAGCTCTGCCCAAGACCCACTAAGACCCGCCCAAGGATGTATATTCTTCTCAACTGGCATCTACCTGGAACTTATATCTAAACAACAGGAGTTCAGATTCCTCACATCTGTAAAACGGGTCGTTGACATCCTCTGCCTGCTCTTTAGTTAGTAATTTTGCCTTTGAAAATTTGACATCTGTAGAAGAAATGTCTTTTCTAATTCTTTTATCCCACTACCATTTTCCAAGTCACAGCACAAGATTGATCCCCCCAAAGCAGAGATTCTTCTCGTCTATTTGTTTTCCTGAGGCAGACACTTGCTATGTAGCCTGGACTAGCCTGGAACTTGCTTTGGAAGTCAGATTAACCTTGGGCTTTTGGCGATCATTGTGCATTCTGGTATTACAGTAATGTGCCTCCATGCTTAGCTTAAAATCTTACATTTGAAATAGATCTAATTAGTTGACACCCACAATACCACGTCTATGTATTGACTACTCAATTTATTGACCACGCCTTGGTTCTGATAGCCTTGTCAGTTTTAATATGTGTATTAATAAGATAGGGCCTCGTTATGGCATCCAGGTTGACCCGGAACTCAGAGTCTCCCTGGTTCTTCCTCTTGATAAGGATGTACCACCATGCCTGGCCACATTTTGAATGATGAGGCAAATATGAATTAGGCACCAAAACATTTGGTAAGTTAGTAACATTTGGTACATTTAAAATAACTGCTCATTTTGTAAATATAATTTTATTATAAAATAGTATTGTTCCATTTTCAACAAAAAGACCTCACAAATGTTAGAGTGCAAATTTCCTACATTATAAGGAAATGGGCCATAATGATAAAATGTATTATTAGTGTTTTATTTTAGATGTTGCTATTTAGTAATTAGGTCTATATTTTAGCTGATTAAAATGACTTCCCCTCTTATTAGGACAATTGATTATTCAGTAATTTTCAAACTTGTAATACAATGAATCCATACAGTTCTGACTAGAGAAGATGAGTCTGTTGAATGAGAGTATGTCACATTCTCATTTGCAAAATCTCAAATGTCTGATAAAATAGGTTCCTATGTGCCAGGCAGTGGTGGCGCACGCCTTTAATCCCAGCACTTGTGAGGCAGAGGCAGGCAGATTTCTGAGTTCGAGGCCAGCCTGGTCTACAGAGTGAGTTCCAGGACAGCCAGGGCTACCCTGTCTCGAAAAACCAAAAAAAAAAAAAAAAAAAAAAAAAAAAAAGAAAGAAAGAAAGAAAGAAAAAGGTTCCTATGCCCGCACTTCAGTTGCAAGGTACAGGTGTAGCTGAAGGCCTGATGCCGTCTGGTGCAACCCTACAGCATGGGGGATTTGCCCAGAGTGTACCCCACACTGGCTTCTGAGGAAAAAGGGTCTGTTTTTGGTTCACTGCAGAGCTGGAAACTTGGAATAAGGTATGCAAAAAAACATGCAACATCCTATTTTTAATGTGACATTCTAATGTTCCCAATTTTGCCTAGTTTCAGACTAAGTACACTAGAATTCAATTATAAACGGTGAGAATTTTGAACATTGTGAATGGTTAAGCCATTTAAAGAGAGTAGGAAATGGGGTTTTCCCCCTCTAAACCATATGATCTGGAGATTTAGAATTCTAATGATTCTAATGCAGACATAGAAAGAATCTGCAGAGCTCTGTATATTCAAAATAGCTTTGGAGCTAGTCTGAGCTACGTGTGCTTATTTAACCTCAATCCATAATTAAAACTCTAAAATCACTAGAATTAGTTGGGTGTCTGTATTACATACAAGGGCAAGTTAAGAACTGAGTTGTTGGTGTAGTGGGGTCTTGTTTGTTTTGATTTTTTTTTTTTGCTTGAATCAGTTACACAGATTCTTCCAGTATTCATTTGCTATTTTGTTTTCATAAATAAATAAGGATCCAGATTAAACGCCCCAGTAAGAGGGACTTGAACAAATTGGGGGGTCTTGCTATGTCTTGTGTAAGTCACACTTTATATGAGGTGTTGTTTGTTTTTCAGGTTCGTATATGGTTTCCATGGCTCACTCCCCAGAAGAAGGAGGAAGTGAGGAGGAAAACAGAGCTTGCCAGCCTGAGTCTACTTCCTTCTAAAGAATTTCTCCGTGGCCAGGACTGTGTCATGGGCTACTGTCTTTTAACAATATAGATGCTGTTGCCTTCAACCAAAATCCAAGCTCTCTAGATTAGGACAAAGGATCTTGGGTGGACAACCAGAAGTCTTTGCTCTAGTTACAAAGTACAGCTGTGCAGAAAGTAGTGTTGAAGAAAGATAGAACTCCTGGTTCCCTCACAGCCCCGAGTGATGTGTCACAGCAGAGCGATGACGTCTCCCTAGTTCTCAAGAAATGTTTGTCAGGACTGGCTTTCTCTCTGGTCAACTGACACCCCTGCACCAGAATTTTCTAAGCAAGTAGCCTGGAAGGCTGCACATTTGTGTGTGTTGGGGGTCTGAGGGTTGAGGGGGATCTCATAATCTCTTCATGGAACTTTGGTATAGGATCAATTTAGGTTGTTTTCTTTTGCTCCTTTTTGGTCTCCTCTGTCATGTTCCAGTTAATTAAATTTTGGTGTTAGCTAATTTCTATATTTGATCCCTATAAAGGCCATCCCTTCCATACACAAGGAAAGGCTACCTCTCTTCTTTTCTGCGATGCCACCCTCAATCCAGGAATATCCTGGGAGATCGCCTCTCGAGCTGTTTCTACTCACAGCCTACGTACTGGCCAAGCTGAGGGAGAAGAAACACTTCCCACACCCAGAGCTGTGCAAAAGAACTTTCTGTGATATGAAACTGTTCTATATCTGTGGTGCCCAATACGGCAACTACTAGTCACATGTGTCTAGTAAACACTGAAATATGGCTAACGGGGCTTAAATTGTATTTAATTTCACCCAGGACAACCACAAGGGGCTGGTTGTATATACTGTTCATACCATTTTCTTTGTGTGTTTTAGAATCAAAGTGCGGAGGTAACTGCTAGCCATGGACTCCACATCCCATGGCCATGGTTTTCGTTGTTTTTCGTGCTTCTAGCTTTTCTCCTTGAAGAAAATTAAAGTCAGTATGTTAGCCCTAAATTGAGAGTGTTATCATCTACCTATTGCATGTTTTCTCGTACCAAATGGTATAGGTTTTAGTGATAATTGTTCATGGAAAAAAATGGCAGTGTTGATTCACTACATCTCTGTGTTCCCAGTCCCTGTTCCTGACCAAGGTCTCGTTGTCTTACGCAGTTTATTCCATTTCAGTTTCCTTTTTAATATTGTGAATCCCAAATGACTATTGTGTATGTTTTTCAAAATACCTAATGGTTTATATTTTTTAAGGTTGTGAAATAAAAAAATAACAATTATATGTGACTCATGTTTTGTGTGTGTGTGTATGTGTGTAATTTTTAGTAACCTATTACCCAAATTTTGTTGTCTTGATTATGATATGATTAATAAATGGAAAGTGATATTGATTTTTATATCAGATTTCCATTTTAGCAGACATATCTATATGCTGACGAATGCTATATTTCAAAAACATTAAATGAGTCTTCTGTTACAGTTAAAGTTTGAGTAACATATGTTTTCTCCAAGGTCCCTATTTGGGATATTATATTGAGTTACAAAAATTATTAACTGTCCCAGACATGTTCTTTTCATGGACACAGATTCTGCCACCTGTGGTTCATCTATGGATTTAACTAGAGAGATTTTTTAAAGCTATGTTACTAGTTTTGAAGTTTTTAATTTATCCCTGTTGTGTTCATTGCTTTCTATGTCCTCTTGAGGAGACATTTGCCTACCCTGCCCTCACCTTGGTAACCTAAACATTCTGCTCTGCTTTCTTCTACACTGGAAGTCTAGTCTTACCTTTTACTAAGTCTATTAGTCATTTTGAATTGAGGTTTGTACATGGTGGGAAGTAAAGAATGTTTTCCTGTTTTTGTATAAATATACCAGCTTTCCTAAAGAAAGCTTTTCTCATTCTTCCTCACTTTTTTCCCTGCTCCTCCTCCATTGATTGAACACACTTCACTTTCCCAGGCCTCTTTCATCGGCACTCAATGTGGGAATGTTCCATGGGCCCCCCCCCCAAATGCCAATGTCTTAGTCACATAGTATGTCTTGTCATTTACCATAAATAGCATTCAATGGAATTACTAATAAAACTCCTAGTCAAAGGCTGACAGTACACACCAAGAAGTCTGAGTACTTCGAATTGAAATCAGTAAGAAAACTTCAATGGAGACTAGGCTTCCTTCATTTAAACCTGAGTCCTGATCTGGTGTGTTTCTTGGTCAAGAAGAGTGCCTCCATGTCCTGTCAGTCATGGCAATCCAAAAGCATCCCTTTACTGTTGGTACAGGTGGGGCAAGCAGCTTCCAATCCTGAAGTCAGAGCTCAGGGATGAGGCTCCGCGTTGCGTTTCACTGTGTCTACACATAAACTTTCTTTACTCAGTCTGTTGATGAGTATAGTTCCCCATGTCCATCTACACTGTTTCGAATCGTTATATAGTCTCACTCTTTGTTTGATGACATGGGGGCAAGTTGGGTTATAGATACAGGTAGTATCTTAACATACTGTATATAAAAGTGTTTAAGGATTGAATGGTGTCCAGTAAAAATATACGTTTTTATGTTTCAATGAACAGAGCAAGAGTGTCCATCTCACTAACTATGCCAGCTCTGCACTTTGAGGATCTTTTTGTCTGTCAGCATGATCCTACTGAATGAGGCTTCGCTGTCATTAGCATTAAATATGTTTCTAGTTTGAGCATTGAGAAGTTCTCTGTATTCTTTCCTCCGCTTCCTGATTCTCTGTCACAGCATTCTTCAGTTCTTCATTGGTCTTTACTTTCTCTCCGTCCATCAGAGAATTTTACTTATAAGTAGGAGCACAGTAAGATCAACTCTTCTCCTTTTCCTACCTCCTATCAAGTCTCTTCATCGTAGCTGCCAGGTTCTGTTGCTGTTGTTGGTGGCGGCAGTTTGCTTTGCTTTGTTGTTGTTTTTTTAACATATGGTTTTAGTCTTAGCCTATACTCAAAGTAATCCTCCTGCTTCAGGATTCTGCCTTAGCTTCTTGAGTGCTGGGATTATAGGCATGAGCCACCGTACCCTGCACGACCACCAAATTGTTATGTACCCTTTTAGATGTGAAATATATGTCTGTATATTAGTGCACATACTTACATTTTAAAATCTAAATGGCAAATATATACATATTTTGTACTTTGTTTTAAAATGCATCAACAATTTCATATTCATTTGTTAATATTTACTGAAGACCTAAGCATCATTCTAGTTACTTAGGCTTGATTCATTAGCAAAAAAGACAACAGTTCCTTTCTCATGGGGCTTCCTTATATTGTACACATGTGGCTGCCTCTTTCCAAAGATTTTGTAGTATCCCATGTAAAAGAATCATCTGCTCAACTATTGCTTTCTTAATGCACCCGTAGTTGTCTAGGCATTTGTCATTCCTTGTGGCACTTCTGGGTACATGTGTTCCATAAAACTTTGTAGTATACATTTTTTAAAATTTAAATTTTTCTAAAAGTAAAGGAAGCAAAATTTTCTCAGTTTAAAATTTTATCTATCTATCTATCTATCTATCTATCTATCTATCTATCTAGTTTTTTGAGACCAAGTTTCTCTGTGTAGCCTTGGTTCTGAAACTCACTCTGTAGACCAGGCTGGCCTCGTACTCAAAGATTAAAGGCATGTGCTACCTCGACCTGGCTTAATTTATTCTTTAAACAGTTTCCAAGGTTTGAGAGAACAATTTTAGGATTACTGAAAAAAATTAAGTAGAAAATAGAGAGGGTGTTTGTTTGTTTGTTTTTTTCAAGACAAGGTTTCTCTGTATAGCCCTGGCTGTCCTGGAACTCACCCTATAGACCAGGCTGGCCTTGAACTCAGAAATCCGACTGCCTCTGCTTCCCAAGTGCTGGGATTAAAGGTGTGTACCACCACTGCCTGATGAAAATAGAGAGTTTTAAAATGGACTCCCTTCCCTGAGTGACACAGTCTCCTCTATCATTCTTAAGACCCTGTATTAGTGTGTCACATTTTGTGTGGATGTAAGTCTTAAACCTCTGTGGGCAGACACTCTGGAGATCATTGCTTGATGACCATTGCTTTGCCGGCATTGTCACCTTGGTGTTAACTGGTGTCTGTGCGGGTTACATTAAGATTCACTCTGTAGTTCTGTTTTAACAAGCTGATGTGACATGTATCCCGTTACTCATAAATGGGTTTCACTGCCCTAAGATCAGTGTTCCATCTCTTTATCTCCTCCTCTCTTCTGAAAGTCCCAGGCAACCACAAATCCGTTTACTGTCTCCAGCTTCTCCCTTCAGAGAGTCATGCAATCAAGTGCTTCAGCCTTTCTCAGATGACTTCTTTCATTCAGCAATGTGTGTTTAAGCTTCTTCCCTCTCCTACATGACCAAGGGTTCATTGCTTTTGACCTCTGACCAGTCTTTCAGTGTCTGGCGATACAACGTTGGTTCATTCACCCGCCGGAGGACGTCTTGCTTTCCTTCAAGTTTCTCAACTATGAACAAACCTTCTGTAAACTTTTCCATATAAGTTACTGTGTGGAAAAAACACATGGTGGGTAAACACCATGACACAAGACTGTGGGAGGGCATGGTCAGACTAGCTTTAGTTTTGTAAAACGACTGTCTGGCCTTTCCAGTGTGAGTTCCAATCACTCTGCTGGGGAACATCTTCACCAGTATCCACCGTCACTGGGACTTTCTGTATATATTCTGATATTTATTGATTTACTGTGTAGGAAAGGTGGAGGGGTGCATGCCACAGGACATGTGAAAGCCAAAGCACAACAGGTAGGAGTCAGTTCTCTCCTTCTGCCATGTGGGTCGTAGGGATTGAACTCAGGTCCTCAGACTTGGTGGCACATGCCTTGGACCAATGAGCTGCCTCACCAGCCCCCAGTGTTTTCTATTTCTGAGAGTTAAGCAGGTGTGCAAATACAAATAAAATCCTCTAAGGTAACTTATGAGAAAACGTGATAACCTTGGAATTGGCAATGATTCCCGGATGCAATACCAGCATCATGATTCACAAGCGGGAAAATGTGATAAACTGATTCCATCGCAATGGCAAGCCTCATCTGTTAGTTGTTAGATGTCCAACATGTTGTTAGATGACAACAGAAGTGTGTCACTGTTTTAATCTGCAGCCCCCTGGCAGCATAGGATGCCGGGCATCATCCCACATGCTTACATGACAACTGCTTATCTTCCTTGTTCCAGGTTAGCTTTTAGACCTTTTGCCCATTTTAAACTTGACTGTTTTCTTATTGTAAAATTTGAGTTCTTTCTATATTAGAACCTTATCAAACCGGTGATTTATAAGTATCCCTGCTTTACCACCCCATACTTGTCTTTTTATTCTCCCTCCAATGTCTATTGATGATGTTAGTATTCTATCTAAACTCCACCTCCACAGTTACCTGGCAACAGCCAGGTAGGCCTGGTCCACTATAAAAGGGGCTGCTTGCCCCCTCCTCTCTCTCTTAATCTCTTACCCTCCTATCCTCTTGCCTCTCTGTCCCCTCCCCCCTTCTCTTCCTCCATCTTCTTCCCCCCCCCAACTGTGTGGTCTGGAGTGGTCTGTTCTGAGCTTCGGTCGGACATCTAACAACTAACAGATGAAGCTTGCCACTGTGATGGAATCCGTTTATCACATTTTCCCGCTTGTGAATCATGATGCTGGTATTGCATCTAGGAATCATTGCCAATTCCAAGGTTATCACGTTTTCTCATAAGTTACCTTAGAGGATTTTATTTGTACTTTTTGTTGTTGTTTAGGTCTGTAATCCATTTTGAGTTAAATTTTATGAAAATTATGAAGCACGAATCCAGATATTTCTTCTTTTTTTTGTTTTCTAGTTTTGAATGTGGATATTCATTTATTACAGAACCATTTATTGAAAAGAGTCATTGGATTTTGAAACAAACTATGTCATCAAAAAGTAAATCTGGGGCTGGAGAGATGGCTTAGAGCACTGAATGCTCTTCCAGAGGACCCGGGTACAATCCCAGCACCCACACAGCAGCTGAGGACTGTCTGTAATTCTATTTTCAGGGAATCCGACACCCTCTCATAGACACGAATGCAGATGAAACATGAACGCACATAAAATAAAATAAAATAAATAAATTTTAAAAGATCAAATCTGTATCTCTTTATACTTCAAATTGCTATCTATGAATGTGTCTGTCTCTATCTCTCTGTCTCTCATTTGCTGTAGCCCAAGCTAGCTTCAAATTTACAGTACAGTCAAGAAAGACCCTGAAATCCTGATGCCCTTCCTCCACATACCCCTACCCCCTCCTGGCCTGGAATTTTAGGCATGTGCCTCCTGTTCAGCTTTGTTTACAATTCTCTTGCACAATAAAAATGGTGGTCATGCTTTGAACCTATTAAATATTCAAACCCTTAGATTCCTGCTTAGATTCTTGATCTGGCCAACCACTGTAGGCTGAGACCTGCTTCCTTGTTACTGCTGGGTTGCAAATGAGAAGTTCGAACTCACACTGGGACAGCAGACAAAGGGAAACCTTTGTTTGCTTAAGGAAAAACCCTGACACGAATTGGAGTCATCACAGAGAAAGGAGCCTCCCTTGAGGAAATGCCTCTATGGGATCCAGCTATAAGGCATTTTTTCAATTAGTGTGGATCAAGGGTGGGAGGGCCCATTGTAGGTGGTACCATCCCTGGGCTGGTAGTCCTGGGTTCTATAAGAAAGCAAGGCTGAGCAAGCCATGGGAACAAGCCAGTAAGTAACATGCCTCCATGGCCTCTGTATCAGCTCCTGCCTCCAAGTTTCTACCCCATGTGAGTTCCAGTCCTGACTTCCTTTGGTTTACACTTCCAGCAATGTGGGAGTCCACTTGAGTCTCAGGATAACATGCACCCAAAGGACACACAAGAGACCATCTTGATGCAAGCACATGAGGCAGTTTATTAAATCAAGCTCTGGGCCAGTCCATATTTCCATATCTCACATAGGGGATAGCAGGACTGACCCCTCAGCTCAGGGGTCTAGCGTTTATATATGGGCAGGGTGGGAAAAAAGCGAACTTTTGAGCGGCTGCACACGATTGGTTGTTTTACTTTTTTTGAATATCAGCAGGCTGTACCATGGGGTCTCTTGGCCAGTCAGTTTCTGGGATGTTCTTAACAGGCCTTTGTCTTGTAACTCCACATCCTCTGTAACTAATTAACTGGGCCCAAACCTGCTGGCAGGCACTTTTAACTATTTAGGTTAGGGAAAAGGAATCACAGGGCCTTGTTATTATTATTAGTTTGGGCCTATTTCAAAAATTCTCTTTCATAAACTGAATAAACCCTTTCCTCCCCAACTTGCTTCTTGGCTATGATGTTTTGTGCAGGAATAGAAACCATGACTAAGACACTCACTCAAGACAGAGACTATATCCTTTACCCAAGGTCAGAGTCTAGAAGCAAACAGGGGATTCCACCAGACAGCTCTCAGGGCTCATGTCAGTTGTCACCTGACAAGGCCAGGTGTGTGCTGTGGAAATAAAGGTCCCTAGCCCCACCCCAGATGTCTCTCCGACTTCCTGTCCTTGTCTTCTCCCATCTCTCTCTCTCTCTCTCTCTCTCTCTCTCTCTCTCTCTCTCTCTCTCCCTCCCTCCCTCCGTCCTAGTTCTTTCTTGGTTCCCTCTCTATCTTCCTGTTTCCCTGTCTGCACGTCTGCATGTTTGCTTGTCTGCCTCTCTCTTTCATGTCCAGAGATGTCTTTCGATCTCCCCTCCCCCAATAAACTTCCTACACCGTATCTGTTGTGCAGCATAATTTTTCAGAGACAGGCCGTGGCGTGCGCCCACCAAAGGTGCCCCGCCCCTTGCTCACATACTATCCTAT
>JANHMN010000001.1:108649447-108711195 GCA_030674055.1 Rhabdomys pumilio
GTGCGCCCACCAAAGGTGCCCCGCCCCTTGCTCACATACTATCCTATCAAGCAGCTCGTCCTCTAACTAGAAGGGAACATAAGGTAGAGGACAACAGGCATCATTTTGAACTAACGTCCTGCACAGACGCCTGGTCAAAGAGAATCGAGGGACTGATTCAGGCTTCACACCACCAAGCTGAAATGAGCCATTCGTCTGACTTGGCAAGACAGCAGCCATGTCTCCCTAACAGGCCAATTTAAATCAGAACAGTAAAGATGCTCTCTCTTCTTGTCTTAATCCTTGCACAAAAGAGACAACATGAACTACCTGGATGCTCCTGTGCTCCCGTCTCGTCTCTGCATCACAAGCAGGGTAATTTTGAAACAGCCAGTGTCCTTTTGTCTTGTTTGTTTGTTTCTGTTTCCTTCAAGTTCTTTTCTGTTCATAGAATTCAGCTCACTGGAGCAGTATTCTGTTTTATAGAATGAGGTGTTGTCTGATTTTCAACTTCAAAGTAAAACCATAGATAGATTCAAATGTCATCAAAATCCAGTTTTTCTCTCAAATCGTCTCCCAACTTTGCTTTGGGTATTTGACTCTTCCTCAGTCATATTTATTGAGCACCTGCTTTGTTTCAGGTACTGCTTAAAATGCTAGGAAGGCAGTGTAAACAGGTGACTCGTGCCAGTGTGTGTGTGTGTGTTCGAGATAACATGAACCTTATTGATTAGGTTATTGATTAGATTGGCTGATTAGTAAGTCCCAAGGATTCACCTCCATCGAGATTATGATAACACTAAGACCACTGTTCCCAGCCTTTGCTCTCGGAAAGAGCTCAGGTCCTCGTGCATACACGGCAAGGACTTTACTAATTGAGTTACCTTCCCTACCTCCAAGTACTTACTTTTGATGAACTTATATTCTGTTAAAAAATTCTTTTGATTCTGATTGGACAGTCGCCTGGTCAGTGGGGTACAATGTGTTGATGCAGATAGTCTGGGCATGTTTCTCTGCTCCACCTCAAGCCTGCATTTCCTCTTAGCCAGAAGGCCAAAAAGGGATAGAGATGGATCTGCATCTAGGTCACTTGGACCGAGAGTGTGCAGGACTTGAGGCCCAATGAACATCTGGGATGTTGTTGAGAAAAGGGATACTGCATATTGAGAGACAATTGATCCCTTTTATTAATATATTTGGGATTACTGAGGTATGAGGATCACTGTGCGTTCCATGCCAGCCTAGGCTACATACACAGTGAGGCCCTGTATCAAAACAAAACAAAAATAAATATCCAAGAGCTTATCTTCTTAACAATGTGTCTAAAGGGTAGGATATTAGGGTTTTACTGCTGTGAACAGACACCATGACCAAGGCAAGTCTTATAAAGGACAACATTTAATTGGGCTGGTTTACAGGTTCAGAGGTTCAGTCTATTATCAAGATGGGAATATGACAGTGTCCAGGCAGGCATGATGTAGGCAGAGCTGAGAATAGCTCTATTCTTCCTGAGTCCCAGATGCCACAGGCAACATAATAACCATGGGGTGGCTTGATAGCTGCTTCATGCCTCAAATCTCTGAAAGATACAGTAATTCAAGGGTAAAGAGCCCTTTGTCATCATCTCAGGAAACAAAGCTGGAATTCTATAGGGCTAGACAGTACTAGGAAGGGTTTTCTGGGAAAGCAGATTGGGCAATATGATGAGATTCTCTTTTAAATGTTTCTTTCTTTGATGCTCCATTATAAACTTTTGAATGTATCATCTCAGCTTTGTATTTGAACATTATTTGAATTGTTCTTTTTTCTGTTCCAGAGCCATATACCACAGATGCGAAGTACTTAAAAAGTTGAAATTGTCTTTGTAAGTGTAATATAATTACTCTGCCAGATTCTTGGTTTTTTTTTTTCTTCTAGTCTTAGGCAATCTCCAAAAAGGACATAATTTTTGAAACAGAACAAATAAAAATATGATTTTTTACACATTCAAAATATCTACGTATCTGAGTCTAAATGGTAATTTTTACAGTCAACCGTTTGTTGCTATGGACAGCATTAGCTAAATTTACTCATTACGTATGTACACAGAGGCACTTTGCTGGTTCTCCATGTCTTCACACTTGATTGATTAACAGAGGCAACACAAACCCAGACACCTTTTCAGGTCAAGTGGATTGTAGATAGGCATAAGTGTGTGTGTGTGTGTGTGTGTGTGTGTGTGTGTGTGTGCATTGAGTGTTAATGTATATGTGGTTGCCTGTATGTGTTGTTTGTATAGTTGTGTGTCTATGTGTGCATTTTTGTGTAGCTGAGTGTATGTAATTTTCCAAGGTTGTGCTGTGTGTTGTGTGTTTCTGTTTGTGAATTGTGTACGTGCGGGTGTATGTAAGCACATATTTGCATAAGCATGTGCATGGGGGAGAAAAGGGGGCTCTAACTAGCTTGACTGCATTTTCTCTACCTTCAAATGTCCTTCTTTAGAAATTATAAGCATCCTGAAGGCCAGACAGACACAGCAGGATCATGTTCTGTGGTCAGGTGCGCAGGGGCTGTCCAGGTGGTTTCTAATCATAGGAAACTTAAATGGGTACCTCAGGAAGTTCATTTGCTCTAGGATTTCCATGTCAGATTTTGACTGAGATCCTGCAACTTCAATGTTACATGGCATCCATTTACTTTAAAACAAAAACAAAATACCCCTCCACAAACCCATGAGACTATTAGCCAGACCACAGTTTTAAAATGTGTGAAATAGCCCAGAGCTAAAAATTGTTTTCAACACATCTGTGCTACGGAAAAAAAAGAAGTCACTATAGAAACCTCCAGTAAATATTTGACAACAAACTCAATCTGGTGGCTGCAGGATGATTAAATACAAAGTAGTTACTCAATACTGTGATAGCGTGCAGTTACTTAAAAATGAAACAAAATGGGATACAAAGTAGTTACTCAATGTGGTAGCGTGCAGTTACTTAAAAACGAAACAAAACGGGCTGGAGAGATGGCTCAGCATCCAAGAACACTGGCTGCTCTTCCAGAGGACCCAGGCTCAACTCACAGCAGTTCTACCGTGGTTCATAACCATCTGTAACTCCAGTTCCAGGGAATCTAATGTCTTCTTCTGGTCTCCTAGGGGCACCAGGTACACAAACTGCACAGATATACATGCAGGCAAAACATCCATACACACGAATTAATTTCTTTTAAAAAAGAAGAAAATTTCAAAGTTGCGAATTTAAAAAATAAGAAAATAAAACATACGAAGCCTATGTAGCAACAAAACAATATTCTAATATATTTTATGCTAAAAGTTCTTCCATAAAATTTTGTGTTTACCATTGTTATAACTACATAAACCACACAAATAGGCCATTAACAAATAAAAGTAACTGTGGGCTATAGGGTTCTCTAATTTTCTTTAAGCTTTAAAAATATTTGGATGCTTCATAATTGGAAAATAAATTCATTACTGATAGGCATTTTTTCTCCCTTAGTGATGCAGATACAGGCCAGATTTGACCAGATTAAAAGTAGATAAAGGCAGGTTTACTAGGAGGCAGCTTCTGGGTGGGTTCGCTGACCTCATAGGTAGAGGTCAGTGAAGTCGCACATCTGGGCGAGGAGTGATGTCGTGCCAGCTGGGAGCTGGGGTTATGTCCGTACATGGACAAAAACTGAGCCTCTAGGCCGGCACTCTTGAGTGGGTTGCTAAGAACTCAGAAACGAGGAGTAATGACTCCTAATTTTCCCCAAGCAGGCAGGGGAGTTTTTTTCTGTGTGGGTGGGGCTGGGGGGAAGGAGGGCATACGGGGTCTCCCAGGGAGACAAGCAGGAGTTCCAGTCTGACATCTACAATTTAGGAAATCCACACTGTGGAACTGTATGCGTGCTTCTAACCTAAGCCCGGGCATGTTCTCTTAGGATGAGGCCTGGCCAGCCTGGCCTGGCTGGAGAGCCCTGAGGTACAGCGCCTTCTGTATGACTTTTTATTCCTTTGGCCAAAAAGTATTAAGACATGTGTTTATGTTCTTTTTCTGAATCTAAAATTCCATAAAAACATTCGATTGTTTCACACTCTTTACAGGTTACTATCTTTTCCCCATGTTGCGATCTAGATAAACATGAGAAGTTGGGAGATCTGGGGAGTGACTGAAGATAAAGTACATGTTTGCAAGCTTGAGGGCCTCAGCTTGGATCCTCATCACCCAGGTAAAACTCTGGGGGTGCTATTAATAGTAAAATATAAAAACCAGGCCGTCTATCTAGCCAATTAGTGGCTAGTTAATTGCAAATTAACCAACTGGTCAAACTTCTTAATTTATTCAGCAAATGTTTTGTGTGCCTATGTGGCTCTGGCTTATGGAGTGTGAGCATGAACAAAACGGGGCAGGGTGGGGGGGACCTCCACCTTTGTGGGAGTTAGTTTGGGACAGGGAGATGGAAAATGAACAGCAGATGTAATCGGCAAGTTATTGCATATATTCAAAGGAGCTAGTGCTGCTAGGAGATAAAGCAAAGGCAGTGAGAGCTTTGGGATTGAAATGTAGAGCCCCATGGTTGTCAAGCTAGCAAGCAGAGGAGGCCCTGATGAAGTAGTTGAGCAAGGATGCCTGCTGGAGATGCTGCAGGCTGAGGGGACAGGCATGCAGGCTCCCTGCTGTGGCTGGTGCCAAGACTCACTGTAGATTCCTACTGCCAACAGATTGGGTTGTCAGGGTACTCACCATCCGGATGGGCACAGGAGAGTGTAGCTAGGAAAGGCTGTCACTGAAAAAGAGGAACCACAAAATTCCACCTGCAATATCCATCACCTGTACTCCAGCAAAACATATCTGACTCGCTGGGTTTTGTCCAGCTTCGTGGCTATCTGCTAATAGCTATCATATTGGATTTTGGTGTGGATGGAGACTCAGCTCACCTCACTCAATCCAAATACCTGGGTTCCTTTGCCTCTGATCACCCTGCCTGATCTTTGAAAGCAAGACCCTTTGCCTACCATATGTATATGGTACCCATGCCCTTCAGCAAGGTTCGTCTACATCCTTGAGCTATGAGAAGAGAGAGGCTGCCATGTGTTGGGCATGTTTCTTCAACACAAGCAGGACATTGGATAGCAGCTTTCCCAACAGCTATGCCTACTAGTCATGACAACACTTATCTCTGTATCCGCTGGTCCTTTGAGTTGGGCTGCACAGTTATGTCTGACATCTGGTCAGGATGCCCATTTCATAAGAACTTCTATTTCCTTTCTCATTGTTCTCCAACAGAAATGATCTCACCATGACTCAGCTCTAGCTCATGGATTCCCCTTATGTAGTACTTACTGCCTGGTTCTCCCAGTCAGAGAGGTAGCACTTGGGAAAACGTCAGAGCACTGCCATCCTAGATTTATTCCCTCAGTTCCCGTATGAAATACGGAGATGATGTGTTTCTGTGGCATTGAATCTCTATGAGGCACAGGTGCTAGCCGTTTAATCCCTAAGCTATGGAAGTTTTGGAGACAGGGTTTCATGTAACCCAGGCTAGCCTTGAACTTTCTCTGTAGCTAAGTATGAGCTTGAGGTCCTCCTGATCCCAAATGTTGAGTTTGCAGGTGTGCCCTACCACATCTGTGCAGGTACCCAAGGAGGTCTGAAGAGGTGTTGCATCCCCTGGAACTGGAGTTGCTGGCAATTGTGAGCTACCCAACATGGGTGTTGGGAATCAAGCACCAGTTCTCTAGAAGAGCAACAGACACTCCTAACCACTGGCCATCTTTCCAGCCCCCATAACCTTGAACTTTTGACTCGTCAATTTCAGCCTCACAAGTAGTTTGGATCACAGGCCTGGCCAGCAATAATCCTTTTGAGATACATTGAACACACGTGCCTGTGTGTTCACATGTGCAGACTGTTCAGTAGCTGTCAGCTAGCGTTTTCTCAAAACCCTGGTACCTGGCATTGCTGACTTCTTCCTGCCTTGGCACGTCTTTTCTCTGACAAAGCACTACTCACTTTTTGCTAGTGTTTCAGATCCACTTGGTTTACAGCCTATACTTTATTAGCTTGTATAGAGACAACTGAAATCCTTGTCCTCTGCCCAGCCTTCTTGGTTTGCTCCTGTGCTATTGACACTTAGGTGTGCTAGCTACATTTCTGTTGCTGCGATGAAACACCCTGACCAAGCCAATGGAAGGGAAATTATTTGGCTTCCAATTCCATAATTTTGAGGAAGTCAAGACAAGATCTCAAGCAGATAGTCATATTACATACATAGCCAAGAGGAGGAGAACCCATGCTACTCGCTTGCTATCAGCTAGCCAGCACCTGTGTTGTACTATTTTCGATTTACTGCCCAAGGGAATGGTGGCGCCCACAATGGGCAGGGTCTTCCTACAACATCAATTAACAGTCAAGACCACTCTTTCCCCAAACTGTGAGATAAAGTTTGTCAATCACTTTAAATTCATATCCCCCTGATTTTTTTTGTTTGTTTTTTTGTTTTGTTTTGTTTTACAAGGGGTATCTTTCCTGGGAAAGAACTCCATGCTTAGGATTTTATCTCACTCCAGATTTGTCCATGATATGTGTCCTTCCCCAGTAGGTTTGGGGAGGTCCTGATTAGCTTCATCTTGGAGTCTTCAATACAGATCCATGTTAAGTGTTTACCTGGCATGCTCGGGTTGTGTTGTTGGCCTATCCTGATACCAGCAGCCCCCAACAACCCCTGACAGAGTGTAGTGCTTATGTCTTAACAACTTTCTCTGTGCTTGCCTTTCTTCACATCCACGGCACATCCTTGAGCTCACTGTTACGACTGGAGAATTCTGCACTCTGCACTTGGGGAATTGCTATGTTCCTGATCTGAACTCTACACAGCATGTGGGGATTTGTATTTTTGGAGGTATCTGGGCCTGGAGAAGATAGGACTATGATTCTGAGTAGAATACAAGGGTATTGCACACTGGTCACTTGTGATTGATGTTTGTTTCTTTCTTTTGTTTTGCCTTGTATATGCTAGGCAAACACTGTACCACTGTGTATAAGCTATGGCCCTAGAACATTTATAAGGTTTTTTTTTAATATTTAGTGTTGTGTGTATTCAAGTATGTGTGTATTTGAGTGTGTGTATGTGTGATATGTGTGTGAGTATATGTATGTGAGTCTGTGTATTTGAGTGTGTGTGTGTGTCTGCATGTGCAAAGCACAGCCTATACTTATGTGAAGGTCAGAGAGCTCAGCTTTCTCCTTCTACATTATGGGTTCTTGGATTGCACTCAGAATTTGGGCATGAGAAAAAAAAGCCAGTCTGAGAAGGAATGGCAACTGCCTGATTGTCTGAGAAACCAGGCCACAGAGTTACCTGAAGCCACATGAAACCATGTAAAGAGGGTATTTAAGGAGAGACACAGGCTTGGTAGACCCCTGACATAACACCCTGGCCTTGATCTTTAGCACCATAAGGAAACCAAAAATTCATAGAAGACACAAAGTGGCAAATATGAGGTCCTTGGAGCTGTCAGCAGGGGTGGCTCTCTGGGCTGCTTGGGCCCATAAGGAGATGACAGTGGAGAACTTGAGAACAGTGTCCCCACACCTCTTCTGAGCATGGGACACAAGGACCCAGGTTATCACCTGGTGTTCCAGAAGGCCCTGGCAGAGAAGGTGTGGCAAACCATCCTATTGGGACTATAATCCTTTCCTTCCTTCCTTCCATTTATTTACTTTTGGTTTTTGGAGACTTTGTTTCTCTGTGTAGCCTTGGCTGTCCTGGAACTCACTCTGTAGACCAGCCCGGCCTCAAACTCTCAGAGTTCTCCCTGCTTTGGCCTTCAGAGTGCTGAGATTAAAGGCATGTGCCACTACCACCTGGCTCCTTTCTATCTTTCTTAAAACACCTACTTTAACAAGCTGTTTTAGGCTTTCACTTGGAAAGTTAAAAAAAAAAAAAAAAAAAAAAGTCAGAAGCTGCCTGAGCCCACAGCCTGGCACAGCACCAGAGGAGCAAATTCGTGAAAGTGCTGACTCAGCGCCTGGAATCTCTTGGGCCACATGCACACAGCTGGAGAGAAAATAACCCATTAGTAAAAATAACCTAGGTGAACTCTTTGATTCGTTGTTTTAGGCAGGGTCTCAGGAACCCCAGCTGCTTTAAGTTCCTATATAGTCAGAGACCCTGAACTTCTGGATTTGGGATTTCAGGCAGACGTTGCCATGTTCCAAGAATATACTTGCCTCTGTTCCTTAAAGAGGGCTTGAAAAGAGGGAAGAGACAGTAAGACTTTTAAAATGTAAATATTTTCAGAAGACAAAAAGGTTAATATATTTTGCTATTAGTCATTTCAAGCAGAAGTGTGAAAATCACTTTTTAAAAATGCACCGGAAACAGGTGGTAGATATATACAGGCCAGGTGTCTCTCAAAACGTGTTGGAACATCCATAAGAAAGTGTATGTGATTTGATTCATTTCAAACGAAGCTTAAGGCAGGAGCAACACAAAGGAAAATGTAAGTAAAGGAATAGCCAAAGAAGGATGAAGTAGCAAACAAGTCCTTTTCTCTAGGAAGGAATGGTTGCTTCAGATCAAACATGAAGGCTGCCAAGAATTTTGTACTCATGAACACATGAACTTTGTCTTCTTTGTATGTGTGCATACAGTGTGCATATGCATTAGTATGTGTGTAGGCATGGATGCAGGTGTATGTGCCGATTGCATGTGTGCCCCTGTGCATGCGGAGGCCAGAGTTTGATGTCAGGTGTCTGCCTCATTCCTCTCCATCTTAGATATTCAGGTGTGGTCTCATACTTGAACACGGAGCCCCTGATTCAGCCAGTCTAGCTAGCTAACAAACTCCTTTCTCTGCCTTCTAAACACTGGGATTACAGATGGGTCAACACACCCACCGAACATTTGTGTAGGCTTTGGGAGTCTGACCACTAGCCCTCATGCTTTCATGGCAAGGGTCTTACCCACTTATCTCTCCAGTTCCCTCCTCGTCCCTTTTGAGACATTTTCAGTGTATTTCTAACTGGCCTGGAACTTGCTATGGAGATCAAGCTGGCCTTAAACTCAGAAATTCTCCTGTCTCTGCTTCTCACGTGCTAAGATTAAAGGTGTGGGTCACCATTGCCAGCTCTCTTTACTTTTAAAGTTAAAAGAAACATGGTTTTTTTCTTATCAACAAACAAGTTTTACTTTCTAGAATAGTTTGGTTAGATGGACATTAGAAAATTATTTATTGTTAATTTCTTCACTCTCGGTTTTAAAACGACCATAAACTACTCGATGTTGCTAGATTCCTGCTGTTACCTACATGTTACAGCCTCTGTTTTCCTTAGGAAGTTCCACTGGTCTCCATGGAACAATGAATCAGGGATGTGGTAGGTTAAAAAAGGAATCTGAGTTATGACTCTATGAAGCCGCTTGGGGGCGACATCTCGCCGCTGTCTCTTGCGGACGTGGGCAAAAGCTCTTCAGAAGTTTTGAGAAGCCAGGTCAGCTTCGGCCCCACTCTTTCTCTGCCTGAGCCTCTTCCGTCCTGGTGAAAACTGTCAGTCCTGAATCCTGGGTCTGAAACAGCTTTCTCCACAGCAGGTTGTCTCCAAAACTGGGCTGGGTGTCTCCAAACCTGGGCTGAGGGCTATACTATCAATTCTGTGGACAAGGGTAGCCATCAATGTTCACCCAGGACACAGGGATTCACAAAGGACAGGTAGCTGGAAGTGATTACCCACTAAGTCAAGCAGAAAGTCCCAGTATGGAAAGTGTCTTATTTAGTGGCAACAAATATAATGCCTTTCCTACTGGAATCCAGGACCCAGCTAAAAAAATTGTCTCTCTGCCGGTCAAAACCCACCTGAAAGGCTAGGTGTGAGAAAGTCACTAAACTCTGTCTTAGCGGCTCCTCTTGACACTAGTCTCCTTCACTGGCAACCAAAGCTGCCAAGTAAGGCAGAGGTCCCAACATTAGACCTGGGACCAAATGTCTTTCTTTGAAGGGTACTCCCTGACCCCTGATTCATCGAGAAAAACGGAACATCTAACTATAGGGGGGGGGGCTGTCCCTAAATTCAAGCGTTCATGAAGTAGAACAATATATTTGTCTTTGCAAATTCCTTGAGGGTAGTGATGAAAACAAGGACGTGATCCCTCCTAGGCGTGGTTGAAGAGAAGATTCTTATTGTAGATGTGAGGGAGAGAAGAGTCAGAGGCATCTGGAAGAGTGCGGATGGAACATGGCCCGTGGATAGGTCCGTCATGAGAGGAGAGAGGGGAGGGAGAACAAGAGAGAAGAAGAGAGAGGGACAAGAGAGGGAGGCAGGAAAGGAAGAAGAACCAAGAGGCCAGAAGTACAGAAAGTAAGAAAGCCAGTGGTCAAAATGGGTGGGCTTGATAGGAACCAGCAGCTCAGGGGCTGGAGAGGTTTAGGTTGCAGGCGAGGGTTACTGAGAGATGCCGAGACTGGCTACTGGCATCCGCTTTTGTGAGTTAAATAGGCACTTCAATTACCCATTTGTCCTGAGTTTCTTTGGGACCTAACAGGCAGGAGCTGTCAGAGAACTGCACAGGCCTGACTGACTGCAGCAGGTCCCTTGCCCACGCACACACTGAACTGAGACTTCCCTGAACTGACTACACACTCCTGACAGAGTCCGCCAGGTGGCGCTGCTTCCTGCTTCCTCTTAATAGGGGCGCGTCTCCGCGGAGAGAGGTCACAGCAGCCCTGGAGAGAGGTCACAGTCACTGCACAGTGCTGAGGTGACTCTTATCAGGCAGTTAGCAAATGTCCAGCCATGATTGCTGCTGTTATCATTACTAAGTAAAGATAGTAATGAATCATTAGCTGTTGGCCCCGTGCCACCTCCCGGGAGGAGGTACAGACCTTACAAATAGCTCCGCTACTCAGAATATTAAGATAGCCATTAGCGCAGGATTTTAAAAGTGATACCATTACTTTTCAGCACCTGCCTATTTTCCAGCCAACCTGACTTTGCCAATATATTATGAAACAAGATAGAGGTCACCACCCCAGAGCTAAGACTTCTGACAAGGAAATGTTGGTCACTTTGGTTTGGCTCGAGGGTGAGCCAAGAGAAAGTTTCCAGACATTGCTTGTTGTCTAATAGGAAATGCAGCTTCCCAGATACTCAGCTTCGGCAGGACTGGCATTGAGGCTGGATACTTCCTCCTTGTCTGGGGCTATCCTGCACACTGTAGGGATGCTGACAGCTTCCTCTGACTCTCTTATGAGAGGCCACAAGCAACTTCCTCTCACACAACTCTGATGAAAGTTAAAAATGCCTGGTTATTTTCATGTCTATTTAATAAATGTTCTGTGACTAATGGTGGGCTATAATATATTGAGACCCTCTCACTTATGTGTTGTAGCTGGATGTAGTACGATTTTGACAGAAACTGCTAGAGGAAATTTTATGCATGAGTATTTTATTATGACTGTTTAATATCTAATAATGGTTTGGCTTATAGTCTTTTAAAAAGAAATTGTATTCCATACCTCACAGAAGTAATTCCAGTGCATTTGCTGATGGATGGAGGGAACACTAACAACCACGAGGTTTGGGGAATCACTGTTCCTGGTCCCTCTGCAGTAACAGGCTGAGGACCTGGGGCTATGACAGCTTAGAAGGATGAATCAGGTGCTGCTTCAGGAAACTTTCTTTTTATTAATTTATTCTCTCATATATTACATCCCAACCACAATTTTCCCTCCTTCCTCTCCCCCAGCCCCCTGCCCTACCACCTCCTTCCTCCTCATCCATTTGTCCTCTATTTCCTTTCAGAAATGGGCAGACCTCCCAGGGCTATCAACCAAACATGACATATCAAGTTACAACACGATTAGGCATCTCTCTTCATCATAAGACTGGGCAGGCAAAAGCATCAAAGCCAGCCCCTGCTCCCTCTGTTAGGAATCCCATAAAAACACCAATCTAAACAACATATATACATATATATGCATATACAATATATATGCATATACAATATATATATATGCATGCTCAGTAACAAGGAGGGCTCAAGAGGAGATGCATGGATCTCCCTGGGAAGGAAAAATAGAATAGATATTGTGGTGGGCTGAGGGCAGGTAGGCATGGGAACAGGAAAGAGCCTGACTGGGTCTAGCCCAGGCCCTCTAGGAAACATTTAATGACAGTCCTATGCTTTGTTCTGTTACAACTTAAACTCATGCATCTGTGCCAGTGACTCACCTAAAAGAGTATAATCCTTGGCAGTTCGACCTCTGTCGTAGTCTCCTCCTCTTCAAGAGTAAGAATGATATGAATAACTTCTCTGTCCCACATATGAAGGTTAAACTAAGTCAAAACTCTAAAATATGAAAACACACACAGTCCAAGCTTCATTCCTGGATATGGGAACCCTGAGATATCATTCTCTCGTCTGTGTGCCACATGACACGGATCTGGCTGAGTTCTCTTCTCTCAGAGGCTCTGTTTACAAAGGACCCTGATCTCAGGTCCTTCCAGCATTGTGAGTGATGTCTCACTGCTGCCTAGCAATAACGGCCATAGCAACAGCAACAGCAACACCTAGTGCGCACTGAACATTATGAACACACTCAACAACCCTGTGAAGGAGGCTCTGTCATTAACTTCCTGGACCGAGATGAAAACAAACGAATTATTTGTAAAGTGCCATAGCTGGAACAAGGACATCTAACTAATAAAGCCCCACTCTTGACAAACACATACTGAACAGATATTCATCTCCTGTGTGTTTGAGACTCTGAGAACTATGAATGAGATACAGTTCAAATCCCCAGAAGGCTTGTGATCCGTCAGGTGATGGGGGCATGCACAGAAGAATGTTCATGGGTCACTATGAGAACAAGAGGCTAGTGTTTGGTACAATGGAAACACTAATGGGGCAATGACAGTTTTCTGGGGACTTTTCTTAGGGAGATAAAGGGACTACTGAACAAATGAAAACTGTCCAAGGCTGCTCCAGAATATGGAACATAGATTGAAGAGTTCTCCATTGCTAAGGTCATTGTGAGACCTACTGAGATACGATTCAAGCCGTCATTAGTCACTCAGCTCATTATTTTATTGCCAGGATTATCTTTGGAGAAAGGAAGATAATACATTATTGGGTTTGAGGTAAAGTGGTTGTGTGTCTTTGCTCTTATCAGCAAACCCAGCGAAAGTGATAAGTATTACTCTGTCCTGCAAAGACAATGTGCTGGTTTGATGTTTCTGCTCTGTGGTGACTTGCTGCTTTCAGCATTGGGCTTTAAGATGATGGTCTCGAGTTTCCCTCTGAGCTGGAAGTAATTAGAGATGTCTGGTGCTGTGCCCTTCCTCCATGGATCCCCTTTCTGTGTTGAATACTTGTTTTCTGCGTTGTCAAGGAAAATGTGAGGTGGTCGGGCTTCTCCCAAGGCAGGCTGCCCACCAGGCATGTATTTGTGTTCTTCTCATTTCCACTGATGGGCTGGGAGAGGGCTGTGGTTTTAGAGAAACGCCTCGGATCTGGAGACGCCCATCTGTAATGCTCTGTGGCTTTTAGTCAGGGAATTACTTAAGGGATGGGAAATCAGTTTCCATTTTGATGTTTCAATAGAGTGCAGTCCCTGGAAGCTACTATTTCACTGTTTCATCCTGTGCTTCTCCACTCAAAGGTACAATTTAATGGCAGTCTCATATACAGATCTCCTTGGGACCAGTGTTGGGATGTATAGGCAGAGTTATAAGCATTTTAAAAAGTTATCGCAGAATCCAGTAATAGTGAGTTCCAAGCCCACTGGAACAGGCTTCCTCATGAAACTGTGTTTTATGTTCTGAGAGGACAGTCTGTAGAGATGTGGTATTATGTTGGAGAAAGGATGAGGGATAAGCTTGAAGACTACTAGAGAGGAAAAACACACAAGTGACACTCTCCAGAGGTCTGCTGCGCATGACACCAGCCATTTGTCACCTGAATCAGCACTACACCAGACCCACACATCATAGTTGCACTGAAAGCAACTGCAGCCTGGGTATCTGAAGCTCTCAGTGTGGAAAGAGAATGGAAGAGACGAAGAAAAAACAAAAAAGAAGGATGGGGAAGAGGAATTCACGGATCACAAAAACAAGTACGTGAAGGGAATAGAAGCAACCTCTTCTGCTAGGAAGAGTCATTGCTCCCCCCTGGGAGTTTGAATGGGAATGGCTTGTGTAGGCTCATATGTGTGAATGCTAAGTTCCCCTCTTAGTGGAACTGTATGGTAAGAATTGGGAGGTATAGCCTCGTTGGAGGAGGTGTGTCCCTGGGAGTGGGCTTTGAGGTTTCAAATGCCCATACCAGGTCAGTCTCTCTGTCCCTCCCTGCCCACACGCTGCCCCCCCATCCCCCGTCCCCGTGCAACCTCTCTCTGCCTGCTGCCTACAGTTCAGGATGTACAGCTCTCAGCTTCTGCTGCAGCAGCGGGTCTGTCTGCTTCCCATCATAATGGTCATAGACTAACCCTCTAAAACTGTAAGCGAGCCTCCAATTAAATGATTTCTCTTATAGGAGTTGCCTTAATCAGAGTGTCTCTTCACAGCAGTAGAATAATAACTAAGACACTGAATAATAGCTATGCTTGTGGACTTCTCTGATCGATGTTGTGGCTTCTCAGAGGTTGGCTAAGCTGCCTCTTATCTATTGACTGAATTTTTTCCAGGAATTTCCCAGAATGTTTCTGCTATCTCTTCCCACCCTGTTGCCCCTCAGTTATCAGAAGTCTAAGCCTCCTTCCTAGTTAGACTTCGTTATTCTTTCCTTACCCATCATTTTCTCTTCCCTACCTCCCTGCACAGCACCAGGGGAGCGAATGGCTTGTTACTGTGTTGTTGACCAAAGGCTCACACACAAACTGTAAGAGGCTTCTGCTCACTCTATACACTGTATCTTACCTCAAAGTCCAAGTTCCTGAATGCAAACTTGCAATATTGAAGGATCTTTATAGATGCAAAGAAGTAACAAGGTATCTCACAACAGTTATGTCAGGTTAAATGGAAGGACAGAGGAAATTCAAGACAAAAGCAATTCTGTGAGCATTCTTCCTGGACACACAAAGCAATTCTTCAGTGAAAGTCTTTACAATTCACTATAATCACCTGCCTTGTGCCCGATACCATCCTAAGTGTCTTCAAACTTATTATTTTTATGAAACCCTCAACAGAGTCTGTGAGGTGGATGATGTTATTTTAACTTTTTAATGATTCAAAAAAAAAAAAAAACCAAAACAAAAAACCAAGCCCATACCAACTCTGTAGTCTGTCTGACAATTAGTGTAACAGGTGGTTACTTCACTGCAGCAAGACTTTACTGCTATCCTGCCATCACAGGTGGGTGGAATTGTCATCAATTAGTACTATGGTAAGAACAATGGCAGCTTTTTAGAAGATGCTTGAAGAAATTAAATCTAAAGGCAGGTTTTTCCGAGACAGAAGAAAGTGTTGAGAAACGGAGCAGGGGTGGGAGGAGGGGAAGTGGATTCTTGCCTTGAGCCATCTCTTCAGTGTTTATGGTAAGATGGCAGAGCTGGCATGAACATCTATCCACAAGACAGATGTATGTCAGTTTTAATTAGGGCAGAGAGTACATGTGTGCTGGAATTCTACCCAAAGCCAGGAAAAATGAATGGAATTTGTTGTTTTATGGCTAAGGACACACAGAGACCAATGACAGGTAAGTGGGACGTGTTTACATTTGCAACATGACTTAAGAGCTTATGATACTGAGCACATTTTCACTTGTATGCTTCTTTCTGTTATTTTTCTTTTTTAATCTACTTAACATTAAATATATTTTTCTCAGTCTTTCATATTCTCAGACAATTCTAACCCAATAACTATTGGGTAGCTGTCTTAGTTAGGGTTTCTATTCCTGCACAAACAATATGACCAAGAAGCAAGTTGGGGAGGAAAGGGTTTATTCAGGTTACACTTCCACATTGCCGGTCATCATCAAAGGAAGTCAGGACTGGAACTCAAACAGACAGGAAGCAGGAGCTGATGCAGAGGCCATGGAGGGATGTTACTTACTGGCTTGCTTCCTCTGGCTTGCTCAGCTTGCTTTCTTATAGAACCCAGGACCACCAGTCCAGGGATGGCACCACCCACAATGGACCCTCCCCCCTTGATCACTAATTGAGAAAATGCTTTACAGCTGGATCTCATGAAGGCATTTTTCTCAACTGAAGCTTCTTTCTCTGTGATAATTCCAGCTTGTGTCAAGTTGACAGAGAAAACCAGCCAGTACAGTAGCACTATTTTAAAAATTGAATAGCTATATATGGAAGTCCAAATTCTCTTGGGTGGGACAAGTGACAGAAAACAGTGACCAAAATAACACTGTCTTCAATCGAATCTGCATCACCTGCGACTGTTGTGGATAAGTAGGGTCCATGATGGAGACAAAGGGTCTCTGGTTACACTCTTTGAGTTTGAATCCCAGCTTGTCCATTTACTAATCTTTGACCAAAACCACTTATTACCACCAAAACCATCATGTACTTCAGTTTACTCATTCATAAAGAGGGGACAATAATAGCATTTATTTCACAGGACTGTAATAAGAAATTACATTACAAAAATGTTTTATATACAATAAATAGTAAACATGAGAAGCTATTTTTGTATATATTGTACTTCCGATATATATTTGCCTTTAAGTAATAATGGGGTCTATTTTTGTAGCCCCAGCTGTCCTGGAACTCACTCTGTAGACCAAACTGATCTCAAACTCACAGAGATCTGCCTGCCTCTGCCTCCCAAGTGCTGCACCAGAATTTGAACACCCGGTGTAGTTACCAGTTAGCTAATAAAGACTTTCTATTGGCTTAAACCCATGTCTGAGCAGTCTTCTGGGGTGACGACCCCACAATACATAGTCTTAGAGTCATAGCAGAATTGAGCATAACTGTAGAGATCTCTGCCTTTGCCCACACAGAGCCCCATCTATGACATCATCCACCACCATAGTACCTTTGCCGACTGCTGAGCCTGCATTTGCATCACCATCATCTGATGTCCCAAGCTTACCACCCAGACCTTGCTCTTGATGGTGCACATGCTGTGTGTTCTGGCAAAAGCACACTGACACATATCACATTAAAACACCAAGCAGAGCAGCTTCCCCTCCCTAACACTCTTCTTGCCCACCTAGACCACGCTATTGCCCAAACCAGTGTTTTCAGCCTCTGTATCTTTGCTAGACATCATGGAGGGAGTCACTTCTCTATAAGGTCCCTAGAGTCTCTCTTCTACCTGAGACTCAGCTTGTTTCAGATGAGTTCCATCTAGGGTCTACCAGGGCCTGGACGCTCTCCATGGCCTTTTTCCTGAAGGAATCTTTTGAGACAAAAGGCCCAGCTGTTCATGAAATTAAAACTTTTTGTTTCTTTGGAGACTCAGTTGTGTCATATTTTTTTTTTTTGTTTTGTTTTGAAAACTGGCTTTTAAGAGGATATTTTTGCTGAGGCAGATATGTGGAAGGATGTTTTGCTGAGAACAGACGTGTGACATTTTTTCTGGAAGCTCCCTGGAAAAGGGGGCATGTGATGTTTTGCTAGAGCAGATGCTTGAGAGAACACATAATGTTTGGAAAAAGTATAAATACAACCCAACAGGCGCTGTAGTATTGGTTCGCCTTGCCGTTCTTTGCTGATCATCATTTGTCATGACTGTGTAGAAAGAAATGTACCAAAGAACTGGTGGTGTTTGGTAGCTCCTTGATGATTCTGCAGACTCGGGCTTATTAGAAGAGCCTTGTGGTTTCTTCTGGAGTAAACTACCATTGCTAATTCATAAATGGTGTTTGCAAGTAGATTGAGCCACCACTGCTGGTTCATGTGAACTGAACTGCTGATATCCTGACAATGCAGATTGGATTCACTCCCCAAAACTATTTTTAAACACATTTTCCTTTGCCCTAATAACCTTTCCTTTCTACTACCTCTGGTATGTGGTAGGCTAGATGGGAGGTTAAAACATTTAAGTACACTTAAAGTAGAGTTTGTGTGACCAGCGCAATCGTCTCACCTCAGGCAAGAACGCACTCGGGCACCAGGATCCTTCTGCAGCAACTGTTTATTGCCATGTGCGGAGGAAGAAAGCGAGACCTAAGATGGCGCTGCTTTATATACACCCTAGGGTGGGGTGGACATATCTGATTGGTTGCTTGCTCAAAACCCCCGTATGATACCCCGGGTTGGGCGGTGATTTGGCAGGCCTTTGCCACTGCACATGCACAATTTTACTTGTTTACCCACGAGTGTCAGGTGCGAGCGCCATGTTCCAATGGCGAATGTTGTCACTGGTCATCTCGGCTCTCCACAAGTTTGAAGAATATAAGCCTACATGTTCCACTTTCAGAGAAGCTTTCTGATTGATTTTTCATGAAGCTCCAGAATTTGGTAAATATTTTGGTAGAAAAACAGGCTGGTCTGAGCTTTACGTGTTCTTGTTAGGACTCCAAAGGTCAAAATTCTGCAGTCTCCTGACCCTTAGTGGCTCTCCTCTGGTCATTGCCTGGCTTCCTGACCTCTGTCCCAGTGCTCAGAGTGAGTCACTGTCCAAGGGAAAAGCCAGTTTCAAAACATCAACTTTCCTCTCCAGGTCGGCCTCTTTCCCTGGGGTCCTCTTGACCAACTCCCAGTGTCTCAGAGATCCTTCCAAGCTTCTCGACTGACACTGATCTGTGGATCTTAGCCAGATTTCCCAGCAGCCCCAGCAAGCCTCTACCCCTAACCTTCATCTCAGCTGAAGGGATTTCTGACACACATTCATGACAGATGATTTCTTATTTATTGTGTATTTATTTATTTATTTATTTATTTTTGGTTTTTCGAGACAGGGTTTCTCTGTGTAGCCCTGGGCTGTCCTGAACTCACTCTGTAGACCAGGCTGGCTTCGAACTCAGAAATCCGCCCGGCTCTGCCTCCCAGGTGCTAGGATTAAAGGCGTGCGCCACCACTGCCCGGCTGTGTATTTATTTCTATTGATTAACAATAGGAACATGGTGACAATGGCCGTAGCTACAGCACATAGGAGGCAAAGGCAGAGAGATCAGGAGTCCAAGGGCAGCTTCAACTACATGAGATCTTGTCTCAAGACACAGCAAGCCAAACCAACCAACCTAAGAGATTAACAATAATCCATTATAAACTTTGGATGAGGAATCTACAGGTCTCATTGACTATGTGTTTAATTTTAGAGATGAATTGCCCTAAATTAGCATGTTGATATATTAGTATACTTGGTTACTGGCCACTAAAATACTATTCTATGACTTTTTATGGATTAAAATTTTTATCATATTTGTCTTTATTTCTCTCTGTCTCTCTGTCTCTGCCTCTCTTTCTCTATGTATGTGTGCGTGCGTGCGCACATGTTCACATGCCATGTCAACTAAGTATGGAGGCCAGATGACAATGTATGGGAATTAGTTCTTTCCTTTTTCCATATGAGTCCCAGGGATAAAACTCAGATTGTCAAGGTTGCCAGTAAGCACCTTTACCTGCTAAGCCATCTTGTCAGTCAAATTTTTATGGATTTGAAATTGGCTATTAGGTGGTCAGAATCCCCATATTGGATAGTGTATATGGAACTGGGGCTGGGGATGACGGCACACATCTGAAATCCAGAACTAGAGAGACAGAGGCAGAAGGATCACCATTTGTTTGAGAGTTTAAGGCTAGCCTGGCCACATAGTAAATTCCAGGCTAGCAGAGCTACATAGTGGAACCCTGTCTCAAAACAAAAGAATAAAGTAAAATAAAAGAGCTGCTCAAGAGATTGGGGAAACATGATCTCTATAACTAAACACTTTCATTCTGAATTTCTATTTTACTTTGGATGATACAACTTATCCCCAGGAAATTTGGGGTTCTCTTAGGTCTGTGTATCAGCAGCAAGAAGCTTAGGAAGCAGCAAAGTATCAAGGCTGGGATGGGGGGTCATCTGTTCAAGATGTACCCCCTAAGTGGGCACTTCCTGTCTCCTCACAACCCATGTTCCCTTTGAGTCCTGCCTTCCTCTGAACACTTTTCATTCATGAAGGGAGAAGGAAATGTCCTGCTCCTGATTCAATCTAAAGAGAAGAAACTGCACATGGCCTAGCAGAAATGTAAACCCTCTGCACAGATGGCCCTGGGTCTATCTCTGGCTCATAAAATGCTCCCCATTGTCTCCACACACTAGCTAATGATTTCTTTCCCCGTAGTCTTCACCGTCTCTGGGGAGAGAAGTGTAGCCTGTCTTCCAGGTCCATGTTCTACGTTTAGACAAGTGATATAACAACAGTATCACATGTCGTGACAGTATCACAGTATTTCATGTTGTGAGTATTTCTAGTTTTACTAAAGATGGAAGCTTTTGAAACTCAAACTAGGAATGGCCTTGTGTGTTCTCTAATTAAGCAGGTGAAATGGGAGATGTGTGACGCTTCGGAGAAACCTGGTTAGTGTTCAATAAACACCACGGAACTGGACGCAGGTCCTCACGTGCTCAGCGAGCTCTCACTCTGTTAAGGTTTACAGCAGACTGAACTGAGTTCGTTAGAGGCCTCACCTCAGCCTACCCCTGATTTAACAAGAAATACAAGTGAGAAAGAGGTGACTTTAAGATTAAAAATGGCAGCATGAATACATGGTTCATCACTATCCCTTCCAAGATTATAAAAAGTGACAGTGCAGAGATTTTATATAGCTAGCCAGGCACGCAGTCATAAAAATAGGTGTGAAGCATATGTGGCTGTGGAATTCTGGAAATGAGGAGCTGGGTTAGTTTTAAAACCAATGTTATGAGGCAGACAGAGTGGAAAACTCAGTTGGAACCAGGAGGGCTGGTGGTCTGCAACAAGGAAATACAGAAATATTTTAGAGACGTCAGAATAGATTGAATAAGAGGATTTATTGCACGTCTGTGAAGTGAGTTGGCACCCAAACTTTTACTGGGGTAGCTGGTGGAGAGCAAAGCCAGCAGAACCGAACACAGTTAAACTGCCAGCTCAGTCTCAGGGATGTGTTCCAACCTCTTTTCTACTGTTTGTTTGTTTCGTTCTTTGGAGACAGGGTCTTGCTATGAGGCCTAGGCTGTTGTCCAACTTCACCTGTCTCTTGAGAACTGATACTGCAGGCAGGTATCACTGAGGATAGCTTTTTCTTTTGAATGTGAATCATCAGACATTCAAGCCAAGCCTTTGTTTATCTTGATGGATATAAACAAATAAAATAAATACCCAGAGAGGAAGAAATCTTACAAACACGAACACCTATAGTTACTACTGTCTTCATGTGGGGTGCCTGGGGTAAATGAGAAGATGTGCCTGGGGTAAATGAGAGGAAGCTGTATATAGAACTGTTCAAGACTAGTATATACCTTTCTGACACTAAATGTAATAGAATATTTCAGAAGTTTGGAGAATGAAATTTAGGAAGTTGTCCAGAAAGTCAATTAAAAAAAATTAAGAAATAGAAAAGGGAGATATTAGAATTCACGAAGCCCAACACTAATGAGAGGCATTCCAGGAACAGAATATTAAAAAAAAATAGAGTGAGATATTTTCAGGGAAATATTTGAAAAGTTATTCCTGAGTACTGTGTGAAAAGATCCTACAGAGCCCCAGAGATTAAAAAGACCAAGGACCAGAGTGGCTTCTCATCGCGCCCGTTACCACCTGGATGGAAAATGACTTCAAGCCTAGAGTCTTTCCCAGGCCAGGGTCCCTAGTAGGCAAGAGGTTCAAGGCATTTCAGATATGCCACTTATATAAATTTCACCACCCGTTTCAGTCTTTATCAGGAAAAGATAAAGGATCCTGGAGAACAGGATCCACAAAGCAAGCAAACAAGCCAGGAAAAGACAAACTAGGGTCCAAGAGCTTCTGGGTAGGCAGTCACTCACTCCAGGCTGCACGACCCAAGGGCTGCTGGATTTGGAACTCTGCTGGGGAGGAGGTGGCCGGGACAGACCGCTCAACTGGACAGCTGGACATGGGAAGGTTCCCGCTCTGCTGTGAGTTTGAATGCTTGAAAGGAATTCCTTTAGGGGAGAGTTAAAGATAAGAAAGTTTCAGACATGGAAGAAGGTACTGAGGACAATGGGGAAACAGTGGGCAGCGCGAGTAGAATCAGCCTGCTCACTGGACTCCTTTCTGACTTCCATTTATTTAGCCATGTTACGTAAGCACTGGCTATTGTTCCAGCCAGAATTTGTAACAATTGAAATGCATGGGGAGGGTCACTAGATCATTAACTTTGGTGTGTGGGGTCAATAGCTATTATTCTTTTAAAAATTCTGTATAGTTATGACAGCTGACATAGAAGTTAATTCCAGAAGAAAAAGAATGGGAGAGTAAAAAAATATACTTCCAGAGAACAGAAGTTAGCAGGCTCTAGTAAGGCAAAAGGCTTTTTAACTATAAAGGCAGCAAACATTCTTGACTATTAAATTGCAGGACTGGCAAGATGGCTCAGTGGTTAAGGTGCTTGCTGGGAAAGCCGGCTGGCTGGAGTTCAATCCCTAAACTCAAGTAGAAGTGGGGAGAATTGGCTCCACGGCGTTCCTCTGAAACCTCTACGTGACAGTCATAGCATGTAATCCCCCATCATATACACAAACACTTATTAACAAATAAGTTAAACATAATTATAATTATTTTGTGACATAATATGTTTTGAAAAGAAATGGCGTTTTGCAGCTTATGTTCTTTAACGTGAGTTATAGGCTAGTTTGACACTCAGAACTTAACATTTTCATGGAGTCAGATTATTCATTTTTTTAATCATGTGTTTCTGTGCCCACATTGTCTTCATTCACATGTTGAAACACAATGTAGAGTATAAATATTGTTAAAAAGCATGTATAATAATAGCTATATCAGATTTAAACATGCCAAACAATGTTAATGTTGCTTTTTATTAGACCCATACTTATGAATATGTTATATACAAATAAGCATAGCAATGAATTCTGTAGTTTTACTTTCTGGACATAAACCACAACGGCAAGGCATGCCCTGGACAGACCCAGGGGGCCACAGAAAGGCCTTTACCTTAGTTAGGAATGCCTCAAGGCAGGCTTGTGACCTGTGTGCCAGCTGGCTTGCAGCCTCCTTGAACTAGGACAGGGCACTGGCTTTCAATGGCTCCCCAGGCCTCCTCCTAACATAGCCTTCCTGTCTGTTACAGCTGCAGTACAGGCGCCCCTTGAGGTGCCTCAGACTAAAACTGGGAGGGCTTTGTTAGCATGTTTTCCCTCTTCAGTTTCCCTTCTGAGCCAAAGTCCTCCTTGGTGGCCTCTTCAGATTCCTGGACGATGAGTCACCCGTGGTCAGCTAACTCCACTGAGGCTGCTGGGCCTTTTGTAACCTGGAAGGGCCTTTATTGCATAGCCTACGCTTTCCTTTGCCTGGAGAAAAATGAGAAAAGAATGTATCACAGCTGAGGCACAAGGGGCTTGTCCTTCTCAAGAGCAGTTTCTGAAAGTACTTGGAAACACTGGCTTTGCTTTACTCCGTTTTCTGAAGACTACATTTTAAAAGCACGTTTTGATATTGGAATTGCACGCTTTTTTACATTGTCTACACACATATGTTGAAGTGAACCTCATGTTTATTTACTAGTAAATTCTGAAAACATTCTTCTTTTGTGACTATATTAAAATCCATAAACCTCCCATCACTTCAAAAACTGTTCTCTCTTGTGCTTTTAGTCAACTAAAAAGTCCTCCCCTAAAATAAGTCAAGGAGCAGCCTTCTGACTTAGTAAAAGAACACAGGTTTACGGTCCCTAAACTTCATCTAGATGGAAACAGAATAGATCTGTCCTTCCCAAGTCTCATTCCTTTGTTCAACAGTCTTTTCCTTCCTTCTTCCCTCCCTTCCTCCCTCCCTTCCTTCCTTCCTTCCTTCCTTCCTTCCTTCCTTCCTTCCTTCCTTCCTTCCTTCCTTCCTTCCTTCCTTTCCTACTGAGTAAGAATCAGCTACATAGTATTCACCCACTCACCCTACCTTCTTCCAGTGCAGAAGATCAAAACCAGTGTGTGACAGATTATAAAAATGTGACTCAGATTTCTTGAATCATTTCCTAGTGACTCTGACAGGATGCACATGAGTGTGTTCTAGAAAGGTGGGAGCTCAGGCAAAGAGACTGTCTGTTTCCCTCCCAGAGACTTTAAAGCCATGTAAGTGGTGAAAGAAATTTGGAACTGTTCTTTGCATATCGTTCTATTAGACACTGATGAGACAACCTGCTCAAGTTACCCCCAGATAACCCACTCAAGCTGTTCCTCAGATAACCCACTCAGTCTATCCCCAGATACCCAACTCCAGCTATCCCCAGATAACCCACTGTAGCTGTCCCCAGATAACCACTCTAGCTGTTCCCCAGATAGCTCATTGAGGCTGTTCCCTAGATAACCCACTCAAGCTACCTCAGTAACCCATTCAAGCTGTTCCCATATAGCCCATTCATGCTACCCCCAGATAACGCCCTGTTCCCTGGATAGCCCATTCACACTGCTCCTCAGGTAAGCTATTGGAACTCTTCTTCAGCATAATATTTTAAACCATATCTGAAAGTGAAGAAATGGGCAAATAAAGGTAGGTCACAGATATCATTCAAAATCCATGAAGAATGGATGCGATGACCTTGGCAGGTGGCCCTGGAATTTCAGTCTCACTGACCTCCAACACAGACTGAACATTAACTCTGCCTTTGTAATAGCTTATCCTCAAGGCCAGAGAATCTCACCATGTCTGTAGATCAGGAATCCAGAGCAGGCTTACTAGGTTGTGTGACACTTAGGGCTTGCCATGTGGTACAGTCAAAGTGCTGAGATAGGATTGCCCAGATGAGGGGGCTCCTTGAGGTGGTGGTAGTGGTGAGTCCTTCTCCATGGGAGCCAGGTGTCCTGCTTGAGGTACCAGGAACAGCAGGGCAAGGTTAAGCCTTTAACTGCCCACCCAAAGTGCGGGCTCTAAAGGCCTCCTGTTTCAGTGGATGGCTCAACACACACATCTTGCTCATACATATACAGTATGTTTCTATAGTGGAAAGAAACATCAGAATGGTTGCCCCTGCAGCCACACTCCCTGTTATAGAACACAAGCAGGGTGGGGCTGAGGTCTCAGTGCCTGCCCCATATCCCCTTTCATCTGTATCTTTTGTAATAGCTTTTATAATGAATTAATAAGTAGATGTAAACCTCTTACTGAGTCTTGTGATTCATTATTCAATTCTATATGAAGCCTGAGGAAGAGACTGTGGGAAACCTGGTATATAGCCATTGTTCAAAAATGTAGATGAGGGGGCTGGAAGTTTGGCCCAGCCCTCGCTGTTTTTGCAAAGGATCTGGTTCGATTCCCAACACCCATAGAGTAGCTCACAATTGTAACTCTAGCTCCTAGGGGACCTGACATCCTCTTCTGACCTCCTTTGGCACCCAACATGCACATGACATATACATGATACATGAAATAGACACACTTATGTCCACAAAGTAAATCTATTTTTTTCTTTTTAAAATCTATTTTTTTTTCTTTTTCAACCCAGGACTCACAACAGGTGTCTGAAATGAAGGTGGTATTGTGGGACTAAGCCCATACTCTACTAGGTAGAGTCAAAATTCAATTGGAGTTTATACAGTTATCTGAAGAGTTGGAGAATTGCTTCCTGTGAATTAACTAGTATCAGAAGTGTTCCCCCTTTTGTATTACTTTGAAAAATAAGACCAATAAAATACATATGTCACAGACATACACAAAGAGACTGATAAGAAATTGCTCATGTGCACAAAGAAGCTGTGTTCCAGAGATAGCCAAGGTTGCACCTCGTGCTGCAGCTGTACTTGGTAATGGGTGAGGATCATCCATCCCAGTGGCACTGGTTTTGAAGCTGAGGCTTGGCACTGAGAGAGGCCAGGAAAGGTGACACTGGTGAAGGTACAGCCTCAGTGGCCATTGAAAGCCCAAGACTAAATGGGTCATGCAAAGAAGTTGAGGCTTGGCATCAGAAAGAGAGCCTCCTGGCTGCCTGCAGAAAACAGTCCCCTTTTGCTGTCTGCAGATCAAGAACTCTCAGCTCCATGTCTGCCTGCATGCTGCCATGTTTCCCGCTGTGATAATAGACTGAAGCTCTGAACCTATCCAGCTCGCTCATTGGCTGATGAAAAATAATCCCAACAAACCTTAACTTTGTCATTTCCCAGTAACAGAAGAGCCTTAGTCTACTCCTTAGAGTGAGTGCCAAGTTACTTTACTGTAAGAAGCTGTACACCAAGTTCTTTACATTAAAAACCATATATATGAAATTGCTCATGTGATTGGAGAAACAAAGAATTGTGTCATCTGCCATGTGTACACAGGAGACCGAGAGGCTGGTGGGAGAGCACAAAGGAGAATTATGGGTAGGACCTAATTCCAGTCTGAAGGCCTAAACCTGAAGCACAATGGGAGGAAGACCGCATCCTAGCATTCCCAGCTGTTGGGCAGAAGTGGACCAGGTCCTCCTGGTCTTTTGTTCTATCCCAGCCTTTAACAAAGGGGTTAGGCTTACCATAGAGGAGTCTGCTTTACAGTTTACTAATCCACGGCTACTCTATTTCAGAAATGCCCTCATAGACATAATGAGAGGGAACCTCTAACCAGACATCTGGGTACCCTGGAGCCCAGCTAAGTTGACACATAAACTTTCTTTTTAACATGAGGAGCTTTCCCTGACTGACTCCCTCACTATCCAGCAGATTACTTAACCTGCCAGGTTGAGTGCTAGTCAGACAGATTCTGTGTATCTTTCTTCCCACCCCTGTGCTCTCAGTGTCAATGGCAAGGCATAAAATAAATTTATGAATGAATGAACAGTGAGAAAAAGATGCTAATGTTAGGAGGACTGGAGTCTGAAATAAGTCTGAAATAGGGTGGGGCATGTGGTAGCTGATAGCTAGGTTCACAGCTGTGGAGCTGTGAATGGATTTAGAGAGATGTATTTTCACTTCTGAGTGGGATGGGTAGGGACTGAATCATCGACATGAGAAATGAAGGTTGGGTTTGGTGGTAACAGTTTTTGGAAGGAGAAAGAGGCATGAGGAATTGAAATCAGTCCTTCTGATATTTCAGGAATTGAACAAGGCAGCTCCTGTAATTCTAGCCAGCACCCCAAACAAGGAAAAATCAAATCACCATCCAAGGTCATATACTAATAAGATCACAAGACACAATTTTAATTGAATCAGGAATGGGTCTTCTCCAGAACAATAATTCTGAATACTAGGATTTTGTGGTAAGTGGTAGCATTTGTTGAAAAACAATAAACCCAAAGCCCATTTTATACTGCATTCACCCACTGATGTACTCCTGTGTTTAAATATGAAATGTCTCCTGTAGGCTTCTGTGTTTAATAGTTCTCAGGTGGTGGTACCATTTTTGGGAGATTACTGAAACTTGAGGAGACGGGGGCCCTCACTGGGTGCAACCTTGAAGACTATGTCTGGTCTGCTTCCCCACTCTGCCCTGTCCATCATGAGGTGACGAAGTTCCTTCACCACACACTCCTGCCGAGATGATAGTCTATCTGGGAGTGTGGGCCAAGCAACCATGAAACAGACCCCCTAAAACTGTGAGCCAAGAGCAGTTGTCCTTTTGTTAAGTCACTTCTAACAGAGAGTCAGTCACAGCCATACTAGAGTGACCACCATAAATCCTTGGCCTGTGGGAGGGGCTCAAGGCCCAGCAGCAAATAAGACACAGGATACCTGTCTTTTGCTTGGTTTATTTATTTATTTATTTATTTATTTATTTATTTATTTGCTTATAGCAGTGCCATGGATCAACACCAGGAAAGCACTGTACCACAGTTACATTTCCATTCTTAACTTTACTTTGAATTTTAAGACAGAATCCTACTAAATTCCCCAGGCTGGCTTTGAACTCCTTTTGTAGACCAAACTGACTTTGAAAATTTCATTTCTCTGCCTTAGATTCCTAAGGAGCTATGTCAATAGGCCTACACCCTTAGGCTTGGCTAGCCCTTTAAAGACCAAAACATTCTTTCTGAAAGAGTCCTATGACATATTGTAATTATTTATCCAAGATCCACAGTCTAGTCTCCTGTTGGGAAGCTGATTTGATTTTTTTTTAAATAAATACAAATGTTTTGAATAAAACTAGTGGAAGGGCATCTAATTTTATGAATCTCCAGAGTCTCAGCTTTTAAGTTCTTGGACAACACATCCATAGCTGTTAGTATGGTGGCTCCAGACAACATTCTGAAGATGTCATCTGATGACTCACTCCCAGATTGGTATGTTGAAAACCAAGCTTCCAAGGTCATAGGATTACCTTTAAAAGGCATTAAATTATGGACATTTCACTTTGTGATTGAGATTAATGCCCTGATAAAGGAGGCTCCAGAGGGCCAGTGAAGATCCTGTGCCATGTGATGCTTTGAGGTTCTCTTGAGGAATCGGACCCTCACCACTCTGAATGTGCAGAGCTTTGATCTTGAATTTTCCAGCTTCCAGACAGCTAAGAAATAAAATTCTGTTGCCTGTAAGAAACCATGTTACAGCGTCTCACTCATTCTTTTACAGTGTGCCCTCTCCTCTGTGTTTGTGAAATGCGTGCTATATTTAGAATATTAAGGTAGGCCATTTTATGGCATGTTTTCCTAGATGCTCAGCATGCTCGATTGCATTTAATCAGACTTTCCTCTAGTTGGAAAATCTTCTGAAAAGCCTCCTTTGGGATAGTGTTTCTTTGCCCTCTCATCCACGAGTCTGCCTTTCCACACAGACCTCAGATTGATACAGGAAGTCAGCTTGCTCCTCCAGAATGAGGGCTGGGGTCCAGGTGAATAAGCTAATTGTAATAGGATGTCAACGAAACCTTTGCTGGGCAAGATCAAGGGTCTGCGTCTAATAATTTATGTTACTACTTGGCTGCAGGGTGGATCATGACTCTCTGCCAGCCAGCCGTAAGGCATGGGTTTCTACAGCATTACTAGACATACTTCTGCGGTCCTAACTCCAGAGAAGGAGGAAATTAAGTTGAGTAGATGTGGGTGAGAGGGGAAAAAAAAAAAAAAAGCTTAGGTCAGACTGAAGAAGATGCTATTAGAAAGAAAGTAGACAACAAATATGAGCAACTGAGAAATACGTGGGTCTTAAAGGAATGCGGGGAGGGGCAGGGAAATGGGTGCATCCAAGTCATAACCGTACTTGAAGGGTCAAGTGGGAAGATCCCTTAGTGTAGGAAACAAAACAAAAACCAAAGTAGTCTAGGAAAAGGTGCTGGAATGTCTGAGGCTATGAGAGTGGCCAGGTCCCTGGAGAAGGGATTCCACAGAACACACGAGCAGGAAAAGTAATGGGGCAAGGGTACACTCTGGGAAAGTTGGCAGGCTTCCCTTCTCGGCGACGGCTTTGTCTACTTTTCCAGAAAACCATCAATCTACCTAGTCACGGCCAGACTAAGCAAGTGGCACGCCCCCTCTCCCCAACCTCCAACCCCTGGTGGCTTCTTCGGGCTCAAAGACCTGATCCTGACGCTGCCTTCTAGAACATCCGCGCCCTTTTGCAGCGTCAGTAAGCCTCGCGGGGGCCTCCACCTTAGTCACCTAGCACCTGGGGTCTTTCAAGTTACAGGCTGAGTTTGGAAATGAAACTTGTTTCCTTCCGCTCTGAGGCTTTGACACAGCCAGGCACTCTACATAAAAGGGCTGTCCATCCGTTCCACGGACATCCAGAAGCAAACTCTAGCATGAAATACTTGGAAAGCAATCTGGACAAGATCCTTACTACCCCCATGCTTAGCGTGCGACGGAAGACGATGTGTGCTGGCGCTGTGACAGTCCCCAGCTGGCCAGGCACACCCAGACCCCTGGGCTTGCAGCGCCTCCAGCACAGCGGAGAGTAGGCGTGGAACAGCCGCGCCCCACGCAGGCGCAGGAGCTTGGAGACTAAGACGTGGCAGGGCGTGGCCTGATAGGGGGCGTGGTCTGGGCTGGGATTTAGGTTAGGGAGGTGATGGTAGTAGGGGCGTGGCCTTGTCTGAGGACCTAGTCTCGCAAGTGTGGTATCCAGGGTTGTAGCGGGTGTCTGGGGCAAGGCGGGGCTTATAGTGCAGCGGCGCTGGGGGCGGGGCCCTGGTGGGTGTGGGATCTTGGCAGGGGCGTGGCGTGGCGTGGCGGGGCCAGGTCGCGCTAGGCTGGGTTGGCCAGGGCGTATCCGTTGCACGGAGCTGCGGAGAGTACTGTCCCGTCTCTCGGAGTGTGCATCTGTCCTGTTCTCACCCGCCGCCTGAGCTCTACCGTCTGGTGAGTGGCCGTAGTCCCGGGAGCGACTCCTCTACGGAGGGCGCAGGGCCCTTTTGGGGTCGGGGATCAGAGCTCCAGTGACAGTCTCTCTCTCTCTCTTTTTCCCTCTTCTTGCAGCCCCAGCTCACTCCTAACTAACGGCATCATGGTAAGTAAGCTGTGTGCCCGCGACCAGGGCGATCGGCGATCGGCGATCGGGACCCTCTCTGAAGGCAGCTGCCTTCGGGAGTCTCTTGGTCTTTGACTTTCCATCTTTGTCCTGCTCTGTGTCCTCTCTGTGACCTCTTGGGTGTCCCACTCTGTGTGCGCTGTCCTCTTTCCTCCCTGGAACCAGCCGGTGTTTCTCCCGGTGCATGTGAATCGGGCCGCCCCAAATCAGAGTTGCCAAAATTAGATCCTGAGCAGGAACAGTTCTCTTGGTCATGTGAGGAGAACGCCCTTTTGGCTTCCCTTATTTTTTTATTTTTCCCGCAGTTTCCTGTGTTTGAATACTGGGTGTGCGTGGGCGATTTCCATGGTGCTTTGGGGGAGCTTTTTCCAGCGCAAGGCACAATTTATTTAAAAGGAACCGATTGTGGTCTGTCTGTCTTTCTTTCTTTCTTTCTTTCTTTCTTTCTTTCTTTCTTTCTTTCTTTCTTTCTTTCTTTCTTTCTTTCTTTCTTTCTTTCTTTCTTTCTTTCTTTCTTTCTTTCTTTCTTTCCTTTCTGTTAAAGGCACCGAACCAAAAAGCTGGGTTTCCAAAGTAATGAACTTGAAAAACGAGTTCTGAATTGAATTTTGCCTTGGGACTCTTTCATAAGTTGATTACATAATAGGTTTTTGTTGTTGTTATTGTTTTAAAAGATCTCCTAATATTTGTCAAGAGTGTAGCAAAGAAAAGTTAATTTTTGTTTTGTTTTCCAAGTCAGGGTTCCTCTGTGTTGCCTTGGTTGTCCTCGAACTCACAGAATGCCTCTGCTGAGTGCCGGAACTAAAGGCCTTTGCTACCACCGCCCAGCTTATGTAGTAAATTTTCAAAGTTGGTCATGTGAGTAAGTTATCATACCTAAAATATTCCACCCTGAGGCAGGGTAGTTATACCTGGAGTCCCATGTCTTGGGAGATAGATGCAGGAGGATCGGGAGTTAAAGGTCATCTTTGGTCATATTTGGTCATCAAGGGCCTTGGCTTTAACAGACTGTCTCAACAAACAAAACAACAAAGCTTTTCGCCCCGAATGAAACTAATTTCACACATCTTGCCAATTTAACTGGCCTGTTCAGAGTCTGGACAGTCTTTTAAATTAGTGTTTCAGCCTACTCAGTGCACCTGAACACACACACACACACTCTCACTCACTCACTCTCTCTCTCTCTCTCTCTCTCTCTCTCTCTCTCTCTCTCTCTCCCTCCCCCCCTCTCTCCCCCCTCTCTCTCCCTCTCTCCCTCCCTCCCTCCTCTTCCCCCTCCCCCTCCTCTCCTTCTCTCCCTCCCTTTCTCACCAGTTCACTAGTCAAGTTGCTTTGCTTTAGTACCATTGGATAAACTTTCATGGCTCTTCCCAAGAGTCAGTGGAGGGATTAAGATGATTTGGTAACTCCAGCTATTAGGTTTATACAGTGTTACAGTGTTGCCATTCTTCTGGGTTTGCACATAAGTAGTTCCCTCATATTTCCTCAAGGGGACCTTGGGTTTAGGTTCTTCAGCAATACAGTGCATTTTTTTTTTTTTTTTTTTTTTTTTTTTGTGGGATCAGCCTTACTCCTCTGAAGAGTATGTATCTTCATATGTTGGTGTGGTGATACACATGGTGATTAGCAAGCCTCACAGAACAATCCCCTCCATCCTTGCCCATTTGACTTACTCTTAAATATCTTGTAAATTTCCCACGATGTCTCCAGTGTTTGGTTTTGACAAGGTCTGATGTGTAGCCCAGGCTGGTTTGGAAGGGTAGGCTTCCTCTTTCTTTGAGATCCCCTTGCCTCAGCCTCTCAAGTGCGGAGATGAAAAATGTGTGCCACTGCAGCCAGCTTGCAGTTTCACAATCAGTTATTTCCCATTATATCCACTCTTTATCCAAGATAGTATTGGAAACACTGTAGCATGCTGAGCTTTTCTGCAGCTTTGTCAGTAATCTTTGGAAAGCACAAAAGGAAACCCTTTCGTTAAAATATCTCAGATTAGGATACTGTTTTGTGCCAGGTGGTGGTGTCGCACGCCCAGCACTTGGGAGGAAGAGGCAACGGATTTCTGAGTTCGAGGCCAGCCTGGTCTACAGAGTGAGTTCCAGGACATCCAGGGCTACACAGAGAAACCCTGTCTCGAAAAACCAAAAAAAAAAAAAAAAAAAGGATACTGTTTTGTATCTTGCATTTGGTGATGCAGAATGTCCATCCACATTTTATAAGTGCTGTCCCTACCTTTCTCTAGTGGTTTTGGGGACCAGGTCTCAAAGAGCTCAGCCTGGCTTTGAACTCAATACGTAGCTGAGGATGACTTTGACCTGTGACCCTCTTGCCTCACCCTCCCAGGAGTTGGGATTACAGATGTGACCTCCCAAGTCTGGCTATAACAGCATTTTGCTGTCTAAAGCCTCCTTTGGATTCTGGTGGCATCTAAGAAAACTGGAGCTTTGTGTTAGGTTTCCAGAGTTTCTTTTGTTGGAAGGACTTTTGTTGACCCAAGGAAATAGGAACCAGAGACTTCCATTACATGACATTTGGAGATGAATGGTATCAGATTTCTATCTCAGAGGTGTGTGCTTCAGTAATTAAAAATGCATTGTCTAATGTTAATGTCTCTTGCTTATTGAAATAGTTTCCCACTACAGCAATTCTTCATATTTATGAACTTTATGTATCTATATTAATAATTCACTTTTACTTGTTGAAACTGCACCATTTATACAAGTACAGAAATACAGAGGCAGATGTCTAGGCAGAACATGAGTATGACTGTCTTGCTAAGAATTTACCTAGAAAGAATTGGTTGAGCTAGGTCATGGCACACTCCTTTATGTCCAGCACTCAGGAGACAGAGGCAGGTGGATTTCTGTGAATTTGAGGCCAGCCTGGACTACATAGCAAGTTTCAGGACAGCCAGGGCTACACCACAGAGAAACTATGTCTTGAAAAGACAAAAGACCTAGGTCAGTCCCATGGATGCTCTATGCTTTCTGTGTGGTTCATCTCTGTGTACCCACATGGGCCCAGGTTAGCTGATTCTGTGGGTTTTCTCGTAGTGTCCCTGACCTACAATCTTCCCTCCCCTTCTTCTGCAAGATTCCCCAAGTTGCACCTAGTTCCACAGGATTCCCCAGTTTGTCTGTGGGTCTCTACATCAGTCTCCATTGGTTGCTGGGTGAAGCCTCTCGGAGGACAGTCATGCTAGGCTCCTGTCTGCAAGCATAGCAGAGTATCATTAGTAGTGTCAGGGGTTGGCTCTCTCTCTCTCATGGCATGGATTTCAAGCTGGGCCAGTTATTGGTTGGCCATTTTCTCAAATTTTCTGCTCCATCTTTACCCCTGCACATCTTGTAGGCAGGGCAAATTGTACGTTGAAGGTTTCGTGGCTGGGTGGATATCCCAGTCCCTCCAGTGGAAGTCTTGCCTGGTCACAGGAGATGGATGGTTTAGGCCCCATATTACCCATAGATTCCTGGGAGTTTCCACAGATCTAGGTTTCTAGCCTGTCTCAGAGATCCCCCAAGCCATCTGCATATATATAACAGCTGTGTAGCTTGATCTTCATGTGGGTGGGACTCCCTAACAGTAGGAGAAGGGGCTCTTTGACTCTTATAGCCTGACCTTGAGACCCTTTTCCCTAACTGGGCTGCCAGGTAATAGGAGATGTGCCTAGTCTTACTGCAACTTGATATGCTGAGGCTGGTGGGTAACCATGGGAGGCCCGCCCTTTTCTGAAGAGAAAGGGAGGAGGAGTAGGTAGGCAGGAGGAGGAAGAGGGTAGGGAAACTGGTTGGGATGTTAAATAAATAAATAAGTAAATATCAAGAAAAGAAAAATACCCAACAAAAGAAAAAAAGTAGATACCTTGGACCCTCATATATGTGTATATGTATATATATACATATACATACATATATATATATTTGTATGTATATGTATATATATGTGTGTGTGTATGACAACTACATGTTTTTCAGTTACATATTTTTATGATTAAATTTCTTTCACAATTTCATGAATGCATATAATACACTCTGATTACTCTCACTCCTTTTTTATATCTCCCTCCCACCCCTCCACTCCGCCTCCTGGCTGCAGGTCCCTTCCCCACATTCATGTCTCTTTCTGTCTTTTTTGTGACCCATCAAGTTAAACTAGGGCTGTCTGTGTGGTCATGACTGTAACAGTCCATTGGAGCCTGGTGGACTCATCATATGGTCATGATTGTAACAACTCAATGCAGCCTGGTTGGCTTACCAGCGTATTTTCTTTTCGATAAAATTTTCCCTCAGTCCTGCCAGAGTAGGGAATAACACTGTGGCAAAGGATCATACTGAGAGCCATGTGACTTCATAGTATCACGTTTGCCAAAATATGCAGAACCATAAGAATCCATAGATTAACACTGTGAGATCTGATCGTTTTTCAGTCCTAATCCTGGTCCCTTAGCGTCGACAGATTGGCTGTGTGATAAAGAAAATGTGATAATGATAGCTTTCTCAAATAAGACATAGTGGTTAACTTTGTTTTCTATGATATCTAAGAAAAGTTTAAATTATAATTTAAACTTTTACATACCTATAAACAGTTAGTAGGCAGTAGCTATTTTTAAATGTATGCTTGAAAATATTAATTTGAATGAGTTATATGATTTTAAATCATAATGCCTTTGCTATTTTAGCATAACAATGGAGCTACGTAACAAATTACTATAATTATTGGATTAGTACATTTTCTATCATAGTAAATTTGAGTGCAAACTAATTCAACTGACTTTTTAAGCATGAACAAAGCTGTTAACGATGCCTGAATTATCTCTATATAGTAAAGTATGCACAAATCATTTTATATTTTTCTTTTTATATCCAACTTCTTTTTTTTCCCCTATATCCAACTTCTTATATAAATGTAATTTTTTTCTTTACATCTTAGTAATGTTTCTTCAGTTAGACTTACCATATTTTGGGTTAGATTTTAAAAATTGAGTTCTGAAGCTTTTTTTAAAATCTCTTAAATGTTATGCAATTATCTTAGTTATGATTACTATTGCTGTGATGAAACACCGTGACCAAAAGCATCCTGGGGTGGGGTATTTCACTTACATTTTATACCACAGTTCATCATCAGAAGCAGTGAGGGCAGGAACTCACGCAGGGCAGGAACCTGAAGGCAGGAGCTGATGCAGAGGCCATGGAGGAGTGCCGCGCCCGCACTGGCTTCCTTGTTCCCCATGGTTTACTTACTGGACTGTCTGGTTTTGTGTCAACTTGACACAGGCTGGAGTTATCACAGAGAAAGGAGCTTCAGTTGAGGAAATGCCTCCATGAAATCCAACTGTAAGGCATTTTCTCAATTAGTGATCAAGGTGGGAGGGCCCACTGTGGGTGATGCCATCCCTGGTCTGGTAGTCTTGGGTTCTATAAGAAAGCAAGCTGAGCAAGCCAGGGAAAGCTGCCCAGTAAGCAGCATTCCTCCATGGCCTCTGCATCAGCTCCTGCCTCCAGGTTCCTGCCCTGTGTGACTTTCAGTCCTGTCTTCCTTTGGTGATGAACAGCAATGTGGAAGTGTAAGCTGAATAAACCCTTTCCTCCCCAACTTGCTTCTTGGTCGTCATGATGTTTTGTGCAGGAATAGAAACCCTGACTAAGAAAACACTATGATTTCTTCTACTACCCAGGACCTCCTGCCCAGGGATGATCTCACCCACAAAGGTTCTATCAATCACTAATTAAGAAAATGCCTTACAGCCAGATCTTATGGAGGCATTTTATCTTTAAAAGTTAAAATTCTCTCAATTGTGGGACCCTGTAAAAATAAAAAATAAGTTAAATACTTTCTTATTTCAAGAAGGAAGAACCAGGGCATAGTCACAATCTGAAAGAACCAAAACCAAATTCCAAAAGTGTAAGTAACTCGATGTCCAATATCTGGCATCCACTCAGAATCTTCTAGACTCTTCCACAGGGCCTGGGTCCCTTCTCCAGCTCTGCCCTCAGCACCACACGCAACTTGTCTTCTAGGCTCTGGCTGGCTCCACTCCACTGTTGCTGCTGTTCTTGGTGGTCCTCCCATTGTACTGGCATCTCCAGAAATGTTGGGGTCTTCTGCTGTTACTGGGCTATATTTCACCAGTTGCCTTTCCTGAGCTCTCTCAGGACTTCAGCCTGGCACAGTGCCAAGCCTTTAAAACCAGTACCACTTAGCTGATTTACTTTACCACGTTCAGCTGCCAGCATACGATACAACCTTGGCCACCTCTGGAGCACAGCTTTTGTGTTCTAACCCTGGAAAGACACTTCCTAGAAGACTTGCCCTCAGTGATGCTGGTCTCCTCTTAATCACAACTGAGTCTTCATCCCCAGTCTGTCAGAACCACAGATTCTTAACTCAGATGGACTGGTAGAGTCTTTGCTTCCCTGTGAAATTTGACAACCCCAGCCTTCATTGTCTGCACTGCATTCAACGTTCTTATCTCCCAAGCTCCCCCAGAAGAGCTCACCAAGCTTTGCACACTCAGTGGGTTTTTATGTATGTGTATATTTATCTTATGTATATGATTACACTGTCTTCATGCCCTCCAGAAGAGGGCATCAGATCTCATTACAGATGGTCATGAGCCACCGTGTGGTTGCTGGGAATTGAACTCAGGATCTCTGGAAAAGCAGCTAGTGCTCTTAATCGCTGAGCCATCTCTCCAGCCTCAGTGATTTTTTTCTTAGCCCAAAGTTTCAAAATTCATCTATAATCCTCCCCTCAAAACGACATGCTCAGGTCTGCCACAGCAATACCCCATCCTGGTGCCACCTTGTCCTAGTTAGGATCACTACTGCTGTGATGAAACACCATGATAAAAAGCAACTTGGGAGGAAAGGGTTTATTTCACTCACAGCTCCATATAACAGCACTGTTAGTTTTTCATTTCACTGTCTAGACACAGCCAAATTAATAGGTATTCCAATTTACTCTAAATACTTAAAAGCTCATGGGCTTTTTTTTTTTTTTTTTTTTTTTCGGTTTGGAAAAAAAAAGTTGTTTGTATTTTGTAGACAAATGAGCCATTTCATAAATTTTAATTCAGTTTAAAGGTAATCAAATTTTAAGAATTTAATTTTGAGCAGTCTGAATTTAATTTTATTAGTTTTGCTGCTATTTTTTTCTTTTTTTGAGTTGAGGGGGGAGGGGATGCTTTTTGAGACTGTTTCTCTGTGTAGCCTTGGCTGTCCTGGAACTCACTCTGTAGACCAGGCTGGCTTCAACCTCACCGAGATCCACCTGCTTCTGCCTTCCAAGTTCTGGGATGAAAGGTGTGCACCCCGCTGGTTTTGCTGTTCTTAAAGAGTTAATATATTCACTACAATAGGAATATCATGAAGACAAAAATTGGGCTGTATAAATGTTCAGTAAAAACTCCAAGAGTAGCAGTTACCTCTGTGATATGTATTTAAACTGTTTAAGAGTTGGTTGGAAAATTTGGGAGTTGGTTTAGAATTATGGGCACTCATAACAATAATTTACCTAGGTCCTTTGCAGAGCTGGCAGGATCAGAGTAAACAAGTACATTTTCTCTGAGCTCATTGCAGAGGAATCTCTGGACATTGACTTCCATTCAGGTCCATTATCTCTGTTGCTCATTGTGGGACCTGGGTCAAGGTTGCCTGTTACCCAGGGCCTCTGCTGCCCCCACTCAGTGTGGTACAGATCCTGAGCCCTTTGACTCTGGCTTCATTTGGATTCTGAGAAAGCAACTTGGCTGCTTTGCAAGCCACTGAACCCTTCATTGGCATCAGCAAGGCCTGGTTTCCTTATCACTTACCCCAGCTCCTTGGAGGACCTCTTCTGGTGCTTAAGTGACCTAGAGATGTGTGGACTGTGACTTTCTTCTTATGATGACTTCAGAGTTCAAAACAGAAAACATATTTCTAATTGTAGATCCATTTCTGAAACACACCTTAGTTGTATAACTGTCTACTATTCTACAATTGCACAAATGTATTAGTTGAATTAGAATTAGTGTTTCTAAGGTCTTTGCTTCAAATGTTTTGGATCCATCCTTTCCTTCTGTTAGTGGCTCACACAGTATGCAAACATGCAAGCCATTGGTTGGAAGGAATGTGTACAGTTGCCTTCATTTCTTGGGATGCTTGTTTCCATTGTCCTTACTTTCCATTTGTGTGTGAACACTGACCGTTTGGGTATTTGCTTTCCCGCTCCATCCTGGGTCTGTGAGACTGGAGACTATAATGGAGCCATGACTAAGAGCTGCTGCTAGAAGGGATGCATTGCCAAGCCCTTCACATGCATCATCTAATACTTGGGATACATTTTGGAAATAGGAGCTACTCTAATTTGAGGTGGCTTTGCTGGCACTATTTGTGTAGGATAAAGGAGGGGAGACATCTTAAACAGCCACAGTGGGAACAAATGCAAATGCTTAGGGCCTGGCTGAGAATTTGGCCAGATGAAACTGAGGTAACACTGCCAGAGCGGCCATAGTAAGGGAGGTGAAAGGTTCCCTGCCCAGGAAAGTGATACCAGGGAGATAGGCAGAGCCAAGTAATAGGAATTGTTTTCTAGGTGGTGGAGAGCCCTTCTTGGGCCATTAAAGGTGAGTATGCCCAGACCAGGTTTGTGTTTAAAACAGAGTGTTCTGTTGCTAGCATGGTGGCTACATTTCTAGGGGTTGTAGACAGGAGATAGCCTTGTTGGAGTTAGAAGGGAAACTGGATCACTTAGGAACTTGTTCCAGTAATCCCAGGTAGTGCCCACCACCATAGAACTAAACTAGGCAGTGGCAAGGACTTGATTTTTATTATTTTATTTTTTTAGACAAGATCTCACTCAGGCACAGGCTTGCCTTGAGCTCACAACAATCCTCCTGTATCAGCCTCCAGAGTCCTAAAAATACAGGTATTAGTCACCATGCAGGGCACAATTGGGCCTAGATAGGAGGGACCTATGGGAGAAGGGGGCCACTTTGATATGTGACTGAGGAGGCGGCTGATGAGGGACTAGGTGCAGGCCAGGATGGCTGGCTCGCTGAGTTTAGGTTTGGACAGAGAAAACAACTGGATTTATTGAATTTTGGTTCCTATCAAATATTAAGGTTATTAGCACCCAAATTAGGCAGGCAGTTTACAACTGCCTGTAACTCTAATTCCAGGGAATCAAATGTCTAATTGTTGTCTCTGTGGGTTCTCATACTCTGGTGCACATAGACTCACATAGGTTTACATGCATACACATAAATCAAAAACAAAAAAAAAAGCTTTACTGGGGCCTGGAGAGATGCTTAAGGGTACTTGCCCTTGCTGAGGATCCAGGTTTACTTCCCAGCATCCACAACCGCTTATAACCATCTGTAGGTAGCCCTGAGTCAGAGGGATCTGATGCCCTGCTCTGGCGTCTGTAGGCACTAGGCACTTGTGTGGTGTGTGGTGCACATGCGTACAAACGGTCAAACACCCACATACAGAATTTTTGAAGAGTGCTTAGGCTGCACTTCCCACTGAACAGCAAGTACTCACACTCCCCGAGTCTTCCCACGGCTCAGCTGATTTTTATATTATGCATCTCTCTCTGTAACTAAACAGCGCTTGAAAAGTTTCTACCTTAGCATAGTTGAAGTCATAGTCATTAAATGTGCACTTCCGAAATATACGAGGAAATAAAGCTTCGAATCTGTTGACTCTTCTATAAACCTGGTTGGTTTCTGATCATCTTGCAAATGGATGGGTTGGCTGCTTTCCAAGTGGTGTTTACAGAGTGGCCCTCAGGATGGTTCGTGAAGCAGTCGGCTGTTCCCTACCTGGAGAGTTCGTGGGGGTTGAAGCATCTCCCTTAACTCGGGCAGCTTCTAAGAGCACACCATGTGTCTTTCATTGACCGATGTTTGCCAATGGAAGACATTCTGCACCGGGAGGGAAGGTTAAAATCAAACCATACAACAGCAAAGAAGCAAAGAAATACACACCAGAAGTGCGGGGGAGGGGGGCAGGGGGAGACTGGCACTGGGGACAGAACTAGGCCTCACAGACAATGGGCAAATGCCCTGCCACTGGTCAGCAGCCTTTTTCTTTGTTGTTCTTTGAGGCCTGGGCTATCCTTGAAGTCATTCTGTTTCTTTGAACTGTTGTCCCTCCTGCTCAGACTCCTGAGTAGCTAGGATTATAGGCATGCCCCAAAAGCTCGACTAACAGAATTTAAGTCATTGTCTCAGGGTTTCTATTGCTGTGATGAAACACCATGACCAAACAGCAAGTTGGAGAGAAAAGGGTTTATTTAGCTTACACTTCCAATCTGTTGATTATTGAGGGAAGTTAGGACAGGAACGAAGACAGAGCAGCATTCTGGAGGCAGGAGCCGATGCAGAGGCCGTTGAAGGAAGATGCTTACTGGTTTGCTTCTGATGGCTTGCTTTGCCTCCTTTTGTATGGAACTCTGGACACCAGCCTAGGGATGATGGTATCACCCACCATGAGCTAGGTCCTCCCCACTTGATCACTAATTGAGAAAGTGCCTTACAGTTGGATCTCATGGAGCCATTTCCTCAATGGAGGCTCCTTCCTCTCTGATTACTCTAGCTTGGACAGGGTCAGAGAAGGACTGGGGTCAGGGCTGACCTGAATGTGTTATACCTCTGGGTCCTGTTAAAGAGTCTAACCTTTTCCCTGCGTTTATTTCCTTTTGTGATGCTCAAATGTGTCAGGCTCACTTTGCCAGCTGTTCTTGACCATCTAATATCTTTTCCTTTTCTTCTTTCTCCCTCCCTTCCTCCCTCCCTCCCTTCTGTACTTCCTCCTTCCCTCCTTCCCTTCCTTCCTTCCTCTCTTTTTATTTTTGCTGTTGTTGTTTTATTTTCAAGACAGCTTTTCTCTACATAGCCCTGGCTATCCTAGAACTACCTCACTCTGTAGACCAGGCTGGCCTCGGACTCACAGAAATCTGCTTGCCTTTGCTTCATCTTAATTCAGTGATGAGGATGTCTTGTTCCTCATCAGTTGGTTGCCTTATCACAGGAAGTATTAGTGGGCCTTTAGTTTGTTCATCTAGTCAGACCTTCCTGTTTCACTGGGAGGGGATGCAGAACTCTGTTTTCCTGTGTCCCCACCTTTCCAGGCAACAAAATTATCAAGGTAAAGACTAGATAAGAGTTAAAAAGTGAATTTTATGTTGTGAACAGATGTTGTGTATCCAAGTATCATAAATTTTTCTTGGTGAGAGATGAAGTTACATCTCTCAGAGAGGATAAGCTGAGGCTGCTTGAGGAGCCAGAACCTGCTATGGATGAGGCTTATTTTGGTAGACTATGGGGATTTCAGGAAATGGGGGCCTCCCAATGAGTCACTCAGAATCAATTTTCATTTTGTGTGAGTAGCAAGGGGCAGGCAGAGCCCTAACTTGGGTTCTGTCCACATTACTCACACATATGACTCATGTCTGATCTGCTAGTACTGCCACGTGGCCTCACTAGCCCTGTACGGAATATAGCACAACTGTGTCTCAATCTCTAGAAAGTTCTTAAGTATGTGGCTGGAAGGTATTTCTTCCAGCTGGTAGCTGAAGCCTTTAAGGGCGCTTTCTTTCCTTACACCTGTCAGTGTCCTTCAGTCCCTAGGATCAGATGTATGTTTTGAGACAAATGACTTCTGTTTTTTGTTTAATCTTGCCCACATTTAGCTCTGTCTGCAGTTTCTTCCTAACTCACAGATCAGATCAATATTTCCTTTTAAAGTGCATTTACAATCTGTTGTTTGTGAGACGTGATTTCCCTGAGGAGGCAAACACATCTCAGTGTCTTGCAGCATAGTTTGTCTACCACAAGGACACATCTGCCACACCCTCCTGTCTCATCTCTGGGCAGCCCTGTGTTCTCTCCTCTCCTTCCCTCTCTTCTGTGTGCTGGATAGTTTTATGTCAACTTGCTACAAGGAAAGTCATCTGAGAGCAGGGAACCCCAGTTGAGAAAATGCCTCCATAATATGGGCTGTAGGCAAGCTGGTAGGACATTTTCTTAACTAGTGATGGATGGGGAAGGAAGGGCCCAGCCCATTGTGGGCTGGCGGTCCTGGGTTCTGTAAGAAAGCAAACTGAGCAAGCAAGGGGAAGCAGCGGCTAGTAAGCAGTACCACTCTATGGCTGCTGCATCAGCACCTGCCTCCAGGTTCCGGCCCTGCTTGAGTTCCTGCCCCTCCTGCTTATAATGATAAACTGTTGAATGGAGCTGAATAAACCCTTTCCTTCCCAAGTTGCTTTGGTCATGGTGTTCCGCCACAGCAGTAGTAACCCTAAGTAGGACATTCTGGGAGCCTCTTTCTCCCTGTCTTCTTCCGTGGGAGGCAGTTCAACGCCTCATGATTAAGGAGCCATAGGCCCTTGGCTTGAGTCAAGTCTGAACTCCTACTTAGTTGCTTGTGAAGGATTTGCTAAACTGTTAAGCTGGTGTCATTTGTCAAATCTCACTGAGACACCCACAGGGCGTCCACACAGCACCTGGGCCAGTGTTGTACACAGCAGGTAGCTGTTGTTATTCTGATCCTAATCGCCTCTTTCCTTCCTTACACCTACTTCTTCCCACCTTTTCAATGTGACTTGGTGTGCTGGCTCCCTCCAGCAGCATTGCTGTCACCTATACGTCCTTGTCACTGCAGCCTGTCCCTTTCCCTAAGTACCTGTTATGAGCTGTCCATGTCTAAATTCCAAACCTGCACGGTCGGCTCCAACTCCCATTCCTGCTGGTTTCCACTCTCAGAGAGCCTGTTCCTCTGTCCCACCACTGTCAGTCAGTGCTGAGCAGAGGCAACGCTGTTCCTGGCCCCATTGCCTGCATGATCAGACCTTTACTATTTATTTGTGTGGCATTTGTAGTTTTCCTGTGTTGATTTGTCTATCCAACGTAATGCTTTTTTCGTTCCACTGTAGCACTTTGCCTGGAGTAATAGGTCATTTTAGCCTTGTGTGCTTTTATGCATGCTGAGAGGTGACATGCCTAACTCTGCAGTTGTCTATTTTATGATCTTGGCAAGTTTACTGGCAACTTTTAAGGCTTGGGGTATCCTCCCCCCACCTCAGTTTCCTCTCTTCCCACTTCTGCACTTTCCCACTCACAGTCTCTCAAGTGTATTTCGTGTGTGTGTGTGTGTGTGTGTGTGTGTGTGTGTGAGTGTGTGTGTGAGTGTGCGTGTGTGTGCATGTGTGTGTGTGTATTGAGTGTGTGTGTGTGTTCATATGTGCAGTCCTGATGAGTGTGTGCACCTGCCTGCTCTTCTGCACTCGGTTACTGGTGTGCCTGTCACTTTCCTGCTGTAGGAATCCTGGGAGATTAGTAGAAGGACTTCATATGCTAATATGAAACAGAGAGGCTTATAAAGAAAAGAGTATCTTTCAGGGTACTTGTCACACACATTACCAAATATTTTCAGAAACTGCCAAATCAGGATCACTAGATCTACAGGACCTGGACTCAGTATGAGGACTGTGGGAATCAAGAGCTGGGTCTTCAGCTGAGTGCTTAGGGTGGGGCTTCACATTTTAATAGGATGTGCTTCAGGATGGAATGGGGAGAGACTCATCTTCAGAAGTCAATGAAGCCTGCAGGCATGTCAGGTTTGGTTGGGTGGGATCACAGTAAGGAGGAGGGGGAGCTGCCCCCTGACAATGTTACTGTCAGTGAGTGAGTCTTGGTGTCTTCTCTCCTTGGCTGGCCTTGTCACTTTTCCTGCTTCCCCTTTCAGTGGGTCACAGATCTTATCAGATGGCAAATTTACATTGAGACCAAGCACAGCATTGAGCAAGGTCAGAGATTGGTCATGGGGTGAATAATACTGTCCTTCCTGTCTCAGGCTCTCAGAGGCACCGTGACTGACTTCCCTGGATTTGATGGCAGGGCTGATGCAGAAGTTCTTCGGAAAGCCATGAAAGGCTTGGGTAACTTAAACCTTTTAATTCTAAAAAGCCAAGTAATGGGGTGGAGGGGGAGGGGCAGGGACAAATACATTCAGATAATGAAGGAATATCTTAGACCATCCTGAAGATTTATTCTCCAGAATTGATTTGCAAGTATCATCAGCTCTGTACTGTGGGGGTCACCCATCCAGCCTGCACACAGTGTGAGGCAAACTGCTAGCTCCGTGGCTCTGCCCATCCAGTGTCCACTTCTGCTTAAGAAGCTCTTACAGACCACCTCCTCCCACTGGTGTCTTTCTAACCAGTTGCCGCCTCTTGAGGGTTCTCCTGTGTAACTGTCTTATCTACTCTTAGACTCGTACACCTTAGCCTTCAATCGGGTTGCCTACAGCATGCCCAGGCCCCCTTTTAACAGACTAATCTCACTTTACTGTTTGGTATCCCTGATCCAGCCAGGCCTGGGTGTCTGCTATATATGCAAGCTCTGTATTTCTCTATATGACTGCCTTTCAAGACACTGTTGGGTGTCTCCTTTCCCCAAATTCCTTTCTACTCTTGTTAACCGGGAGACCTTCCTTTGACCATGTAACACGTGGATCTTCTCTAAGGCACTTGCTAGTCTGTTCTAATGTTTTCTTTGCCAAACATCTATAACTTGAGGCCAGGGACTATGGTTTTTCTCTTCTTAATCTCCTGCAATAACCAGCATGTTATGCTTTGTGAATAGCCACTATTGGGGTAACTGTAACTATACGTGAAAGGCAGGCATGCCAAGGTTTTACAACTTTGGGAGTGTTTGTCCACTTACTTTAAGTCCAATTGAGAATAGAAGGTGTGTGTGTGTGTGTGTGTGTGTGTGTGTGTGTGTGTTATATATAATATGTCATATATTATATATAATACTTTGTAATATATTGTACAAAGTATTACATATACATGCTTTATATATATAGGTTATATATGTGTGTTTTACATATATAGGTTTTATATATGTGTGTTTTACATATATAGGATATATATATGTTTTATATATAGTTATATGTTTTTTCATGTATGTATATTTTCATATGTATTTGAAATATAATAGTTTATATATTCTTAATTTTATATTTCACTTTGTATAAGCTGTGCTATGTATTTTCATAGAGGGTATTAAGAGCACAGAGTAACTTCTGGGATAATTAGAAAGATTGTTTAGAAAATGGGTGTGTGGGAGGCAAGCTTTCATTGCTAACCATCAATTTCAGGCACTGATGAGGACAGCATCCTGACCCTGTTGACATCCCGAAGCAATGCCCAGCGCCAGGAAATTGCTGAGGAGTTTAAGACTCTGTTTGGCAGGGTAAGACCACAGCTCATCCAAGGGGGAGTGAGTCCAGCTATGAGTTTTAAAAGAGTTTGAAAAATAAAACAGTCTCCCAGTATGTGTAGGAATGTTTTAGGACCCTTCCTCTCTACTTCAAAGATACTGCACTCCTCAGATGTCCTCAAGAATAGCACAGTGCTCTCATGCAAGTTGCTCACCTCTCTCCAACCACTTTAAACCATCCCCGGACTATTAAACAGTCAGTGATGGCAATAAAAGTACATGCACTGTACCAGAAAAAGTCAAACCACATCATTTAGAAGCTAATGAAAACCTTAGCCGCACACAGTTGTTTTTCCTTGCATGATGCTTTTAGGGGTTGGTGTCAAGGTGTCAGTGGTCCCATGTTGATAACTGTTCTTCATCTTTCCTATCTGCCTTCATTAGCTACTTTTTAGGTATATAGCCATATTGCAATTATTTAAATTATTTGATTTCTTGATTAATAATTTATAGTAAAGATTGCAGTCTTACTGAGAGCATATGTGACACACCATAATGTAGTCTTGTTATTCTGACAGTTTACATATGTTATTTTACTGAGAAACAAAATGCAGTGTGAGACCAGAAAGTGTCCCCTAGTGTTGCTGGGGACAGACCTCAGGACCAGGTGCTCTCCTCAGAGTGCAGTGCAGCCTATTGGAAGAAGATGTCTAATCCCAATCCTGCCGCCTGCCATGCTGGGGAAACACTGTTCCTTTTCATAAATTTTCAAACATTATCACGTTAAAGTTGCCACTTAACCAGTCAGAAGCATAACAGTGATTGTCAACTATTATTAGAATGTTAATATTATAAATGAGAATTGGATAGTAAAAGAGAAAAGATTGTTTAGATATTATAGGATAAATCTTGCTCTTAAAAATATATTTGTGAGTTTTGAGAAAATTTCTCTCTTTCTTTTTTATCTTTTTTTTTCATTCTGGTGGTGGGTGTTTGACCAAAAGCCCTGTAAACTGTGACACAGGGCTCTGCCCGTGAGATACAACCAAGCCTTTTGGGGGAGCTTTTATAAGGATACTTCTGCAAGGATGCTGGGAAAAATATATGTGCTGAATATATGCTTTACGTGGCCCAGGTGCTCTGCCGCAGAGAAACATTTCTCGTTAAACTTTGTGGGGAGGTGGGTGGATGAGTGGGGCTTGGGATTTTGAGGTAGAATCTTACTATATAAAGCTGAGCATAGTGTTGCAGGTCTGTAATTTTAGATACTTCGGAGGCTGAGATGAGACCACATGTTCAAATCCTACCTGGAGGCCAGGTGTGGTAGCCCATGCTTTTCATTCCAGTATTCAGGAGGCAGAGAGACTCATGGGTCTCTGTGAGTTTAACGACAGCTTGATTTACATAGTGAGTTCCAGGGCAGCCAGAGGTACATAATACAGAGACCTCATCTCAAAAAAAAAAAAAAAAAAAAAAAGAGGAAGAAGGAGGAAGAGGGAGGGATGGAGGGGGGGGGTAGAAGAAGGAAGAGGGGAAAGAAGAGGAAGAAGGAGGAGGAGAGGAAGAGGAAATAATAAATCCTACCTGGGATACAGAGTGAGTTTAAGGTTAGCCTGGACAGCTGCCTGAACATTATAAAGGGCTGAGGATATAGGTGTTTTCCTGGTATGAGGAGACCCTGGGTTTTATCCTATCACATGTTACCAGGCTGGCCTCCTGCTGCAGCCTTTCATATACTGGAATTGCAGGCATATGTTACCACACCTAATAGCCCGCCCTGTAAACGTATCCCATTTTATTTTGGTGCGTAAAGCTAATGGGAACATCTTTAAATACCTTGGTAGATAAATATTAGTGTTTGAGGTTTAGGGCAGATGAGGTTTAGGGTACATTCCTTAGGGCTTTGTTCAGCACAGATATCGTCTCTAATACTCGGAGAAGCACCATCCAGAATTGGCTAGAGCAAAGGGTATTCATTTCTGTTTGGGAAGACTGTGGTCACTAAGCTTATGTTTTCTGAGGTAGAACCTTCTGGATGACCTGAAGTCCGAACTGACTGGAAAGTTTGAGAAGTTAATTGTGGCTATGATGAAGCCTTCCAGGCTCTACGATGCCTACGAGCTGAAGCATGCTCTAAAGGTAAAGGGGTGCAGACCAGGGGGAAGGAGTGTCTGTCCTACATCATGCCGCTTTGTTTTGGTAATCGTCCCGTGTTTTATTTGACTCATTTTGGCGAAGGCTGCTCAGACAAAACGGTGGGAGTCAGTAGGAAGGAAAGGGGTATCAAGCTTACTCTTCCTGTGTAGTCAAAAATATTGTCTGTAAAATTTCAGTGCGCTGGATTTTTATATCTTTATTTTATATCTTTAGGCATTGAAAATGTTACGGATGAAATGTTTTAGTTTTTGAGCTAGAAAAGGTGGAAGTTGACTGTGTTGAAACGTTTGCTGGAACAGTGACACGGAATGGCTTGTCCTTAGTAGCAGACGAAATAAGCAGCTCAGGAGTTGTGATCACACAGCGGAAAAATGTGAATCACAGTCAAGAGTCTGTACTTGCTGAGTCTCTATGCTGTTCTGCAGGGATTTTGGACCCTGAGAAAAGGGCTTTTTGACAGAACACATCTCAAGAATTATTAGTGGCAGAGATCTTCCCATAGGGATGGACTTAGGTGTTTTAGTGCTTGAGTTTTTGCAAAGAAGCAGAAATAGAACCTATGCTATCTTAAACAGACCACACTAAGTTTTAGCCATATTTCTAGTTATATGTTGTGATGTAGCAGTGTAGACATGACTTTTTACAAGCACAGAAAGGAACCAGCTAAAATTATTTTTCAGAAACACAGAAAGTGTGTTCTAGCAAGTGGTCTCTGTTTGTTAGCCATGTTTCCATTCTGGTACCTGTCTGTGATGATCTCTTTAAGCAGAAAGGTTTATTTGGCTCATGCTCATAAGTAACTGGCCCCAAGGCTTTGGGCCTGCAGCTAGACAGGAAGCCGGGCACAGAGAAGAGACAGAGGTGGTCCACCACCCTCTTTAAAGACATCCTCCAAGGACCTAAAAGCCTCTCAGTAGTCCACATCTTAAGGTTTTGGTTAGCGCCGCCTAGTGCCACTCTGGACACAAAACTTAATGTTTGGGCTTTTAGGGGACAGAATTAAAAGCCTCAACTATAATGGTATGTTTGATGGACTTAGAAAAGTCAACTCTATTTTTCATTAGGCAAAATAAAAAGAAAGATAGAATTAGACTACTGACTTTTTAAGCTCTCATAATGAAACAAGTACACGAAGAGATCCATGTTGTCTTGGGTATTTTTATGATCATATAATTTGGATAACATCCAGGGAAATAGCTTTCTTCTCTTTTCTTTTTTATCTTATTGACATGTTTTCTCTGTTAAAAACAAATCTTCTAACAGGGAGCTGGGACAGATGAGAAAGTATTGACTGAAATCATTGCTTCAAGGACTCCCGAAGAACTCAGAGCCATAAAACAAGCTTATGAAGAAGGTAAACAGTTGGAGTTTATTATCTGTCCTTTCTGTCATGTGGATGTGGTCATGCGTAGATACAGGGCCCAGGCAGTACGTGATTGTTGGGTGGAAGGGCTGTAAGTCAGGCTGTTCTTCTTCAGTAAAATCCAAACAACAACATATTAACAAAGGAACAAACCCCCAACTTTTTAGTCGCAGCAGTTACAGTACCTGACAACACCTGAAGGGAGATGCAGGTTATTTCTGCACAGGATTTGCAGACACTATAAGATTAAAGAGCCTTTAATTTAAGTTTCTTTTACTAAATTCAGTTTTGTAGAAGATGTTAAGAACTAGGTAGAAGATATTTTGGGGAACAGGACGAGAGACTGAAACCCTTTCTGGATTGGAGTTGATAAAACATTGATAAAGTAACTGTTCAGCCGGTGGGTGTACTTGGTTAAAGTGTTCTATTTTCTGGTTGTTATTTTTAGTGTGACCGTGTGTGTGTGTGTGTGTGTGTGTGTGTGTGTGTGTGTGTGTGTGAAAACGAAGTCTGTGTTTCAGTCTAGTTCATATTTCAATGGTTTGAATGTATTCAAGTCCATGAAATGAAAGCGAAGGAAGACTGTTTTGATCTGTCAGGTTTTCTGTCATCAGACCCAACCTGGAATCTTAGCCAGAGATTGGGGCTCTCTCATAGGAATGACATATAGAATTTAGATGTGATGCTTTTAGCCCACTGGGTCAGAACAGTATGGAATTTATGGCAACTAAATAATTACCCAGGTCTCTTTCCAGCTTCTTTTTGTAGTCAATATGGTTGCTACCACTGTGGCAGAGATGGTACACATATCTCATCAAGGCAATTTATTTGATGTGGTCTTTGGAGTGTTCCATCTTGGTATGCTGATACTGAGGACTGGGCATCTGTGCTACAGTAACTGTGTGTGTAAATGTGCATGCTGCATTCTGCTCAGCATGTAACTGGGTATGGCTCTGTGTCCATTGCTGCCCTGGATGTCATGAGGAACATAGAAGACATGTGTACCACAACTCTTGTCTTCAATGATGTTATATTCAATAGTTAAAGGATGGTAAAAATGTAAAAGTTGTGTATGAAAAGTATTAATTCAGAATGCAGACAGGAGAGAGAGAGGGCATCATGACTTTTGGTCTTAGGGGAGGCTTCATGATACAAATTAGATAGTAGAATTTCAAGAGCAGGTGACTTACTAAGTATCCATTGGAAAATGCATGGAGAAAAGAGTGGGGTTTATGCATGTGCACACACAATGCCACATTAATTAGCCTTAAACATGAAACTTGTGATATTTGCAATAGCGCAGGTCAACAGAGAAGGTGTTGTGTTATGTGGAGTGAGCTGGGTGCAGAAAGACAAACGCTGTGTTACCTTCCTTTGGTAGAATCCAAATGAATGATAAAAACAACTGTAACTGTTGATACTAACATGGTGTTTGCCAAGGCTGGACTGGAGGGGCGGTGAAGGGAGGAGATGATGGGGAGATGGTGTCCACAGGACAGTGCGATAGGGTGGGGAAGTCGTGGTGATCTGGATTGTAGTATGGTGACTATTCATAGTACTCTATTGAGTAGCTGAAATTTTCTAAGAAACTAGATCTTGTTTCATCATTCACAGAAAGCTACATGGTGGATCCATTTAGTTTGTGGTAACCGTTTCACAGTGTATCAAGCATGATGCATGCCTTAAATACCTGCTTAAATACATGCTTTATTTATTCCTTAGCAAACTGAAGAGGAAAAGACGATATGGGTTTCGGTAGGTAAAGGTGACTTAGATCATCAGTGGCTTGGACCCTGAGGACAGTAGGCAGAGAGATCTGACGGAACCTCACTCTAGGGAAGGGCACGTGTGTGACTGCATGGAGACACACTGCACTCAGTAGGTAGGCAGTTTAGGGATTTTGCATGCCTGGATGATGAACTTGGCTGCTGGAATGTTGAATGAACAGTTGAAAGAAGGAAGGAGATTTGAGTCTAGAGGTATATTAGGTGGAGAGCTCTTTAGGGAGGCAACGAGGAAGCTCTGTAGTAATTATGGCACCACTGAGGTTACTGGGAGGTGGGGAACACGAAGAGTACTAATCAAGGGAGCAAATGTTTGGAGGGGTGGATTTGATAACCAGTTACAGGTATTGGAGCAAAGGAAGGAATCAGAGATGCCCACAAAGTTTTGTATTTGGCTGACTGGTTCTAATGCACATAAAACAAGCTCTGGGCTTTAAAACTATTCCTGCTTTCAAACGACGATTAGATTAAACATTGTAATACCTTATAGCAAGAACGTTTTAAGATGCAGTTTGAGAGTTAGTGAAAGGGTGTAGGTAGCTCTCAATTCTCTGCTTTCCTGTGACCTTGGGCTGAGGAGTTGGAACCCAAGGTGAAGGGGTTACACTTCAAAATGACATTGCTGTCTGCCAGAGGTGACTTAACTGGTGCAAAGGAACACTGTCTAATTAGGGGGAGATACCACCATGCAAAGGCAAAAATTCATAGGATGAAAAATATCTGGCAAAAAAATCATAAAACATTTGCACGAAGCATAGTTTCAGTTTAGGATTATCATACTTTTGAAGCTTTACACTGTTATCCTGTGTCTTCATATTACTGACTACATATGGGGAGAGCATTTTGGAGTGGCTGCCATAATTTAGGCTTGAGTCAATGCTTTTGGCAGATGTTGACAGAGCCTATTTTCATCTGGCACTCCCTTGTGGAATTTGCCATTCATCTTTGGAATACTGAGAGATGGGGTGGAGAAAGGATTTTTGTTAATCAAATATGTCTTCCTTTATGCCTCGTTCACCTAATTAATGGGGCAGGGCTTTCTAATTCAGAGATGCTGTGAACAACTATGAAATCATTGTTTTTCAGAATATGGTTCCAACCTAGAAGATGATGTGGTCGGGGATACCTCAGGGTACTACCAGAGGATGTTGGTGGTCCTCCTTCAGGTACTGGTAGAGACTTAACACAATTTAACCAAGGAGTTGTTGGAATGACCTGCCTGTATTAAGTTAAGGCCACTTAAAAGTCGTTCTATGACTTCTGGTTTTTGCAGATTCCCACTGTAATGGCTACATGCTACCTGTGTTTGTGTCTCAGAATATCTGATTAAGACTGTAAATAGTCAACTTGTTCATTCATTCCAGGCAGCTGTATGCATCCCGTTCATCCATAGTACTTAGAATCAGCAGGGCTGGACTGGTTTGGACACTGCTGTGTGGTGGTGGTATAGCATGCTGTAGGGTTGCTGTGATTTTAGCACGAGAGTAGTTTCTCTGGGACAGACAGTGCCTTATGCATAGGCATCGGGTGCATCTTTCCATCAGAATGCAGAGGCTCTGAAGTCCGGGATGTGATGTCATTTCTTACAGGCGAATAGAGACCCTGATACTGCAATTGACGAAGCTCAAGTTGAACTGGATGCTCAGGTGGGTGAATATTCTATGACAACTTTGTTGTGACTTAGAAATTAAAAAGAATTTATAGTAGTGAAAAACTACAATGTGAATTTTAAGAACCTTTAAAAGATGTGTCTAATAGCTCTCTACAAAACATATGACCTATGTAGGTAGGAACATTTTTCTTATTATGATCTGGCCAACAAAATAGTGTCATCCTAAAGCTGAGGTAAAAATATACAAATTTTATTGCAAGTTACAGCTAGATATGTTCTTTTTTTTTTTTTTATCATTCACAAAATGGAGAACTAAAAAAATAAAAAGCCTTACTTTGCCATTCCCGTGCCAAGATGGAATAGATTTTCTTAGTAGGATAGAATCAGGAAAAATAAAGTGTTTATGGTTTAAGTGGAATTTTATTATAAGAGAAATGACAAGCTGGTTTGTTTTAGAAGTTCTCTGTGTTTCCTGTGACAGCGTTCTAAACAGGCTGGCCAACTCCCAAATGAACATTTTCACTCCAGGGACTTCTGAATCCCAGTGCAATTTCAGTGTGGTTTATAAACAGTCAAACATAAGAAATAAAAATTAGGAAATATGAATCAGGACAATTGAAACCTGGGAATTGGCCCTAGAGTACTTGGGTTCCTGGAATCACCTGCGCTAGCCCCATCTCTGGTCATGTTTTAGTTAATGTGCTACTGAAAATGGGAGATCTGGTCAACCACTCTATGCAATTGCTGGCAATATGTCATCTGACTTTGCTATTTTGGGTGGTTGATCATTTAAGTGCTTCAGTCATTGTGGTCCCTGCCTCACTGGAGGAAAAAAAGGAAGCATTTACTGAGGGCTCACTTGTGTTCTGCCTCATATATGTCAGCTTACTGTGTCCCGTTCCTGTCTAAGCCCCTCATACTTAGCGTTTCACTGTTCTCAAGATAAAGTCTAAGCCCCTGAATGTGGTTTCTTAAACCTCCTCATAATCCATGTCATAGGATTCAAAGGTCAGTTCCACCTTAGATGCTTTCTATTTGGCCCTTTCAGACCCTCAGGACATGAGTCAGGTGGCCCTCATGCAAAACAGTAGCATCCCAGGCTTCCTGCTCCTGTCTCCCTACTTCCCACTGAAGCTGCCTGCCTGGCTGCCTGCCTTTCCAGGGCACAGTGTCAGGTTAGTTCCAGCCTCTCATCTACAATAGTGCTGCCAGTCAGTCAATAGGTGATGCACGAGGAGGTGCTGCACTCAGCTCCAGGAGGCCTCCTCCAACTGTGAATAAGGCAGCAAGCCCAGGGCCTCTGAACAATTGTGGAGCTCCATCCCCAGCCTGGCTCTGTGACTCCAGCACCCTTCCACCACACAAGCCTCATGTTCAGTGTTAGCTCCCCATTCTGATTTCCTATAGCCTATGAAGTGCTTACTAAATATAGGTTAAAGGCTCGTCAGATCTAACACAACTGTGCTTTCTTGTAGACAAAGGGCAAGAACAGACCTCTCAAGTCTTCCCCCCTGGGGTGGCAGCTTTGCTCAGTTGCAGAAGACAGTGTTGCTTTTTAGGCTTTGATTCCTCTGGGCTTTCATGCGAGACAATACAGTTCTCATGTTCCTGCTCTCAGGACTAGGAGCTCTGGAAGCTTTTCAGTGCTTACAGCGTGGGAAGCCAACTGTAGTCCCTGGCGACAGTGCTGAGACCTACATTAGAGTCCTGTGGGCAGACTTCCCAGCACGGCTGATGTAATCAGCACCGTGCTACGTGAGAAGCTTCTGGAAAGCAGGTCCCTTGAGCCTTCTCATTGATTTTTCTCCTCACCGTTTGTTGCCTCTCACGTTCATGGGCCTGTGGGTCACCTGCAGATCCTGGGCTTCAGCTCCAATCCTGCAGGCCTGGCTCTCATACCGTTTACCCCACTCATTATCTGGGGACTGTGTTGATTACCTAGGTTGTGGGCATGTCATCTACCTGTCACACAGCAGATATTTAGAACACTTTTATTTTTAATAAATATGTATTTATTTAGATATTTAGAACACTTTTTTTTAGCAGACTATTTAGAACACTTTTTATGTATGAGTACTATTATGGGGGAACTTCTTTAAAATCTCCTGATGGAACTCAGGCTCTCCGCCCTTTGTCATGGCCAGGAGCAGCAGAGAGCAAGCCACACTAACCATGTGCTCATGACTGTTCTTATCAGCAAGTCAGCCTTTTGCAGACTGATTCTCTAGGGTCTGGGAGGAACCATGCCCTTTGTACCTTGTAGCAAGGCCCCGAGGTTGTCTTCACCAGGAGGGATCTGTGATTTGATATAATGTAAGCCAAGATGGTGGAAGGGCTTCTGCATAAACCTCTGAGGTTTTCACTACTGACACTTGGCACTGAGGAAGGCCTGGTATACCAGGAATCTGATAAGCCATAGTAGGTCATTCACTTGGGAACAGAACATATGCACAGTATACTTTACTTGTTTTTAATTTTAAATTTGTTAAATCAAATGGGATATTCCAGTCAACATTTGGAAAGATTAACTCCTGTGCCATTTCTGCGCTTTGTATGTAACCCATTAACCTGGTCCCCAGGCAGGCAGATCCAGGAAGGGGCAGGGTGCTGGAAGCTGAGTGATTCATCAGGGTGGTTTGTTGCAGGCATTGTTCCAGGCTGGAGAGCTGAAGTGGGGGACAGATGAAGAAAAGTTCATCACCATCTTTGGGACACGCAGTGTGTCTCATTTAAGAAAAGGTAAGTAAAATTGTTTGAGACAAGTGCTTTGGGAGATCTGGAAAGTGCATGGGCAAGTCTGACTAGATGCTTGCCTCGGAGAAAAATCAGTTTTCACAGTTGAATCTGGAGACACTTCAGACATTTTTGACATCGCTACTGTAGTTTTTGTAAAACTAGATGTCCTTAGCAATCCACTCACTGTCAGAGGTAGTGAGGGGCAGCAGGTGCCAGCAGACTCCAAGGAGTGTCTCACTGTAAGAATTACCCCCAGGAGACTAAGAAGTCTCCTAAGACTTCCTTTGCATCCGTCCAGTTCATACAGATGAACCGAGTCTGTTTAGAATATGTTCGGTAGCAAGCGACAACCCACATCGTGGCTTTAAGAGTTGTGCTTCATTTCCGTGGCTGTGGTGTAGTCGGTTTGGCAGGACCACATGTCTTTTCTGTCTCCCTGCCAACTGCTCTGTGCCCTCATGTTCCTTTTTTGCTCATTACCTCATCTTCACAAAATGGTTCACGGCAAGAAGAGGAAAGCAAGTTAAATTAGTCACATTTGTAGGTCACTTATTAGAAGGAAGGAGAAGGGTTTTTCAGAATCTCTCATGGCAGATTTACCTGTTGGTCTTCTTGATTGCAACTAGCTAGGGGCCAGGAAATCAGCATTGATGAAATACCGTTTAGAAGCCACGCATGGTTGCTTATGCAAGAGTATTGTCTCTTTGCTTATACCTATCGAGGTCCCCAGGCAAGCCACTGTCAGTGTCTTCTTATTTGGAGTGTCCTTGTGGGTGGAAGGCCATCCCCAGGCAAATTGTATTTCTCTTGGCCTATCTGGGATCTGACTGTTAACTAGAGACAATAGCCAAACAGGTACAACTGTATGACATCCTAAAGACTGAGCTTTTGGGGAGCAGAGACAGGAAGATCAAAGCTGAGGCCCGTCTGTGGGAGATCACAAAGTCCTGTCACAACATTCATAGCTAAACCGAATCTTAAAACTTCCTAATTAATGAAGATGTTACAACGTAAGTAAACCATTGCTTAGAGCTTGACTCACTGAGGCTCTGAGCACGGAGCTCTGACAGCAAGGAGGACGGGTTGGGGCCTCTGCTTGGACAGATAACACCTGGTGAAAGTTAAAGCTTCTTTTCAGAGGGAGTTATCTCTTCAGCAAGTAAGAAAGCACAATCTGTTCTATTTTTTTCTAGTGTTTGACAAGTACATGACAATATCAGGATTTCAGATTGAGGAAACCATTGACCGAGAGACCTCAGGGAATTTGGAGCAATTGCTCCTGGCTGTGGGTAGGTGAATTCACAATGTGCAGTATTTATTCTTACACGAATTGTTTTCATACACTCGAGGCTAAATCAGAAGACAAGCATGCTTCTTCATGGAATGTAGGGGAATAACATAGCACTGGATGAAGCAAACTCCCAAGTTTTCCTTTGGGAAGTCCGGGTTAGTGTTCTGAATACATGGCTCTCTGGTTATTTACGTGATTATAAGTAAGGGCATTAGTAGGAATTGTCTTAAAGCCACATTAAAAATAATACTACGGCCTTCTGATGTCTTGGACACCATCACAGAGGCATGCAAACATGGCTTGTCCTTGATACCCACAGGGTTTTAGAATGCTTTGAATACTCTCCACACAGCTCTTTGTACAGACTGAGAAGTTACCATCTGGATGGAATAAATCCGAGTCTTTGATGTGACAGAATATGGGAAGGTGGTTTTGTTTGTCTTTCTTTTCAGGTTAAGTGATTTGGAGTTTTAATTAAATGCTCAGAATGACTGGAGAAGTGAGTTTGCAGGTGACTGTGGTTTTTAGATGCTCTTCAGATCCTGCAGCCCCAGGTCCTGGGCTCACATGGTCTGAAGGCAGCCTCTGTCTATTCTGAGCATTTGTGCAAGAACCAACTTTTAAAAGTAGCCTTTCTTCTGAGCACATGGCCAGTGAGTTAAGAACCTGGCTCTTTCATGATGAAGACACACCAGAAAGACAAAGTTGTTATAAGTACTTAATTAAAACTCCAAACTATTTAACCTGAAAACAACCACCTTCTATCACATCAAACACACACATTTTTTTTTTTCTAGCCAGATGATAATTTCTCAATCTGCCTGAGAAGCCGCTTTTCTTAATCTTTTAAAAGGAAGAATTGAGAAGTTTCAGAGCTGAAGGATTGTCATTTTTGCAGCCTCCAGAGGTTTTGTGTGCTAGGTATCCTTTGCTGAGTGACTCCTGTCTGCACACCCTTAACTTATGTCAGCTGTGATGCGGTGGGGTGAGCTGCCTCTTTGGCAGCCTAGCCCCGTGTCTGAACTGCAGTGGATACATCCAGGCTGCTTGTGTGAATTGTGAGATTTAGCTCGGAGAATTCAGAGAGAATACAAAAAGTCAGTCCAAGTATTTCCAGATATTAGAGTAGTATTCTTGTATCATTTGATCAGATATTTTGGAACAGAAACTTCCAAGACACTTATATAACTAATTGGTGATGAAGGCTGTGGCACCCAGGTGCCAACAAAGACCATAGAGAACAAAGGGGCACAGAGAGAGCCTCTTTTCCAGTGCCTTTCTGGACCCGCACAGACCTCTGAAGAGAGCCAAGCTAGAGAGTAAAAAGATAACGAAGGTGGGAACCCCAGCAGCTTGCAGATGTCCCTCTGCTGCTGAGGAGGGAACCCAAGGAGCTTGCAGATACCCCTCTGCTGCTGAGGAGGGAATTCCAGCAGCTTGCAGATGCCCTCTGCAGGGCACTTCACTTTTACACTTAGAAGCAGAGCCAAAAACAGGAGACAGTGTTTGCATTTTTGATTATGTCATTTTCCATGTCCAAATAGCTTTTGACAGTTGTATTATGTGTTTCCTTAGTGAAGTCTATTCGGAGCATACCTGCCTACCTTGCAGAGACCCTCTACTATGCTATGAAGGTGAGTAGACACCCTGCATCTAATAAATGCAGCCTTCTCTAGCTCTGATTATGCTTCAGATGACAGTCTGGAAATGCAGGTCTCCTTCAGATGTGTAGCCTGTTTCTCCTACGCTCTGAGACTCCAATGGTTTACCTCAAACCAGGGGCATTTGGTGCTGTATGTGAAGACTTTTAACACCTACGCTCTTTTTTCCTTTAAAGGGTGCTGGGACGGACGATCATACCCTCATCAGAGTCGTGGTGTCCAGGAGTGAGATTGACCTGTTCAACATCAGGAAGGAGTTTAGGAAGAACTTTGCCACCTCCCTGTATTCTATGATCAAGGTAGAACTTTGGCGTACGTTAGAAACGCAGAGCCAGACTGGGCAGCATGTAGGAAATAGATGAAAGAATCCAGTTCCTATGCTGAGTGAAAGATTTTAGTCATAGGATTAGAGCAAGGGGTTCTAAAGAAGGATAAAAGGGGAGCTGGGTTCAGCCCTGGCCAAGGCTCAACAGACCCAAGCCTTTGGCTGTTTGTTTTAGAAGTGTGCTTGTATATCCATCAGTATCAGCTGTCTTTGTTAGCTCCTCCCTCTCGCCAGCGTTTCTTTGTCATCTGCCATTCCTGTGCCTGGTGTCAGGTCATAGCTGCAGTAAGGGGCTGAGGCAACAGGCTGTCACCCTCAAAGAGGAGCACCCAGTGACCTTGAAGTGTGGCTGTGGGTGTCTTGACATCTTTCCTTGTAGACCATGTATAAAGTGGAGTATTAGTTGAGCAAAAGCTTTGGATTTAATGTGTGTGGTGTGCGGAGCTTGGTCACCAGTGAGTCTGTGCACTTAAGACACTAGTATTTTATACATAAATGTTATGAGGCAAGCCCTGAGGAAAGCATGTGTCCAAGGCAAAGCCAGGGCACCCGGGAGGCCCTGCATGCCTTTGTTAGCCTGAGAGAAACTGGGCGTCTGTTGGGAAAGTGTGATGATTTAACACACTTGGAAAGGTTTCCTTGACCTCTCTGCTTTTGACAGAGGAACATACTTCACTCCCTTGAGGGGTAAAATTAGAAAGTTAAACTGAATGGCATTGGTAGGAATTTCCCTGTGTAACATTCCTCTCGTGAGAGTCACGCAGAGAAGTTGCCCAGTCGGGAGAACAGTCAGAGGAGCATAGTCACGCTCAGCTATTTACTGATCTTTTATTTCCTGTGGCTTTTGTGAGTCATGGAGTTGACAGTGTGTGTTTGGGTTCCAGGGTGACACATCTGGAGACTATAAGAAGGCCCTGCTGCTGCTCTGCGGAGGCGAGGATGACTGAGGAGCTCCCTGGAGTGCCCTGTGCCTGCTGCCCTCCATCAGCTTCCTTCAGCACCGTGCCTGCTTGCATTCCATGCCTGCCTGCCACACTGCCTTACTCACACTAGTATGCTAATGACCAAAGGTGTCTTAAATGAAATCAGTGTCCCGCCCTTCTGATGTTCTGTCTGCTCTAGGTAATGACTTCCCCTTGTCTCTCAGTCTAATGTCTGAGTTATTAATATTGTCTATAAATTGTTTTTTTATATCCTTTTTTAAAGCTTCATTTATATTAAGTTAATAACCCTATTACCTTGATTGGAACCTTAGCCATGAAATTGTGAACTCTTGGAAATGCTGTCAATCAAGCTTTCTGCTCTAGCAGGCCTGCAAAATTATGATGGTTGTATCCAAAACATTGACGACAAATAAAAACATTCCCTTCCCTCCGAACCCTATGTAGGTTTGTGTTTAGAAAGCTTATTTAACAGTGATATTCCTTTGAAAGCAGGCACTTGACAGTAGTATTAGTGAAAGCTAAAACTATCATTGGTCTTCAGGTACTAAAAATGTAGTACCACAGACCAAATTTCCTAATGCAGTGAGATGAATGAAGGATGGTGAGAGAATGGGGGGTGGGGGTAGGGTGGGGTGGGGTGCACATGTTCCTCTGGGTGTGTGTAAGAGTTTCCTGATGGGATGAAAGAGGGAGAGGGTCTCCTGAGAGAGGGGGAAGGGTCTTCTGAGAGGGGGGGAGAGTCTCCTGGGAGAGAGGGAAGAGTCTCCTGGGAGAGAGGGGGAGGGTCCCCTGAGAGAGAGGAGGGTCCCCTGGTGGGATGAGGGAAGATGAAGAGGTTTACTTCTTCGTCAGCTAAGGCAACACTATGGAGCTTCTAGTAGCAGAAAAAGTAATCTTTTCACAACATAAAATTTCAGAGTGTTTGCTTTGCCTGTAACTCTGCTCTTTGCCTTCGCCTTCTCCCCCTTGAGATAACTGTAGAAATTAGTGCTGCTTCTCCTTCCCAGCCCCATGCTCCCAGAAATAGGATCCAGACTCAAAATATATTTACAAATACCTTGACCGTATAGCTAGGCTCTTCTCTGACTAGAGCATAACTTAAAATAACTCATTTGTTCTAATCTACATTCTGCCACGTGACTGGTTACCTGTGCTCAGGTACCAAGCATCTGTCTCGTTAAAGACAACACAGATACACAGATAGTATTTTTCAGAAAGCCATTTCTTCTCAAAAACCAAAAAAAAAAAAAAAAAAGAAAAGGAAAAAAGAAAGAAAGCCATTTCTTCAGCCTTGTCTTCCTGTTTCCCTCTGTTGGGTGCCTTGCAGTGAAGTTACTTTGTCATTTGTACATACGCTATATACTCATGGTTACTTTTTCCTAGGTAAAATGTTAATTTCTCTTTTAAATAATAACAATGATATTTTCACAGACTTCCTGTTCTACAGAATAACCAAGGAAACAGTAAAAATTGTGTGTGTGATAATGTGAACACACACACACACACACACACACACACACACACACACACCCGCCCAAGCTCCATAGATGCAGAGCTGAGGCCCATCATGTAAGCTGTGCAACAGAAGCTCGCTGGTTCATGAGTTCTGAGCTTGGTGTAATGTCTCACACCTGTAATCAACACCGAGAAGGCTGAGGCAAGAGGATTTTGGGGAGTTCGAGGCTAGCCTGGGCTACAATAGGAAACTCTATCAGAAAAAGAAAAATACTTTACCACGTGCTGTATTTTTCCAGTTTGTAACCTCCGCTGGATCTCACTGTGAACCTGCTGTGACAACAGCAGTTCTTTTCAGAACGAGATCACATTTAAAAGAAACTCATGGGTTAATCTAAATGACAGCAGAGAAGGGATAGAGTTCTTTGGAGAGACAGCCTCATACCACGTAGTCTAAGCAAACCTTCATCTCCAGATACCATTCTTTGTATGTCTATATGTCTCTCTCCCTACCTTCCTTCCTTCCTTTCTTCCTCCCTCGCTCCCTCCCTCCCTTCCTTCCTTCCTTTTTGGGGAGGGGGTGGTGGGTCTGGAAATTGCCCCTAGCAGATCACGAGATCTACCATGGAGCTACACCCCTGCCAGAGTCATTAAAACTCTGCAGAATTTGTCCTTCATAGGGGTGAGTAAAAAACAAGCCGAGATATTGAAACCAACATGGATGGACACTTAAGGTTCTTTCCAATCTTTTGCTTAAAATGGTCTCACA
>JANHMN010000001.1:108711295-108764768 GCA_030674055.1 Rhabdomys pumilio
AACGTGTGTGGTATATCTATTTGTCTGTGTAAGACACAGAGAGAAACTGAGAGGTGTGTGTGTCTGTGTGGCTTGTCAGTATTTCTGTGAATATGTGTGGTATATCTGTGATGAGCCTGTGGGGTGTGTGTGTGTGTGTGTGTGTGTGTGTGTGTGTGTGTGTGTGTTGGGGGGAGTGGGGGAGGTGTTTCCTAATATCTATGCAGTATATTTTGTGTCCAGTAGGTGGTGCTGTTGCCATGGATTTACTTCTACCACCTTCAAACTGCTCTTTCGATTGGAACTTTTGGAAATTTGACAGCTGTTGAAGGTTATTATTACAAAAAAAAATACATCGAGAGCAGATATACCCTGATCTAAACTTTAATGCCATTGTGGTGGTTTGGAAGTGTGCTATTTTGTCCGTTGGGATATTCAGTTTTGTCCTGGAGAGTTCTGGCGGCCTATTTCTCCTGTATTTGGATCACAGAAATTGCTTGCTTGGCTGGTTGTTGTTGTTGTTGCTGTTGCTGTTGTTGTTGTTTTGAGGTTGTTTGGGGTTTTGACTGCTTGTTTGTTTGAGACAGCCTCTTTGTGTTCTATGCTAACCTTGAACTCCTGATTCTTCTGCTTCCACCTCTTAGTGGTGGAATTAGAGGCATGTGTACCTATACCAAGCTTATAACTGCCCCCGCCTGTGTGTGTGTGTGTGTGTGTGTTTGTGTGTGTGTGTGTACACTCATGCACATGTAGAGAACAGAGAACAACCTCAGCTCTCTGTCAGTCCTCAGGGGTTGTCTACTTTGAAGTTTTTACTGTTGTTTTAGTACAGGGTCTTTCGCTGGCCTGGAACTCATCAAGTAGGCCAGGCTAGGCAGCTGTTAACACTGGAGGTGACATTTTAGCAACCTGTGTGTAGCTAAGCCTACTGTGTGATTTCCCTTCTTGCACTCTCATCCCCATCCTCACGGCAGCTATCTTAATTATTTTTTGAGTGTTTATAATTGCCACACCCATGGGAAGTCTATGGCTCCTCTATAATTTTCCTTCTAAGGTTTTTTCCCTGGAGCTTTTATACTCTGATTGGATTGACTTATCTTGCCGGATGCTGTACACCTGTCATGCTGGGGCCTCAGGATTTGGTGGCTGCAAACTGAGTGTCCTGTTTCTCCAGAGGTGGATTAACCTTTTAGAAATGGCACCTTCTCTCACTTGGTTTGCCTCTCTTATCCCTCTGTCCCTCTTCCCTCTTTTTTCCTCTGGGTTAGTGTAGAACCAGCAGAAGGGATGTTCTGAGCTCCTGGCTCACTTCTGTGTGCCTACTGTGTAATATCCACGTTTTAAATTGGTTCATCTGTCTCAAGCCTCATTCAGTATCCTCACCGTTATGCTGTTGGAAGTCTGTGAGTGACAGCTGTCTGTCCGCTCTGCTTCCTCTCTGTGTGTTTTGGCCTTCCATGACCGCTGCAACAACTTTCTCCTTCAGCTTTGCTTTCTCAGAAATTTGATGACTGTCTCTGTGCTGATGGTTTCTCCACCACCATCCTTGATGTAAGAATCTGTCTGGACTCTCATTTTAGTGGATGGGGGTTGGGGTGGGGGTTGCTGCTTAAACCACTGCCTTAGTTATGGTTTTCTTGCTGTGAAGAGACACCATGATCACAACTCTTTTTTTTTTTATATGACAACTCTTATAAAGGAAAACATCTCATTGGGGCTGGCTTACAGTTTAGAGGTTTAGTCCATTATCATTGTGGCAGGAAACATGGCCACATGCAGGCAGACATGGTGCTGGAGAAGTAGTGGAGAGTTCTACATCTTGATCCGAAAGTAGCAGAAGGAGACTGTGTGCCACACTAGGTGTAGCTTGAGCACAGGAGACCTCAAAGGCTGCCCCCACAGTGATACACTTCCTCTTTCAGGGCCATGTCTCCTACCAGAGCCACTCGCTATGGGTCGAGCATTCAAACCTATGAGTCTATGGGGGGCATTCCTATTCAAAACCACTATAACCACTATCTTGAATAGACCATTGTAGGAGCTGATGTGGCAATTGCCCTAATAAATGAACCAGTTTTCTGAAGCTGTTCCTGGGTGGGCTCACTGCCCTCACACTCACTGCCAACTGAGATCCTACACTGCATGGGTCTCACCTGGCTGAGCTTCCCTCCCTCCAGTCTGCCTAGGTATGCAATGGGCATTGCTACCCGGAGGGAAGAGCAGACATGGGGTGGCACCTCCACAACCTTTACCCCATGAAAATTGATTCAGTTTTCAAGATCTATTTCAGCCTCAGTACTGTGTCTAAAGTTTCCACCAGTTGAACGAGAGTCCCATGTTTCTGAGTGTCCTTCCTGTACCCTGGAGGCAACAGAAGTTTATGACTCCATGGTCATAAATTCTGCCCGAGCAGAATGTATGTCCTTGAAGCTGTTTCTGAGCCTCACACACTTCTCTTCCCCGAACAGTCTGTGCAACTGTAGAACCCAAATGTTTTGATAATTGATTTAATTATTTTCAATTCTGATGAACACTGAGGATTAAAACCATATATGAGAGAGACACATTGTTATTCTGATTATGATAATGAGTACATTTCTAATCAAGCATGCTTAGTACTTTGAAGACAAAATCCGTACATAGCAGGTCATGATAGCCTCATTATATTTTTTGTTGTTGAAAAATAAAAATAATCATCCAAGTCTGGAAAGGATTATTTAATCACCAAAGCGCTTGCTTTGGGAACATGGATACCTGTGTTTGAGCCCCAGAACTCATGTTAAAATAGAAAAAGCCTGGTGTAGAGATACACACTTGCAATCCCAGTGCTGGGGGTAAAGACAGGTAGATTTCCAAGGCTCCTGCCCAGCCAGCATCTACTAGGTGAGCCTCAGGCCAGTGACACACCGTGTCCCAAAACATGGTAGATGATGCTTAAGGAGGACCAGCTCCTGTGACTGCTTATTGTTTTCTGCTTGCATTTACAAATACGTTGACATGCAACTCTACAAAGTGTGCACACACACACACACACCCCTACATACACATAAACATGCATGTGCATGTTCTGGGAGTGAAATGAAAGCTGTTGGGAAGATCTAGAGATTTTAGACATGATAAGAACATCAAAGTTTCAAATGATAGCAGTGAGACTTTTCTCAGTGAGAGAAACAACCTTGGTTTATGAGGGACTTTCTGTCCACTGGAGAGGCTGCTAGCTGTACACTCGCTCTCAAAATCTTTCCAAGATCCACCTTTGGGGCTGGGCTGGATTGCTCATGAACACGAAGCAGGCTAGCAGAGAGGAGAGGGGAAAAATGGACAACAAACATTTGTAGGGATTTTTTTCTTCAATATGGTTTTGTATCATTAAAGATACAGATGAATTCTCAACACATATTGGATACGGCTGCCCACCCAATGTTTTCCTTGTGTGTGGTGTTATCTTTATCTCAAATCAGGGGTAGAGTGTTTGACTTCCCATGCAGGTGACCTTAAATACATCACCATCACCTGTCAAATCAGAACGAGCATGGCAGACACACTGAAACGAAGCCAGAGTCTACGAAGCTCTCCATTGTTCTCACTGTATTTGCCTAAATTATCAGGTCAAGGATAAACCGTTTTTGTTCCAATAAATTGGTGTCATTGTAACAGTCCTTATCTGACCTGTAGCGAAGATGAGAGTCCTGGTTGGATTCCAAATGTGTCTACTGTAGATGGGTTTTAAGGAAAAGGAAGGTCCTAACAGCAGGAGAGGCTGTTATGTGGGTTCAAACTGTGAAAACAGACACACAACACACATCAGTAGGGTTGAGTGGAAACGTGTCTCTGGAGTCAGACTGGCTGTGATGGTCTCCTGTATCAGTTACTATTTGTGAGACAGAGCCACTCACTCAATTTCTGTTTCTACAGTTGCCAAATGAAGAGGATGTGAACTCTGTGAGGATTCCAAGCTAATATCAAGAAGATAACCCTGAACTGCCTGGGGTTGCCACGTCCCTGCCTCCAGCTGTAACTGGCTGGTGGAGAATATGACCGGCCTTTGGTGAATAGCATGCTCCTGAGAGATCATTCTGGAGTAGTTAATGGAGGATGACGTAAGAGTATCTGATCTCACTGTCTCTTTTTTACTAAAAGACAATCTTAAGAAAATTGTCCATTTTAGTTTATTAGAGTCTGTTGCTGGACTCTATTTCTGTGTGTATAATTATTCCTTCTTTTTTGCCATTGCTGAAGGAACAAAGACACCATTTCTCCCATTTCCATCCAGAAAGGAGAGGCTGGCTTTGTGTTCCTCCAAGGTCAAGCTGAGTAAAGCACCTGAGAGTTTGGGACAGCAGAGGCAGGGGAGGGACTCCATGGAATCCACCCTCTGGGAAGACAGGCTGGGGACAGAGAAGAGGAGGTCCTAGCAGGGAGGGTACAGAGGACTGTCCTTGAAGCTCTGACTTTTACTTCAGTCCTTTCCTGGTGGCCCTGCAAGGTGGCACAGCCTTTGATGACATGAGGCAGAAACAGCTGACATGAGGCAGGAGAATGTCCTGAAACTGCCCCTTCAAAGGACACATCTGTCTTGGAGTGGTAGTGAATGTACCTGAGGGCAGAGCCAGGAGGATAGCAAATTGAGGCTAGCCTGGTCTACACAGTGAATTGCAGGCCCACCATAGATAATTTAATATATCATATCATATCATATAAGTACAATATATAAATGACAAGACTGTCTCAAAAACAAAGAAAAACAAACTAAACAAAAATACCTAAAGGAACCGCTGATCTTAATCTTCGGAGAGAAGAGATGGCCACAGAAACCTAAAACCTTGGGAATCAGTTTGCAAGGCTTCATGTGTGATTTTAAGGGTGGAGGTGCAATTTAAAAAGCACTTTAAAGCTTAGAATCCTTATTAAAATGGAAAATGAGCCAAAATTCAGACATCATGTGACCCAAAGAAAAAGAGATACATGTAGTATGGTGTAAAATTTTTGCGTTTCATTGTTATGAGACAATACGAAGTATTTATAGGATCCATGAAGCCCAGCTGCCGAGTTCCCAAACCAGATAACAAAGATTTTAAGACATCTACTTTTGATGGTGGTCACCGTACTCTGTCTGTGGCTGTCAGACACAGTAGATGTTCTCTTCCCAGGACATGGATTCATTTGTGGCAGGAAGTCACAGGAAACAGAGATTCCTGGTTTGTGCACCTGCTGTAAGGACCTTGAGGGCAATTCATTTGAAGGGGTTGTTCAGATCACGCCCCAGCAGCCCAGGCCTTGTGCCCCTGCTGAAGCAAAGGCCTTGCCTCATTTAGAGACCTCAGGGTAGCCGCATGTACTGCCTCTTTATGAAGGTGTGATTTATCTAGGTATTTCTTGCATTCAACAAATCTGGGTTTTTTTCTAATACTTTTTGATCAAGTAAAGTTCAAATTTCACATCAAAATTATTAAAGAGAGAGGAGAGAGAAAGAGAGAGAGAGAGAGAGAGATACAGACAGACTGACTGAGTCTAACTTAATTCTGGCAAGACTGAAGCAAAAATAATTTATCTGTTCACAGGAGAAGAAGACATTACATTAGTATCATTTTCTGTACAGAATTTGATGAAAATATTTATTCTATTTGACATGATAATTTTATTTTCTTAGAAAATACCTAAGGAAATACTTTGAAATACAGCTAAAACTCCCGATCTATAAAATGTTCATTATAATTTTATTTATAGTACTTGGAAAGAATCTGAACAAAATTATTTGGGGCATGGTTGGACAAATGATGATATATATGTATAATAAAATGCCACATAGTAATTAGATGAAATATTTTGAAATAAGTTTTTATACCATGAAAAATACACTAAAATGTTAGGTGATAAAGCAGGTACGCTATTTTAGAGAGACTGTAATTTTATACAGAAAGCATATGATAAAAATAGTAGACCCAGCCTATAGGCCTACCTAGAGTAACATTAGGTTAACACGTATCTGTCTCACAGTAGAATATTACACAGCAATAAAAACAAACTCTTGTTCCATCAAATAATGTGAAGTAACCTTTCTTCCTTTTCCTTTTTAAAAATTTATTCTTCTCTTTATACAATAGTTCCTGACCAGTTTCCTATCTCTCAATACCTCCCACGCCAGATCCACTTCTCTGTTTTCCTTCAGAAAAGAGCAAGTGTCAGCCAGGTGGTGGTGGCGCATGCCTTTAATCCCAGCACTTGGGAGGCAGAGGTAGGCGGATTTCTGAGTTCGAGGCCAGCCTGGTCTACAAAGTGAGTTCCAGGACAGCCAAGGATACACAGAGAAACCCTGTCTCGACAAACAAACAAAACAAACAAACAAACAAAAGAGCAAGTCTCCCAGGGATCTCCACCAAACATGGTATAACAAGCTACAATAAGACTAGATACAAACCATCATATCAGGGCTGAGTGAGGCAACCCAGTAGTCGGGAAAGGGTCACAAAAGCAGGCAAAGAGTCAGGGACAGCCCCTCCCCACCCCTGGTTCATAGTTAGAAGTCCTAGAAGAACACCAAGCTACATAACCATAACATATAATCAGAGTCACATGCATATAGGCTTCTTGAGTGTGGATTCCGTCTCTGTGAGCTCCTATGACCCCTGGTTAGCTGATTATGTGGGCTCTGTTCTTCTGGTGTTTTTGACCCACCCCTTTGGCTCCTACCATCCTTCCTCCTTCTCTTTCACAGGATCACCAGAGCTCAGAATTAATCTTTAAAAAAATATTTTTAATAACACATATGTAGGTAACGAGAAGCCAGGGTGACAGCTGAGAGGAAGGTAACGTAGGTAATTACATAGTGAAGAGGAAATCTACAACTGGGGAGAGACAGATGGAGGATGTGGGTAGCTTTAGATGTCTTGACCTGGAGAACAGATACACAGGGACTTGTTTGTATAGCTATTAAATTCTGTGCATATGTTATATGCAGTTATAAATGGCATTCGCAACAAAATACTGGAAACAGCAGAAAGAAAATAAAAATATCCTGTAAAAGAAATGCTGACGGTCAAATTATAGTTGAATTTTGTTCTTTTCTCTGTTTTATCTATTCCCCAAATTTCTTTAATATATCTTCTTTTAGTTATTAGATAACCAGTCAAAAATACATAAAAGCTATTAAAATTGCCATTATGACTGTTGGATCTATTATCATCCATCTGTCTGTCTGTCTGTCTGTCTGTCTGTCTGTCTGTCTATCTATCTATCCATCCTGGCTGGTTTTGTGTGTCAACTTAACACATGCTAGAATCATCAGAGAGGGGGGAGTTTCAGTTGAGGAAATGTCTCCAAGTGATCTAGCTATAAGACATTTTCTCAATTAATGATCAATGGGGAAGGGCCATTGTAGGTGGTACCATCCCTGGACTGGTGGTCCTGGGTTCTGTAAGAAAGCAGGTTGCCAAGTCATAAGGAATAAGCCTGTAAGCTTCACTTCTCCATGGCCTCTGCATCAGCTCCTGCCTCCAGGTTCCCCACCTCTTGAGTCTCTGTTCTGACTTCCTTTGGTGATGGAAATGGAAGCTGAATAAACACTTTCCTCCTTAACTTGCTTATTGATCATAGTGTTTCATTGCAGCACTATAAACCCTAATGATCTATCAACCGTCTATCTACCTACCTATCATCTGTCAATCATCTATCTATCTATCTATCTATCTATCTATCTATCTATTAATCATCTATCTTCTGTCATCTGTCTGTCTGTCTGTCTGTCTGTCTGTCTGTCTGTCTGTCATCTATCTCACCTATGAATAAGAGAGAATGGGCTCAGGCTCCTGGGATGTTAGGTACATTTATTCCCTCTGATACTCATCATAATGATTCAATTGTCTAATGATACATTATTATCATAAAACATGGTCTCTTATAAAGGTTTCAATTTGTTTGAAAGTTCAAAAAAGGTTACTTTAAAGAGAGAATTTTATTAGCCTTGACATCAGAGCTCCAACAAATGCTAAGTAAACAACTTAGTCAAGTGTTTGTGTTGGAAAATTGAATCGTGGAGGTCAACCAGTCTAGAATGCATTTCAGCAGATGGTTTCCCCGAAAAGAGGTTAAAACGGGGTTCAGAGCTGCTGGGGTTGGCATCAGACTTTGCAATCTGCTTCGTTTTCAAAGACGCACAGCCCACTGGAAAGGGGGTAAAATCGTGTTTTGCATGATTGTTTCGAAATGGATTTGCTGTTACCATGTATACTATGCATTTGTACACGATATCTTGCAATTTATATTTATCTATCTGGAGCAACTATAGCCTTTATAATATGGAGATAATTATTTCATAGATTTTGTCAGATTTCCAATGTGATTCACAAAAATCACAATATTTTGCCCTATTTTTTTCCTATTTGGAAATTAACTTGAACAGATTTTATAGATTATGTACAAGGCAATTCTTCCAAGATTTTCAGTACACAGTGATTATTTAATCTTTTTTTTCTTTGAAGACACCAAGGACTTTTGAGAAAGTTTTCATTTAGTTATTATAGAAATTATATTGCTTTTTTTTGAGACAAGATTTCTCTACGGAGTCCTGGTTCACTATATAGACTAGACTGGCCTTGAAAACACAAAGATCCACTCTCCTCTGCCTCTGAGTGCTGGGATTAAAGGCATGTATAGCCCTTCCTTCTCTGGGTGGTGGGGCTGTTGGCCACCCAAGGACAAAGATAGCAGAAAGGGGGTCAGGATTTGGATGGCCTGAATACCCATGGATTGACTTGTGGGATCAGCTTCAACAAGACAGCTCAACTTTATTTTGGGTGAGCAAGGGCTATATAGATCTTGGGGACTGGGTAGGGAATTCCAAGGTGGATATACAAGTGGCTAGGCCTGAGGACTGGGAATGCTTCATTTATAGAAGGAGGAATAACAAGAACCTGCCTGGCAGATTCATATTGGGAGAGAGGAAGATGAACCTGTAATCTGGCCATAAACTACATGACTGTTCTCAGAGGGGTTTTGGGGGGTATGGGAGGTGGGGGTTTTAGGCAGGAAAGGCCGATTGGTCATAACACAGTACCTACTTAACATATGATGGGAAGGGTTGAGCGGGACTTCATGTGCTCAGTCGTGCAGAGTTTATAGGAAGCTCTGTGGAGGGCCATCCTCCAGATAAGGTAAGTGCTTAGAGACTCTCCACATAAGGTCAGGCAGGAAAGAGGAAGCCCCACTGAGAAAGGGTGCCCTCCATTTTTTGCTAAGCTCAGAGAACTTTTCCAGTCACAGTGGGTTGTGACCTTAAAGCAGGGTCTTCCAAAAGTGTGTGCCACCACACCCAATCTTAATATTCTAAAGGTATAAAATAATAGTTCTGGGGCTGGGGGAATAGCTCAGTTTGTGGCCAGCTGACTCCATGACAGGTGTCAAATTGGCAGTTCAGGAGACTAGGCCTAAATCTGTTTCCAAGGACTGGGCAAATCCAGGCAAGGCCATGCAAGTCAGTTAATAAAAAAAACAAAAACCCAAGTCTCAGGCAATCAATCAGAAACTGCCCTGTAATCAGAAGCTTCTCTGTCACTTGGCTGGAGCAAAGGACAATGGGTCAGCAACAGTTTCCAGACTTCCCCAGAAACAGTTTCCAGACTTCTCCAGCAATAGTTTTTAGCCCTCCATGCCCCAGCAATGGTTCTAGAATGTCCCTAGAGATCGAGTCAATAGATTAAGAAAAAGATCGCCTACCCTTCCCTAGAATTCCCCTAATGTGCCTTAAATCGAGCCTGCGAGCTCACTTGGGTGCCTCCATCTTGATAGATCGTAAACTTCAGCATGCTGGACTTCTGTAGAATAACATGCTCTTTGCTTTTTATGTCTTATGTGTGTCCGGGTTATTATTCTTTGGTTTTCCCTTACAAGTTGATAAAGTGTTTGCTCTTTGTTTTGGTACCTGGCCTCCAGTTGCTGGCGCCTCGCTGGAAGGTGGGCTTTGAGAGTTCGTATCTTTCCCCCACCTTCAGCTTACTTTCTCTGTGAGTGGTTAAAGGTGAGAGCTCCTAGTTTCTGCTCCATTCTCACACTGTGCCATCCTTGCTATTATAGACTATCCCTTGGGAAAAACAAGCTGAAATAAACCCTTCCTTCTATAAGTAACTGTAAGTTACGGTGTTGTATTACAGCAACAACAACAAAAATATAACTAACACATCGTGGAAGCACAAGGACTTGAGTTTGATCCTCAGAATCTGCAGAAAAATCTGAGCCTAGTAGTGCATTTTTCTTATATCATTGCTGAGTGATAGACACAGGAAGTAAGAATGGCCCCTATAGACGCATATTTAAATACTTAGAGACCGGCATTAAGGAGGTGTGGCATTATTGATGTAGCTGTGGCCTTATTGGAGGAAGCATGTCATTGGGGGAGGGCTTTGCAGATTCAAATGCCGAAGCCACACCCAGAGGCTCACTCTTCCTGCTGCTTGCTGATCTAAAAGAAGAGCTCTTCGTTCTTTCTCCAGCACATGTCTGCCTGCTTGAACCAAAGAGTTTATTGGTGTTATTTATAGGAACTTGCCTGTAATCCAACTGCAGTTACATTACCAAAATGTCCATCCTGGTGTAGGCAAGGACTCACAACAATGGTATCCCTGGACCTCCTTGTACAACCTGTGTTAACAGAGTCTTCTCTCCCTAAGCCAATCATTTACTGTTTATATAACCTTAGGGAAGAGCCTCCTGAGTCTTATAAGTTTTCTGTGAGCTTCATGAGCCTCCTTAGCCCCTCCACAAGGATCTGCTGGGATGGCAGATCCTGGCCTGCCATAGGCCATGAATAAGATTGGCCCTCAGAATCAGATGCACAGTGTACTGGATAGGCTGGGCCAATTGTGAAGGGAAATGTGAGTGCTCTGAAGCTAAGACGCCCCCAAGGGTGGTGTGAGTCAAGAACACCCATTTATTCTTTCCAAATTTAGCAGTTAGTTAACTGACTTCCCCTCTTGAAGATCAATAGAAGAAAAGGGAAGAAAGAAAATGGAATGGGGAATCTTAGAGAAAAATCCTCTTACTGGTCAATGAAAGCGGGAAATTTTCTTTTTGTATTTCTTTAAAATAATGGAGTATAATATTTCTAAGGTTATATAAAGAGAACAAAGCAAAAGAGAAAATTGTGGTTCCGGTGGCATCAAAACGCTGCATAACAGGCTTAGTGTAACACAGCCGAGACTGCTGTCCGTAGATGGCTCTGCTGGCTGTGTGGTCTTTGGGTGACATCTGGTGTAAGGATTTTCCCGGAACAGGAGCAGCTGGGAGCTAAGGAATACCACAAAGCCACGCCTAGCAACAAACCTCACCAAGAGATTTATTGAAGAACATTATGGCAGCTGCCTCTGAATGGGAGGAGAGATGGCCGTGGGGTGGGTGGAAGGGGGGCATTTACAGGCTATTTGGAGCATGCACAGTGAGCTAGTAGAAAAGTACAGCACAGCTGGAAACATTACGTGGCCACTAACTCTGAGACACTGGCCATTAATACTGAGTCACAGAGGAGGAGATTTCTAAGTCTCAGAGCCTGTGGGCAGGCCAGAGACAGGATAATATTCCACTGGCCTGTTACCCTACATCTGGGAGTATGTATATTGCTCCAGTCATGGGCCGAGCTGGTGAGAGCTGCTCACTGTATCTAAAGTGTGTGAACAGTATTCAGTTCTTGTAGTCTAGAGTTTTCATATGTGTTAAACAGAGAACGCCTGCATGACTATTCCCTGGTGAAAACGTTGGGGAGCTAGTTGAGTGAGCTCCCTTGAATTCATGCCTGCTCATGGAGCACGCCTCATTGTACCCTATCAGGAGCACTTTCAAGAGTATCTGCAAGGTCTCCTCTGCCCTTTGCCCATAGGATATTCTGCTGCTGATTTTGTTTGTGTCATTTTGTCATCAGTAACACTGTTACTCATGGCTGCTGAGATCAAAGAATCTTACTGAAGAATCTTTGAGCTGAAAGTGTTCTTGTGGACCCTTGACACAATGTAACACACATTATGTTTGTCCTAGTAGTTCTCAGCAATTTACTATATAAAAAGACAATGGAAGGAGATTTGTCTGTAGGAGGACAGCAAGGAGTACCAGACTCAGAAGAATGGTACTGTAGAGGCCATAAACCCATAATCCGTGGTAAACTGTACTAAGTTAATTTATCTAAGCGGAGTTCTCATTCCTATCTTGTCCTGGGATGGCATAGGTCACTGTTGTGTGGCAGTATTCTCCTAGATAACACATTCCATCTTGGAGGGTAGTGCTTTAAAAAGAAGGGTGTTCTAGACTCTAGAATCTAAGGGAAAGTGAAATATTCCGTCCTGCAGGTTGTCTCGTGTGCTAAGAAAGTGAACAACTAAGTCCAGAAAGTAAGCAACTCAAAGGCTTCAGGAAGCTCCTGAAAATGATCAGATATGTTAACCTCTACCCCTTCAAGCATTAAGGAGGCTTCAGGAAGCTCCTGAAACTGATCAGATATGTTAACCTCTACCCACTCAAACAAAGAGATACCCTCTTCCTGGATCAGCCACGATCCCTAGAAGCAGAGACAGGCCCAGTTGCTTGGAAGAGGTTCAGACCAGTTGAGCTGCCTGGAGAAGACCCTCTCCAACCTGTTGATCTGCCCGCAGGTTGTGTAGCATACTGCAGGTTTCTAGCTTCAGTGAGCTGCCACCTACTTTGGGGTGGGCTTTGTTGATGCAGTTGTCTTTTAGCCCTTTCTGTGCCTGTAAGTAGCCCCTCACCCACATTCCTGTAAGTAATCCCCACAAAACTCATTGGTTCACCGGGAATTTGGTGATGACTTCTTCCCTGCCTGGGGTGATTAGATGCTGGTCACATGATTCTTGTTTCCCTGGTGATTGGATGCTGGTTCACATCTTCCCTGTAGATGTCACACAGGATGATTTGCATGATGTTGGGAGACAGAGGGGAAACAGGCCTAGTCCTTTTCTTTCAATGTTTAGAGTTCAATGTGGCCCTGCAGCCAGATCTGGCTACTCAGCTGGCTCCCCTGGGTAGTTCTGTCTAGTAGCTGAGTATGTGTAACCTATAGCTCCTGCTTCATTTTTCTTCCATGTCTGTGGCAGGGGACAGCATAGGACAAGGACTGCCTGCAGTAGGCTGGGATGGAGACATCTCAGAAGCCCATGGCAGCTCTTTGTAAAGAGGATGGTGTCTGAGACCCTGAGAAGCAGGAGACACATCCCTCCAGGAGACCCACCATCTGAAATAAGGGCTGCCTGCAGTAGGCCAGGGTGGAGACATCTCAGTAGCCTGCAGCAGCTCTTTGTAAAAAACAGTTGTCCCCATTTCTCCTAACCTTAGCCCTGGACAACGGCTGTACAGATTTCATTTGTGCATGACTGTTTTTCAGTTGGCCTTGGTGTGCATAATTATTCTATTATATCTGACTTTCTTACTTCTTTCTCCTTCTGCTCTGGTGAATTCTGTGAAACTAGATGTTCCTTGATGTAATGATTCTTAAACAATTAAAAATTGAGGCCCAGGGCACAGCACAGTCCTAATGGCCCAGGTACATGCCTTGTGTTCTCATCTTGGAAACAATGCAATAACTGCACAATGGTAGTTCCAGATTAATGCTTGACTTACAAAGAAAGTTTGAAGAAATTATTAGAAAATGAAATAGAGCCAATACTGGGACCTCAAGAAAGTAAAAATCTATTGAAGTTATGAAATAAATTTTGCACAACATTTAAGAGTGGTTCCTAGATTAGGAAGTATAGAATACATAAAATCTTATACTAGTAAAACTAAGTCAAAACACTGGGTCTCATAGGAGAATCATTGTGTGCAATGAACAGAAGCAGAAACTGAGTTAAGGGTCAATTTGATTCTTTCTGGCCACTGCCTGGCAGCTTTGCCCATGTCATTTATCATTAGAGCTTCACAGGAAAATGCAAGTAGCTGACCTCGGAACTCTGAGCTCTGCAATATAATAAGTTAGAAGTTAAAGTTTAAATAATGATAAGTTTGTAATTATTATTATTTTGGCTACAGGCCTAGGAATAGGAAAGCTTGAAACAATTGTGATTCTTAATTCTTTGTGGGATGTGGTTATTCTTCTGAATTTTTGAGTTGGCAATGATTATACAATGTCTTTTTTCTATCTGCTTTTGGAGTATTAATAAAAGACTGGGGCAAGAAAAAGGCGAGAGAGCATGAGAGGAACGTGTGAAGAGTGAGTGAAGGGAGAATGTGAGGTGTGTATGGAGAGTGTGTGTAAGTGAAAGGAGCGTGCATAATGGTGTATATGATGTGTATGTGAGAGGAGAACACACACAGGTGTGTAGGAGTGTGGGAGTTCAAGAAAAGAAAAGGGCACAGGAGAAAAGCAGAGTGTGCAGGAGAATGCAGTGTGTGCAGCTGTGAGCGAATGAGCAAGAAGAAAAGCAGAGTGTGAGAGAGGAGAGAAACTTTAAGCCTTGGAAAATTGCCTGTCAGCTTGTACCCCCCAAAATAGTCTGTGTATATTTATTATGCACCTTCCAGATATCCCTGCTTCCAGTTGAGAACTCTTGTTGATCTTGTGTCGAGGCTGGACCCCGACAGTCTGCCTTCAGGACCCAATGTTCATTCTTTCCAAGATGAAGGGCACCTGTGTCTTCTGTAAGACACAACGATTTCAAAGGTAGAGACTTAAAAATAGCAAGTAAGATGTGTTCTTAAGTAAAAATAGCAAGAATTGGGAGAGGCACTTTACCATGGACTATCAATACCCTCGTGTTCTTGTTGAGTTGCTAAGAATGTTTTTTTTCAGGGTGCGTAGGGTTTATAGAAGTATCATAGGGGATGAGATTTTCCACTTGGACAAAGAAGAGATTTGCTTGTCACTTTTATGAAAGTGGATGGCTCTCTAAACTCAGCATCTCTCAGTTGAGACGCAAGTCAGTACATACACAGTAGCCACCTGGCACCCTCTGTACAGTATCAATGGGACTTGAGCTTTTGAGAGACCGGTGATAAACATGGTGGCCTAACTCTCTGCTCTGCTGTGAGTAACTATGTATTTTATCTTTGACACAGGAGCTTTGTGTCCTCTGCTCTGGAACAGCAGGAGGCTGACTAACACGGTTGGCCTATAGTGGGCTCACATCTGACTAACACGGTTAGCCTATAGTGGGCTCACATCTGACTAACACGGTTAGCCTATAGTGGGCTCACATCTGACTAACACGGTTGGCCTATAGTAGGCTCACATCTGACTAACACGGTTGGCCTATAGAGGGCTCACATCTGACTAACACGGTTAGCCTATAGTGGGCTCACATCTGACTAACACGGTTAGCCTATAGTGGGCTCACATCTGACTAACACGGTTAGCCTATAGAGGGCTCACATCCCAGTGTGCTGGGCCTAGGTCTTTGCATCTTCTCTTCTCAAACACAGTCAATTCCTACATTGTGTTTACTCAGATCCTAGATTTGTATTAGAATAAATTCTCACAGAAATTGTGTTTTCTGGATATTTCATGATGAATGTTTCCCCATCAAACCTTGACTTACGGTTTGCCTCACAACTAACTTCATTAATCTTCCAAAATTACACATTTCCTTAGGTTCTCTCTAAATAACAGCAACAGAACATTTCACACTGGATATATTATATGCAACATGTGCTTGAAATTTCGAAACAAAAATATTTGGACAGTCACTCTAGTTGATCACATGAGGAAAAGAATTTGTGAAGTTGAATAGAAATTTGAAAACAACTTTCTATTTTTGCAGCATTAATTTTATGTAAGTGTTGGAATATTCTGTTACATACTATTCTGGCATTTCTGTTTCATCTATTTGTGTCTGAACTACCTGCTGTTCAGGCATGGTTAGTGTTGGGTTTCAGACCTTGGACAAGCAGCTGAGGTGCCTAGTGGACCTGGCTTCCAGATTCTCCCAGCCAGTGTCCCTCAGTCCCAACCTGTTACAAGGTATGGCTGGGATACTTTTTCCTCTACTCTGAACTTTCCAGCTCAGGGGCTGAGCTTCCCCTTGCTCCAGAGGCTCTTCCCTATATAATCCAGATTCATCCCTCTTCTCTTTCTGCATTTTTCTCTCCTTGCATTTCCCACCCCACACCTCCTCCGAGAGATCAGGAAATCTGCCCAAGAGTTGCCCCCAATAAACTTTTATACTTTCAGTTTCATTGGTGGAGAAAACTTATTAGGTAAAAGAGGAAAAAAATCAAACAAACCAACCCACCTAGCTGGAGTATGCCAGACTTCTGGTTCAAGTTCCTGTTTGAGGGGCGGTGGAGCTCAGCTCAGACTGGCCTTCTTCCCAGGATAAGCTGTCTTAGTCACTCTAGGGACTGCTCTGAAGGAGTAATCAGCACAAAGGCAGCTCGGGGCTTGGATATAAAGCAATAAAAACGGACTTGATGACAATATCTGTATTTCTTCCAATTACAACGTCCACATGATTGTGTTTGTCAAATGTGGACTCTAAAATGGGAGATGGCTTTCTGAGTCTTACACCAATAATAACAGCCATGGCTGTTAATACTCTGTACAGTTCTGACTTTGTGGAGAAGAAGCAGAAGGCCCGTTCGACAATTGCGTTGGCATGGTGTCCTATCTGTGAAGAAAACAAAGGCCTGCGTGTGATAACTGCACCTGCTCCCTGCCTGCTGTGAACAATTCAACCGCCAGTCATATAATGGTGGAACACGACAGCGCACGCTATTATTTTCATCAGACATCATATAGGAGGAGAGACTTTCACTAAGTTTGGGGTAAAGAATGTGACCAAGAATTATCTTCTCTACACAGAAAGGAAGAGACTAACTCTGAGGGAGGCAGACACGGTTCTTTCTTACTGCACTCTTTCTAGGCCCAAGAGGTCTTGTATAAGAAAGGGACCCAGCGGTGTGCAGACACTCATTGCAGCATTTTTTGTTTTTTTTTTTTTTTTGGACTGTGGACATAATGTGACCAGCTGCTTCAGTCTCCTTCGCTTCCACTATAATGTGCTCAACCTTGAACTGTGAGCTAACATAAACAACTTTTCTCACAAATTATATTTTATCACAGTGGGAGAAGAAAACTGACTGATAAGGCTATCTTCAATGCTTTTAAAGTTTAGCGATATATAGAAGGAAAAAAAATGAGGCCAGTATGTGTACCTTTCATCAGCCTGGAAACTTAGAATAATTTTTTAAACATTATAATTTTTTTTTAATTACTAGATGTTTCTACTTGTACATTTCTTTGGCTTGTTTCTTTTTCTTTCTCTTTTCTTTTTCTTTTCTTTTCTTTCTTTCTTTTCTTTTTTTTTTTTTTTTTTTTTTTTTGGCTTTTTGAGACAGGGTTTCTCTGTATAGCCTTGACTGTCCTGGAACTCACTCTGTAGACCAGGCTGGCCTCCAACTCAGAAATCTGCTTGCCTCTGCCTCCCAAGTGCTGGAATCAAAGGCGTGTGCCACCACTGCCCGGCTTGGCTTGTTTCTTAAGGAATGGAGTGAATTGTTTTAATCCATGATCTTAAGATTTATTTTTTTTAATTATTTTATTTACATTTGAGCCATTGACCCCCCCCCCCCAGTTCTTCATCCCATTTCTCTCCCCCTTGCCTGGAAGAAGGAGGGTGTTCCCCATTCCAACCAGGCCTCCCTCTTCCCTGGGGCCTCAAGTCTCTCAAGGAATAGGAGCATCTTCTCCCACTGAGGCCAGACCAGGCAGTCCTCTGCTGTGTATGTGCCAGGAGCCTTGAACCAGCCCCTGTATGCTGCCTGGTTGGTGGCTCAGTCTCTAGGAGCTCCCTGGGGCCCTAATTAGTTGAGACTGCTGGTCTTCCTATGGGGTTGCCCTCCCCTTTAGCTTCTTCGGTTTTTCCCCTAATTCAGCCATAGAGGTCCCTGACTTCAGTCCAATGGTGTAAGTATCTGCTTCTGTCTCAGTCAGCTACTGGTAGGGCCGCTCAGAAGACAGCCATGCTAGGCTCCTGCCTGTGAGTACATCATAGCATCAGTAACAGTGTCAGGCCTTGGTGCCCCCACTTCCACCCCACCCTGGACCCATAAGATGGATCCCAACTTGGGCATGTCATTGGACAACTTTTCCTTCAGTCTCTTCTCCATTTTTGTTCCTGCAGTTCCTTTAGATGGGAACAATTCCGGGTTAGAAATTTTGACTGTGAGTTAGTAAAGATCTTTTCCCAGTCTGTAAGTTGCCGATTTTTCCTATTGATGGTATCTTTTGCCTTACAGAAGCTTTCCAGTTTCATAAGGTCCCGTTTATCAATTGTTGATCTTAGAGCCTGAGCCATTAGTGTTCTGTTCAAGAAATTTTCCCCATGCCAATGAGTTCGAGGCTCTTTTCCACTTTCTCTTCTGTTAGATTCAGTGCATATGGTTTTATGTAGAGGTCCTTGACCCACTTGAGCTTTGAGCAAAGAATGATTATGGATCTGTTTGCATTCTTCTACATACAGACCGCCAGTTAGACCAGCACCATTTTTTGAAGATGCCTTCTTTCTTCCACTGTATGGTTTTGGCTTCTTTGTCAATGACCAAGTGTCCGTAAGTGTATGGGTTTATTGCTGGGTCTTCAATTCTATTCCACTGATCGACCTGTCTGTCTCTGTACCAATACCATGTAGCTTTTATACCTTCTGCTTTATAGTACAGCTTGAGGTCAGGGATGGTGATTCCCCAAGTTCTTTTATTTCTGAGAATTGTTTCTGCTGTCCTGGACTTTTTTGCTTTTCCATATGGAGTTGAGAATTGCTCTTTGAATGTCTATGAAGAAGTGAGTTGGAGTTTTGATGGGGATTGCATTGAATTTGTAGGTTGCTTTTAGTAGGATGGCCGTTTTTACTATGTTAATCCTGCCAATCCATGAGCATGAGAGACCTTTCCATCATCTCAGGTCTTCGGTTTCTTTCTTCAGAGACTTGAAGTTCTTGTCATACAGATTTCACTTGCTTGGTTAGAGTCACACCAAAATACCTTATATTATTCGTGACTATTGTGAAGGGTGTTGTTTCCCTAATTCCTTTCTCAGCCTGTTTATCAGTTGTGTAAAAAAAAAAAAAAAGGCTATTGATTTGCTTGAGTTAATTTTATATCCAGGCACTTTGCTGAAGCTGTTTATCAGCTATAGGAGTTTTCTGGTAGAATTTTGGGGGTCACTTTTTATATTATCATATCATCTGCAAATAGTGATATTTTGACTCCTTCCTTTCCCATTTGTATCTACTTGATATCCTTTTGTTGTCTAATTATTCTAGCTAGAACTTCAAGTACTATATTTAATAAATAGGAAGAGAGTGGGCAACCTAGTCTTGTCCCTGATTTTAGTGTGATTGCTTCTAGTTTCTCTACATTTAATTTGATTTTGGCTATTGATTTGCTATATACTGCTTTTATTATGTTTAGGTATGTGCCATGAATTCTTGATCTCTCCAAGACTTTTAACATGAAGGAGTGCTGTAATTTGTCAAAGGTTTTTTTCAGAATCTAATGAAATAATCATGTGACTTTTTTCCTTGAATTTGTTTATATAATATATTAAGTTGATGGATTTTCATATATTGAACCATCATGCATCCCAGGGATAAAACCTACTTGATCGTGGCAAATGATGGTTTTGATGTGTTTTTGGATTCCGCTTGCAAGAATTTTATGGAGTATTTCTGCTTTGATATTCATAAATGAAACTGGCCTGAAGTTCTATTTGTTTGTCATGGTTTATATATGCTTGGGCCAGGGAATGGCACTATTAGGAGGTGTGACCTTGTTGAAGTAGGTGTGTCATTTTGGGAGTGGGCTTTAATACCTTAGTTGTAGTGGCTAAAAGTGAGTATTCTGCTAGCAGCCTTCAGATGAAGATGTAGAACTCTCTGCTCCTCCTGCACCATGCCTGCCTATATGCTGCCATGCTCCCACCTTAATGATAATGGGTGGACCTCTGAACCTGTAAGCTAGCCTCAGTTAAATGTTGTCTTTATAAGATTTGCCTTGGTCATGGTGTCTGTTCACAGCAGTAAAACCCTAACTAAGACGTTGTTTGTTGGGCCTTTTGTGGTTTAGCTATCAGAGAAACTGTGGCTTCATAGAATGAATTAGGTAGTGTTCTTTCTGTTTCTACTGTGTGCAGTAGTTAAGGAGTATTGGTATTAGCTGTTCTTTGAAGGTCTGGTAGAATTTTGCACTAAAACCACCTGTCCCTGGGCTTTTTTTTTTTTTTTAAGTTGGGAGGTTTTTAGTGACTATTTCTATTTCCTCAGGGGTTATAGGACTGTGTAGATAGTTTACCTCTTCTTGATTTAACTTTGGTACATGGTTATCTGTCTAGAAAACCATTTCATCTAGATTTTAGAGTTTTGTTGAGTATAGGCTTTTATAGTAGGATCTGATGATTTTTTTTTTAATTTCCTCAATTTCTGTTGTTATGTCTCTCTTTTCCTTTCTGATTTTGTTAATTTGGATACTGTTTCTGTGCCATTTAGTTAGTTTGGCAAAGGGTTTATGTATCTTGTTGATTTTCTCAAAGAACCAGACCTTGGTTTTGTCGATTCTCTGTATCATTCCCTTTGTTTCTAACTGGTTGTGTTAAGCCCTGAGTTTGACTATTTCCTGTTGTGTACTCCTCTTCGGTTTGTTTGCTTCTTCCTGTTCTAGAGCTTTCAGGTATGCTGTTAAGTTGCTGGTATGGAAGCTCTCCAATTCCTTTATGAAAGCACTTAATGCTATGAATTTTCCTCTTGATACTGCTTTTATTGTGTCCTATAAGTTTCAGTATGTTGTGTCTTTATTTTTCATTGAATTCTATAAAGTCTTTGATTTCTTTCTTATTTCTTTCCCATCCAAATTATCATTGAGCAGAGAGTTGTTCAGTTTCCATGAGAACCTGGGCTTTCTGTTGTTTTTGTTGTTACTGAAGATCAGCCTTAGTCCCTGGTGATCTGATAGAATGCATGGGATTATTTCAATCTTCTGTAGCTGTTAAGTTTTGCTTTGTATCCACTTATATGGTCAGTTTTGGAGAAGGTTTCATAGGTGATGAGAGGAAGGTATATTCTCTTGTTTTGGGATGAAATGTTCTGTAGATATCTGTTAAATCCATTTGGTTCATAACTTCTCTTAGTTTCATTGTATCTCTGTTTAGTTTCTGTTTCAAAGACATGTCCTTTAGTGAGAGTAGGATATTGAAGTCTCCCACTATTAATCTGTGAGGTTCAATGTGTGTTCTGAGCTTTAGTAAAGTTTCTTTTACAAATGTGGGTGCCCTTGCATTTGGGCCATGGCTATTTAAAATTGAGACTTCCGCTTGGTGGATTTTTTCTTTGATGAATATGAAATGTCCTTCCCCATCTTGTTTGATACCTTTTGATTGAAGGTTTATTTTATTGGATATTAGAATGGCAACTTCAGCTTGTTTCTTGGGACCATTTACTTGGGGAATTTTTTTTTCAGCCCTTTACTCTGAGGTAGTGTCTGTGTTTGTCACTGGGGTGTGTTTCCCGTATGCAGCAAAATGCTGGGTCCTGTTTAATTATTCAGTCTGTTATCCTGTGTCTTTTTATTGGGATATTGAGTTCATTGATGTTGAAAGATATTAAAGACAGATGTTTGTTATTTTCTGTTATTTTGCTGCTGGAGGTGATAGTGTGTGTGTGTGTGTGTGTGTGTGTGTGTGTGTGTGTGTGTGTGTGATTCTCTTCTTTTGGGTATGTATATTCTCATGTTTTCATGGGTATACTTACCCTCCTTATGTTGGAGTTTTCCTTCTAGTATCCTCTGTAGGGCTGGATTACTAGAGAGGTATTGTTTAAATTTGGTTTTGTCATGGAATATATTGGTTTCTCCATCTATGGTGATTGAGAGGTTTCCTAGGTATAGTAGCCTGGGCTGGCATTTGTGTTCTCTTTGGGTCTGGATGACATCTGTCCAGGATCTTCTGGTTTTTAGAGTCTCTGTTGAGAAGTCTAGTGTAATTCCTATGGGTCTGCTTTTATATGTTACTTGGCCTTTTTCCCTTTTAGCGTTTAATATTCTTTCTTTGTTCTGTGCATTTAGTGTTTTGATTATTTTATGATGAGATAATTTTCTTTTCTGGTCCAATCTATTTGGTGTTCTGTAGACTTCTTGTACACTTATGGCCATTTCTTTTGGGTAGGGAAGTTTTCTTCTATGATTTTGTTGAAGATGTTTTCTGGCTCTTTGAGCTGGAACTCTTCACCCTCTTCTATTCCTATTATTTTTAGGTTTGGCTTTTTCATTGTGTCCTGAATTTCCTGAATATTTTGGTTTAGGAGCTTTTCAAATTTTGTATTTTCTTTGACCAATGTGTCAATATCTTCTATAGTATCTTCTATGCCCGAGATTCTCTCTTCTATCTCTTGTATTCTGTTGGTGATGCTTGCATCTGTAGCTCCTAATTTCTTTCCTAAGTTGTCAATCTCTAGCTGTCTTTGTTAAGGATTTACTGCTGTGAATAGACATCATGACCAAAGCAAGTCTTATAAAGGACAACATTTCATTGGGGCTGGCTTACAGGTTCAGAAGTCCAGTCCATTATCATTAAGGTGGGAACATGGCAGCTTCTAGGCAGGCATAGTACAGGCAGAGCTGAGAGTTCTACATCTTCATCTGAAGGCTGCTAGTGGAAGACTGACTTCCAGGCACTTAGGATGAGGTTCTTAAGCCCACACCCACAGTGACACACATACTCCAACAAGGCCACTTCTGGTGGCCTAATAGTACCACTTCCTGGGTCAAGCATAAAGAAACCATTACATTTCACACGATGGCCCCCATAGGCTTGTTCAAACACATGGGTCTATGGGGGCCATATCTAGCCATAGCATAATAAAACGTTCAAAGTTCCCATAGTCTATAGCAGTCTAAACAATGTTAAAAGTTCAAAATTCAAAGTCTCTTCTGAGATCCATCCAATCACTTAACTGTAATCCCCAAATCAAGACAGGAAACCAGCTGGACAAACTCCAAACTCTGCATCTCCATGTCTGATGTCAAAGCAGTCTTCAGATCTTCAATTACTTTTTCATCTTTGTTGACTGCAACAAACTTCGTTCTTCTGAGCTGGTTCCACTCCCTGTTAGCAGTTTCCTCAGCAGATAGAGGACAGCTCTGGCATCTCAAAAATCTTGGGGTCTTAAGGCAACCTCAATGTTCAGCTTTTTGTTTCAATGTCTGGGATCCACACATGATCTTCTGGACTTCCCCAAAGGGTTTGTGTCACTTCTCCAGTCTGCCCTCTGTAGGTGTCTAGGCCCTTGGTGACTTTGTTCCATTGCTTGTGCTGTTCTTGGTGATCATTCCACAGTACTGGCATCTTCAATTTGCTAGAGTCTTTCACTGTAACTATACTTCACCAATAGCCTCTTATAGGCTCTTTTCATAGTGCCAAGCCTCAACTTCTTTGCATGACCCCTTCAGTCCTTGACCATCATCTGTAACTGAGGCTGCACGTTCCCTGGCCTCTCACAATGCAAAGAGTCAACTGTTCTTCATAACCTCTTCATGCCTTCAAAACCAGTACCACTTGGGTGACTCTTACACATTACCAAGTACAGCTGCAGTATAAGGTACAACCTTGGCTATCTCTGGAACACAGCTTCTTCATGCTCTCAGAAAGCACTTCCCAGATTTCACTTCAGTGATGCTGGTCTCTTCTTAGCCACTGCTAATTTCTTCACTCCAGCTAACCAGCATCAATTGTCCTAGTAGTGCCTTCTATTTTTGACTCTACTACCAGAGCAATATAGCTAAAGCTGCCAAGGTCTGCTGCTTGGTGGAGCTCAAGCATCACCCCCTTGTTTTATTACATTACCATCACCTTTTTCCAACTCCTTCACTACCTAAGCTTGGTTGTCTTAGAACTTGCTCTGTGGATTAACCTTGAACTCAGAGATCTTCATGGTTGTTTCCTGAGTGCTGGATTAAAGACATGGACCACCATACCTGGATTTAAGCTTTTCTTCACTTAGAGCCTGCTCTGCCCTAGGCTGGCTTGAACTCAGAGTTCTGCTTGGCTCTGCCTCCTGGGATTAAAGAGTTGTACTACTGTGTCTGGACCTAAATTTAGCTGGGTGCAATCTTGCCCCAAGGTCACCACTCCCTTAATTCAATTTAATATCCTTGAACATAGGATTCAGTACCATTACACTTCCTAGTGACCCTTTAGTATATTTTTTAAAATATATTTTATATTTTTCCTTTCTGTTTGCTAAGCTTCTTGAAAATACTCTTCTTGAGACTTAACCAGAGAACAAAATTTCTGCTGGGCTTTTTTTTAGACTTCTTTTGTCAATGCAATTAACATAAATCTCTTTACCTTAGCCTCAGGTAGACTCTTCATACAAGGGCAAAAAAGCAGCCACACTCTACCAAAATATCACAACAGTCCCTTGGCCACATATTAAAATTCTTCTCCTCTGAAACCTCTAGAGCCAGGATTCTACAGTTCAAAGCACCCTCAACAACAAAGTCTTGCACATTCCTACTTGTATGGCCCATTAAACTCCATTTAAAGCATTCTACTGCTTTGCACATTCAAAGTCCCCAAATCCACATTCTTCAAACAAAAGCATGGTCAGGCCTATTGCAGCAATATTCTAGTCCCTGTTACCAACTTCTGTCTTAGTTAGGGTTTTACTGCTGTGAATGGACACCATGACCAAGGCAAGTCCTATAAAGGACAACATTTAATTGGGGCTGGCTTACAGGCTCAGAGGTTCAGTCCAGTATCATCAAGTCAGGAGCATGGCAGCATCCAGGCAGGCATGGTGCAGGAGAAGCTGAGAGTTCTACATCTTCATCTGAAGGCTGCTAGTGGAAGACTGACTTCCAATGAAGCTAGGATGAGTGTCTTAAGCCCATGCCACATTTACATACCTACTCCAACAAGGCCATACATTCTAATAGTGTCACTTCCTGGGCAAAACATATACAAACCATCACACTAGGGTTGCCTCTACTTATGTTTTCTTTATTGTTTCTATTTCTATTTCTAGCTCTTGGACTGTTTTTGTTCAATTTCTTCACCTGCTTCATTGTATTTTCTTGTATTTCTTTAAGGGATTCGTTTCCTCTTCAAGAGCTTCTACCTGTTTGCCTATGTTTTCCTATATTTCTTTTCTTTTTCTTTCTTTCTTTCTTTTTTTTTTTTTTTTTTTTTTTTTTTTTTTTTTTTTTTTTTTTTTTTGGTTTTTCGAGACAGGGTATCTCTGTTTAGCCCTGGCTGTCCTGGAACTCACTCTGTAGACCAGGCTGGCCTCAAACTCAGGAATCTGCCTGTCTCTGCCTCCCAAGTGCTGGGATTAAAGGTGTGTGCCACCACTGCCCAGCTTTCCTATATTTCTTTAAGGGAGTTATTTATATCCTCCTTAAAAGTTTCTATCATCTTCATGAGATGGGGCTTTAGATCAGAATTTTGCTTTTCAGGTATTTAGGGTGTGAGAATAAAATTTGAAAGCAGCTTGAAACAAATAAACAAATTAATAGCTTTTGTTCAGGCTAGGACAGATGCTGTTCAGTTAATGGTGTTAAGACATGAATATGAAATTGTGGAGAACGAAATAGAAGATACTTATCTTTAACTTTAAGATTAAAGTTATTCTAAACAAGAAGAGTAGGAAATGTGAGAATAAAATTTGAAAGCAGCTTGAAACAAATAACAAAAATTCATGGTCAGCAAAGACCACCAACAGCATGTTGAATATAGCCATAATAAAAATATTAAGTCCCTCCAGTGGCAGGGTGACCAAGAAATGAAAAGGCATGCAAAGACGTGCCCAGACAAGTCCAAACAAGCCCAAGTGAGAATGGGCTATCTGGTGTTTACTTTTCTCTCTGCCCCTGTCTAGGAGGTCCGAGGTTTCATGGTCAAAAAATAACTAGTCATCCTGCCAGCTCAAATGATTGCTTACACAAATTGCTGATGTTTAAAATAGCCAATCATATGTAACCAAGCCAAATTTTCCTGCTCTCCCCAACCTCTATCTATAAATATCCCAAACTTCCTGGGGTCTTTGTCGAATCCTCTATCTCCTGCGTGGGATACGTTTCGACCTGAGGGCCCTTGCCATTAAACTACCTTTTGCAGTTGCATCAAGAAGGTCTCTTGTTTGTCCTTGGGTGCACGCTGATCTGGATTTGAGTGAGGGTCTCCCTTTGGGGGTCTTTCAAGGGTATCCATGGCTTGCTGTGGTGGGAGAACTGGGTTCTGATGGTGCCAAATTGCACTGGGTTCTGTTGCTATGTTTTTGCACTTGTCTCTTGCCATCTGGTTATCTCTGGTATTAACTGGCCTTGTGTCTCTGACTGGAGCTGGCCTCCTTGGAGGTAGGTAGAGCTCTGTGACCTGGCTCAGAGCAGGTATCCTGGGAGGCAGGCAGTGCTGTCTCTGGTTGGGGTGGGGTGGGGTGGGGTGGGGTTCCTGTCTCTCTGGTTAGAGCAGGCCTCCTGTGTCCCTGGTTAGGGCACAGCTCATGTGTTCCTGGCCAGGATGAACCTCCTGGGAGACAGTGTCTGGGGTCCAGTGGCAGGATCTGCTCCAGTTGTCAACGAGGTACAAACTGGAAGGACTGTGTCCCTGGTTGAGGCAGACCTCCTGGGAGACAGGCAGGCTGTGGGATGTGAGAGGGTGTCAACCTGCTGATCTCTCCAGGTTCAGAGGCAGACAGGAAAGAGGATGAAGCTTGGCAGAACATGTAGGTCAGCTGGGCCCTGTGGGTGTCCCAGCTGGTGTGGGTAGTTGGGCAGGAGTCTCACCTGTTTGCCTGGTTATTGCAGATCTCCTGAGAGACAGACAGGCAGGCTGTAGGGTGTGGGAGATGTCAGGCCATCTCAAGATTTAAGCATTTAAAAAATTTACTTAATTATGTTTGATTTTTTTTTTATTATTGTGGTTACTTCTAGAGAACAAAAGTTTCTGAAGTTGGATCTCTCTGTCCTCATTGATTTAACTTACCATTTTTCCTAGTAGTCTGAAAATGGGTCTCAGTTTTTCTTCTCTTCCTGCATAGATTCTCAAGTATTTGTGTCGTCAGTTCTGATCTCTTCTTTACCCAGCACGACTGTAAGTGCTGTTGAACACTGGCACTCTCTGTGATCTTGTCCTCTCTTTTATGTCAAGATGTTATTTCTGTACATCACAGCTATTCTTTTGCAGAGGACATGCATTTTGACCTTGGACAGAGAACACCCACGGCCTTCCTCTTGTTAGTTTTATGTGTTTATTATTTTGGAAGATTTTTTAACCTTCTGATTCCATCTAACACTGGAAAAAGAAATGGCAGTATTGTAAATTCTCTCCTTATTGCAACCAATCCTGCAAGCACAGACACAGATGGATGCTCCTGTGTGAGATGCTGTTCTGTAGAGTTAGCATAGTATTAGTCTGTCTAAATGATGCATATGTTTCATTAGAGCCTAATTCTAGAAATATCTGCAGTCAGAGAGAATAATAGCACATCTATTATCTATCTAGACAATTTGAATCAAAGAAGTTGATTTTCTGGAAAGCATATGTTTTGGGCTGTCAGAAGCTGTCATATATCAGCAGAGAGGCCTGAACCCTCAGTGATAAACAGACACGGGGTGTTAAAGAGCTCTGAAGAAACACGAGTCAGCTGGACACATGGCAGCAGTTGGCTAAGGTACCTGTTTCTCTTGCTGGGCCAGTCAAAGCCCGAGGGTCCATGATGACTATGATGTGTCATCATTTTTGACAAGATGAGGTTGAGAGCAGTCAGTCTCCAAAGCTTCCAAGTGTCTTGAAATCTTTGCCATTTTTTCCCCCAATAAAAGTGCACTGTGTTCTTTCCACAGGGCCCCTGGTGGATACAAAGTGTCCAAGGTATGGTCTCAGCAGTGGAGATGCTCATACTTCAGTTATGTTTGTTGTACTGTAAGGCCCCCACGAAGGGAGGACCTCACCCAAGCCTCCGGAATTCATGGCCACCCATTAACTCACAAGACACCGAACTTGATGTAATCAGCAAGAGGTATATTTTAATCAGTATACTGAGGTCAAGACCCATGACCCACGCAGGGGCTATGGGGTCTGACCCTGGGCTTTGGAGACAGAGAGAATTTAAAGGCAAAAACCACAACTCAGGGGGGAAACCACAACTCAGGGGGAATGAAGGAGGGTTATTGGAGAGCACTTGTGGAAAGTTCCAGCCCATTATTCAGTTTGTGACAGGGTACAAGGAAGAGTCAGGGAGAGCATTCTGTATGGGCTATTCTCTAAGAGCCTGTACGTAATCAGCCATCTATCTTGTGGTCAGTCAAGTTCCTGAAACACAGAGCTCACGACCAAGTTGACCTGCACTCTTGTTTCTGCCCAGCCTGCTAGGAGATTTTAAAAATTTTAGCCCTTTCAGTACAAGTTCACTCTAAGCCATTAGGGGTGGCTGGCTGTTGAGCTCTTTGCACTAAAGTCCTCCTGTTCTGTCACTCTGGTTTCTAGCATTTCCAGAAATCTGCTGCACAGTGACATGATGCCACCAACACATTGTCATTGTCTCCTCTCTTAAACTTATTTTTAGGTAGAAAAAGATGAAAAACAAGGAAATGAGAAACAAAGCAAATGATGTAATCCAAATTAATCAGAAACAATCTTGTTGACATTGTAACATACGACACTGTCTTCTAAAGTAGCTACTATATTATACTTCTCAGTGTGAATAGTTTTATAGGTGTCCAACTATCTTCTTGTTATGAATTATATTAAATTATAACTAAAGGTACTGCTGAAATGGAGACTACGAGCTATTATTGTCCACAGAGAATATGTAAATGCTGTATTTGATATTTCACAAATTCAGGAAATAGTAAAACTAGCAATACAAGGGATGAATCAGAGACCTGGGACAGGATCTATGGGGTGACCCGAGCTCAGACTTCTAGTAGCTGGGGATATGGAGCCTGAAATGGTTACTTCCTGGAACCAGGTAAAACTTCCAGTGGAAGAAGGGTACACTAATCCACCCACAAAACCCTTCGACCCAACATTTGTTCTGCGTCTAAGATGTGCAGGGATAAAGATGGAACAGAGACTGAGAGACTGACCAACAAATTACTGGCCCAACTTGAGATCTACCCCATGGGAGAGACCCAGTCCCTGATACTATTAATGATTGTCTGCTATGCTTGCAGACAAGAACCTAATACAACTGTCTTCTGAGAGGCTTCATTCAGCAGCTGATGGAAACATATGCAGAGACCCACTGTGGAGCCAAACATTAAGCAGAACTTGGTGTGTCTTGTGGAAGAGTGGGAGATAAGATTGAGGGAGCTGGAGGGGTCAAGGACATCACAAGAAGACCCACAGAGTCAACTAACCTAGGCCCATGGGGGCTCACAGAGACTGAACCACCAACCGAAGAGCATGCTTGGACCCCTACATATTTGTAGCAGATGTGCAGCTTGGCCTTCATGTAGGTTCTCTAACAACTGGAATGGGGCCTGTCTCTGACTCTGTTGTCTGCCTTTGGATTCATTTCCTGGGGGTGAGGCGCGGGAGGTGTGTGTGTGTGTGTGTGTGTGTGTGTGTGTGTGTGTGAGAACTGCCTTGTCTGGTCTCAGTGGGAGAGGTTGTGTTTAGTCCTGCTGCAACTTGATGTTCCAGGGTGGGCTGGTACCTATGGGAGGCCTCCTTTCTCTAAGGAGAAGGGAGGAGAGAATGTGGGAAGGGGTGTGGGGTTGGGACTGGGAGGAGAGGAGGGAGGGGAACTGCAATCAGAATGTTAAAATGAATAAATAAATTAACAAAAAATAACAAATAATATCATTAGTGTATGAATAAATTTCAAAATATAAGCATAATAGAAGAAAGTTACTAGCAATCCTGGAGGCCACTGTTATCAACATATTATTGTTCTATCAAAAAAAAGTGTGCCCTCTTTGAATTTTATATACACTTACATAGTTTTTAAACAAAAGTTGATCATACTTCACAAATATCATAAGTTTGTTTGTTTTTTCTTTTTTAACTATTCTACTTCCTTGCATGTGAATACATATACTTCACATGCCTGAAATTCTAGCACTCATGAGGTAGAGATCGGAGGATTGGGAGTCTGAGGCTAAGTAGAGAGTTGCTCCAGCCCACCTTAGGCTGTATAAGAATACTTGATTTTGAGAGCCAGCAAGCCCCTGACTTTCAGTTTGGATCTGGCCTGCTCTTTGTTTATCACAGCAGTGTGACTGGTCAGAAGCTATTTTGGGCTGACTTCTGAAGTTTGACATGATTCACATAAGAATAGATGAGAAAGGTCTCCAGAAACTTAATACTATGCATTTTGTTCAAGATGAAAATAAAGAGTAAGAGATGGGGACCAACACAAATAAAAAGTACAGAAACAGTAATCAATATCCTTTCTTAACAGTTTATGGAACAGCTACTAAAAATTGGAGAACTTAGTAACCCAGGGAGTCAGAACCCGTGTTTCAGTCTTGTATGCAGGATGTGTGGTGTGTCTATAGTATGTACGCTGTGACAGAGGCTGAGACTGAGTTTGCCCGTGGAGGAAAAGGTTTAGTAAGAGGCAGAGAGGTAGTGAAGGTCTGTTAGCATATAAAGAAGCGTGGTGGAGTTTGGAAGGTAAGACTGAGCGATGGTTATGGAATCTAGGAATGGGTAGTTGCCAAAAGCCAAGGCAGATGAGTGGTAGCCATTAGCACCATCTAATAACAACCTTTAAAAAAAAGGATTTGTTTTATTTTTAATTGTGTGTGTGTGTGTCTGTGTGTGTGTGTGTGTGTGTGTGTGTGTGTGTGTGTGTGCATGCATTCACATGACTGCAGTGTCCACAAAGGCAAGAAGAGAGTGCCAGATCTCCTGGGGCTGGAGTTTCAGCAGGTTGTGAGCCCACCAGTACAGAGGATAGGAGCTCTAGGTACTCAGTCAAAGTGAGATTGTACAGTTGACAGGGAATCTCAAATGCACACCTACTGCAGCAAGAAAGGCTTTGGACTTGAGCTACAGTTTGGGCATGGTCCCCAAAGGCTTGTCCCCACCCACCACAATGACACTATTAAGATGGGGTAGGGTCTTTCAGAAGTGGTGGCTGGTGGACATAATACGCTTTTAAAAAGAGATTATAAGACCTTAGTCCCATCCTGTCTCTTTCTGCTTCCTGGCTTATACATTGGGCTATTTTCTCTGTCCTTTATACTTGATCCCTTCGTCAGAGGTTCAAAAGCAATGGGGCCACATGAACTTGGACTGGAACCTTAAGAATCATGGACTAAAAAGACTTTTTTCTCTTTGTAAGTCATTCGCCTTATGTATTACGTTGTAGTAATAAGAAGCTGACTAATTTAGTTCCCTGTCCTCGGAGATTATTCCATTCATTGAATACCATCTGGATACTGGTTGCAGCTCTAGCTCTGTCCTGTCCATTAAGGTTGAAAGCAGCTGCCTGCTTTGACCCTCACTGGGACATGACACTCCCCAGCCCCACACTCTTTTCTACTTGAGTGTCATTCACATCCATCTGCAGTTTCCACAGAACAAAGCCATCTTTCCTTTCACCGGTTCTCAGAATCAGCTGTATTTTTGTTGTTGTTAGTCTGGTCATTTGTTCACTCAACAGCTGCTCTTTCAGTGATTTATATATGGATCTCTAGTTGGCAAATTTATTCTTTAGGGAATTGCTTCACATGTCCATGGCAGGACCACTCATGCTCCCTCTTCTGTGCCTTGTACAGAGCTGCTGCAGGAAAGTAGGGTTCTCCTTTCCTAACAATGTGACCTCCTGTGGTGGGTTAGAGTCTCTCCCCAATTTATTAAGGTATAATTGACAAAAATCATAAATAACTATGGTATATGCATGATGTTTTGATGTCTGTATACTTTATGAAACAGCCACAGCACGATTACTAGCGTATCTATCATCTTACATTCCATTTTATGATTCAAGATATTTTCTGTTAGCAGTTTGGGAATCTGGATTGTTATTAACTATTCAAGTTATCTCTCTCTCTCTCTCAAAACTACGTAACCACCACTTTGCTATTTAACTCCTTTCAATGGCTTCATTTGTAATTTAAGTACAGTGTAATTATCACTGCCACAATGCTTCCTTTTGGAAAATCATTGTTGAGGAATAATTGAGCATAAAGTAAATTTCGTACTTGCTTTTGTGTGGAAAACTCTAGATGAATTCAGGAGCCAGATAAAAATCTTCAAATGCTGCACACCTCTCTCCCAGCCCCCTCAGCTGGCTGTGAGGAGGTAGGCCTCCAAAGGATACCTGCCATAAACACCCTGGCAGGTCTCTTAGGCCTTCCACTGGGTTGAGATAGCCCTCCAATGCTCATTTCACAATAACTCACAGAGCACTTCTCAGACACCTAGATCTTCCTAAAGTGTCAAGTATGTTACACTATGTAATTAAGTACAACTCAACCATTAAAAGTGCATGAAATGTGACAAGAATTCAGAGTGTGTTGCATTTAAATACCATAGATCTATACAACTCTAAAGTGTCTTTCGAAATTAAATGCATGTGTCATCTTACGGTTCAAATATGACCTGTTCCCCTCTTGCTCAAGTGTTCAAACACTTGGTCCCCAGCTGGTGGTGATGTTTGGGGAGGGTGTGAAATATTTGGGGCGTGGCGTGAGGCCTTGTTGGTGGACATAGGGGTGTTGAGTAAACCTTGAAGGTTCTTGGTTTCTCTATTTAACCTTGCACTCTCTGGTCTTTGGCAATATGAGCAGGATGTGAGCACCCTGTGCTACAAGAGTCTACCACCATATGTAGTGCTACTGTAGAGTGAAAAATTATAAAGACCATTTTGTAAAATATATACAGGCTTTTTCTTTACCCTTAGACCTGAGCAAAAGAATGCAGGTTCCAGAAAGCAGAACTGAATGTAAGATTTCAGGCCTTCACTGCCCCGGGATACATTCTGGGAAGAACATTAACATTCCTCAAGCCTCAGGGAAGAAAACCCACCTGTGGGTGGGGAAGGCCCAAAGCAGGAAGACACATTCCTGACCACAAAGAAAGATGCAAGTCATCTGGGTGGTTCCAAGAATTGGCTAACTTTCCACTGTTCTTGGTTACCCCTCCCCCCCTTGATGTCTTCCCAGTGTTACAGCCTGCTGATGTTCAAAATTTGTAAAGCAACCAATCATGTGTAACCATGTGAAAATTCCTTCCTTTCCCTACCCCTTGCTATAAAAAGCCCCTTAGCCCACCACTCCGGGTTAAATTCTGCTCCTACGTGAACATGCAATTTGACCTTGGCTAGCCAACTCTCCCTAATAAACCTCCTCTGATTGCATCCAGGTACGGTGTCTTGTGATTTTTGGGTGGCCGCGATTTCCTGAGACTTGAGCAAGGGTCTCTCGAGTTTGGTGGTCTTCACTACCACCATCTAGCATACCCTCTTGCTATGGTAGGCTGTATTCCCTGAATGATGATCCAAAAATACAATTTTTTTTCTAACTTTGAGATCAAGCTATGTGCTACTCTAAGTTATTCCATTTTGTGAACAAGAGTGAGTTTGCAAGCTATGCCTTGCCCCAAAAGACTTTATTTACATTGGCAGCTTTTGGCTATTTGAAGGCAGAGAATGATTGTGTCCCTGGGTAGACCCAGAAATGGCACTATCATCCATCAGGTACTATCCATCTAGCACAGACTGATAAGCAACTTGTTCCCAGGAATAAGAAGGATGCTGTCTGTAGGTTTATTGGGAGTGAATTGAGACTGTAATGGTATATCAAAATTAGAGAAGCCAGACCAGAAAACATCAGATTCCCTAAGTTGAAAAGTGTCCTTCGGGAAACCCCCCATATATGTGTGCCCCCAAGATGGGAAAAGCTGGCAGCAGGCCCATCAGTGTGTGTGTGGGGGGGGGGGGGAAGCTACATTTTCTGTGCTACCTAAAAGTGTAGAAAATTGAGAAGCACATACTGGAGACCATTCAGGGGGTGAGAAAAAAAATAGTTAAAGATTCAATGGCAAAGGTACAGGAGGGACTAGCTAAAAGAGAGAGAGAAAGAGAGAGAGAGAGAGAGAGTCCAAAGATGGTTTGATTTAACAACTAACCCCCCTTAGTTTACTACTTTTGGCCGTTGCATTTTAAATCGCTTAGTTGCTTTTATTAAAGATTGCATAGGTACAGTATAGTTGATTGTCCTGAGACAAAGATATCAAGAGCTAGGTACAGAAGACCAAAGATAGGAGCTGCATAACTATCCACAATAGCTTTAAGATTGAAGCATTCACAAAGAAAAGAAGGGAATGAAGAGGAAATTTCCACCAGACTCCTCCTCTCCTGGAAAAGAATGGTAATAGACTGCTTAGGCACCCCTTCCCTCTAGAAGGCAGAGGCTAATTAACATTCCTCAGATCACAGGGTGTGGGGACTGACCTGCAGGTGTGGAGGGCCCAGAGCACATGGACAATGAACCTTGGTCACACACAGACAAGGGAAGTCCTTGCCAATTCATTCCCTAAAGACCAATCAGTTTAAAAAGTCACTATTCCGCCAATCACATTGGGGTAGTGGCCATTAGGTCACTGAACAAACTGCACCGGGTCACTTCTTTTTTTGGGCTGCAGCATGCTGAAACATTAAAAATTCCTCTTGATTTTGCAACAATCTCTTTGTCTTCACAAGGTTCACTCAGGGAGTCTCCGGTAAACTAAGGTTCTGCTCGCTAGAGTCTCATGCTGTATGTATCTGATTTACTGTGTGATGTGTGATGAGAGTTACTATTAGCAGTGAACATTAGAATAAAAGAACTTAAAATTCACCTTGAGCAGATATCAAGTAGATGAGCTTATCTGGCAAATTGCTGCCTTTGAAACCAATGAAGCTGGTGAATTTATTCTATTCAATACATTCTGGCATTGTGGGAAGATAAAATTTGTTTGTCTATGTTTCTGGCATAGCACAGTTGGATGCATAGTCACAGTGATAGGAAAAGTAAACAAGGCATGCTGTATAACAGCCCGAACCACATCATAAATCCTTGCTTATAGTGTGTGTGCTCTGCTCACTGCTGTCCGTCTTCCTTTGGCTAGTGAGCTTTGGTCACACAGGCACGGTTTCATCTCAGGGTCTTTGCTAGACCTGTCCTTTTTTTCCCAGGTCTTATTTCTTTAGTTCTCTTCATGACTGGCTCTGTTGCTTCCTTCAGGGTTTATGCTCATCACCCCTCTCTCAGATGATTTCTCCTGTCCTCTTTATCTAAAATGCCATCTCAAAAAAAGTTCTCTGCAACATCCCATTCATAACACCTTGTACAGCTGTAGTTTCCCCCAAGGTTAAAATCTTTCCTCTGTGAGGAAACGTTCCTAAGACAGGATGTTTACAGGGAGTAGAAACAAGATGTTTTAAATGAAGGTGAGACACTGCAAGGGAGCTTATGACAGCAGAGAGTAAACAACTAAAAATTGCTTCTGGAAGTTCCTAAAACTTACTAGATTCACTATGCTCTTTCCCAAGAGTAACCAATAAAGACCACTGAGTTATTCTCAGATGAACCCAGCTGCATAGAAGACTCAGACAAGACCAACCATCTGGAAGAAGCAGGGACCAGCCTAACAGCCTGGAGGGAACAGAAGCCAGATCAGCTGCCTGGAAGAGGCTCAGACTAGCTGAGTCATTGGCAAGGGCAGTCTCCAACTACTAAGCTGCCTGAAGGCTGTGCAATGTCCAAGTTCCCAGCTTTCTGAGCTGTCACCCATGCTAGGCTGGGCTTTGGTGATGCTGCTGTCTTTGAGTCATTTCTGCTTCTGTCAACAACCCCTCACCCATCAACAACCCCTCATCCTCCTGTAAGTAACCCCAATAAAACTCATTGGTTTACCAAGTTGGGGTTTTGTGGTATCCATACTTTGATCTGTCGTCAGATTCTGGTCTGGGGTGAGTAGACATATGTTTACATATCCGCAGAAATAGTGTCTCACTATACACCTGCTATTTTTTCAGTTGCATTTGTTGCAACCTGGAATTATCTGAAATACAAAGTCATTTCCTTTTTCTGTTTACTAAATCTCAGCTATAGAGAGTATTTATCTCCACAAACTTTAGCAAGGCCAAGTACACAGACGGTATAAGATCAGTACAATCTGAATGAAAGATAGTGTTCTAGCATAAATGTATGACAAAAACTCAATGTGTTTTATATCTATAGATTCATGATAGAAAAATTCAGTTATATATTCTTTTTTCTAAACTTTCTTCCAGGGACTTAAGACATTTCAGAGGCAGACACTAAGGAAAATGAAATAGCAAGAGTTTCAAAGGACTACTAGAAATTGACTCAGAATTGAGGTTAAATAAGGGAAAACCAAGTGACACCATGGTCTACTGGCTCATGTTCAGAGCAAGGCTTCCTGATGTCAAACGATCCACGGCATATTTGGCCTAAGTTGAATCTTCACATGTCCAGTAATCAGCTGCCTGTGGTAGTTACTTCTCAGGATACTGATGTGTAGCACAGACAAACTTGACTGAAGAAACCATCATGTTAGTTTTCTGGGTTGTAAATAAAGATGTTATGGTTGGAAAGGCTTAGTGGATGCTCTTGCATTCTCCCTCCTGCCTTAACATGACAAATGATTTCCAGGTTCCTCAAGTGACTGCAGAAGTGTTGACACCCTCAGTGACTTGTAAAGTGTAATGTAGAAATACCCATTGTTGGGGCATGAAGACAGTGGTCCCTTGTCTTAAAGGCCAGATCCCACCCTTGACAAGGTCATAGAAGGAGACAACCTCTTCCCCCACCCCCCAGTGAAGGGAGTCTCCCATATTGCACTGAGCCCTAAGGCTATCAGGTCTCGGTAGACTTTAACCTTATTAGCCGAGTTCTCCCACATCTCCTCTGAATTTACTTTTTAATAGAGAAATGTCACTAAAGTATTTAACCTTTATATTGAGAACAATTTAGTACTGAACCAGAACCCAGTCAGCAGTGATCTTTGCCATGCTACTCATCTGGTTGGCTATCTGGGCATGGTGGACTTCAACCTTAAATAGCAGTTTTCCCACACCCAATAAAAGCATCTCCCCAGAGGGCCTTCCTCTTGCTTTCTGCTTGGCTGAGTATATTACTTGGGAGTGTTGTTGGGTCACATAGCTCCCAGCAAAAGTCATCTATCCCACCTTCAGGACCTGTAAACATAATAAATTTATTAATTTTCATAGGTCTTTATCAATGTTAATTTCCATAGCAGTGTTGGAGTGACTCTTAAAGACCCCACAAGGAGAATTTACTCCATACTTATAACACAAGCAGATATCCAGAATCCCCACTGCTCTTCAGAGGCTGAGGATATGGACCCGGCAATTGTGGGATAGTTCCCTCTTAAAGCCATTTGCAGAGTCTCTTGTTTCCCTTCCTTCACTGAGATTTGTTGGGTTGGTGAATTGGGTTCTCAGGGGAATCACAGCAGTGATCTGTCACAGCCTGCTCCGCTCTGCTCCACGCTTGGGGGCCAAAATGTCATGGCCCAAGCTGCCGCTCCCATCTTCGGGTCAGGGTCTAGCGAGAGAGAGAGAGAGAGAGAGAGAGAGAGAGAGAGAGAGAGAGAGAATGAATAAGGGGAAGAGACTCAAAGAATGGAGACAAGACAGAGGTTCTGATCAAGTCTCGTTTATTGAAAAAAAATCTGGGGTATTTATATGCTTTACGAGACTTGATCACGTAAGCCTTACAGGTGTGTATAGCACATGCAACATGCACCTTGCAGGCGTGGATACCACGTGCGCCTTACAGGCATGTATGGTGTTGATAGCACATGGATAGCACGTGCACCTTTGCAGGCGTGAATACCACGTGAGCCTTGCAGCTAGGGGCACTGAACAGCAAAAGAAGATATGTGGGATATCAGAGTGTGCTTCAGCTGTTGTAGGCTGTTGAAAACCAAGTCTCATGTCAGGGTATATGGCTCAAGATGGCTGCAAAGCTGATAGCTGCTTTCTAGCCGCTTTCTGCTAAAAGTCGGCTCCCAACAGTGGTCTCATTATACTAAAACATTTGCGATTTTGGATTACTATAATTGTAATTCCCATAGCAGCTTGGGGTGATTCTTAATTCCAAATGTCATTTGCCGTTTTGAATACTGCCCTTGAACCAAGGGGTCATGCCATGCTTTCTGTACTTTTCAATAACTATAGAGCAAGGCACAACTTGTCGGCTTCAGGCACTGATACACACAACAGACAGCTTACGGTAGGCCACAGACCACAGACAGATCGGAGGCACAGGGAGAGGGATGGAGAATTCAAAGTTGGGCTTTCTCTTAGATTAATCCAAGAGGAAGTTGCTTTATTTTCGTTTCTTAATGCAAAATCAACACACCCTCTGAGGTTAGCTTTAATGGGTTAGCTGACACATTAATGCCATCACTTGCTTTAGTATAGGCTTAAAATCTTGACTTTCAGCCAAGTAGTTTTGTTATAAATCCATGTTACCCATTAAACATCTATTACTTGCACCTAGGTCTTCCCACTGTCAGCCTGTTAGAGAAATCTTCAATCAATTCACCTGTTTCTCAGAAAGAGGAAAAAAAAAGGTACAGCTGATCTGAAATGTTGTTTTTTATTCCAAGTGGGATCATTAAAAATGACCCAAATTATATTTGGGTCGATGGTGACTTAGACGAAGCATGAAACACCTAATATCTGCATACTGGACTCTTCATTTTTGTGTTTGGAACAGATGGAACAAAACACAGCTGCTCCTGAGAAGTCAGGCTCGCTGAGTGCTGTTGCTGTAAAGTCAGGAGCCGTTTCCTGTGCTTGCTGCATCTCAACGAGCAATGTTAAACTAAGAAAATCAAAGCAAACTATCGATAAACAGAGGAGCCCAGGACTCAGGCTTCTGCCAGTCTGCCCTGGCTCATGGACGTGGCAATGAGAGCATTAGTTGTAAAGATCCCCAAGGTGCTGACACAAATGGCTTCATCTACAGGAGTGGTTCTCAACCCCTAGGTTGTGACCCACCTTGGGGGAGGTCGTATATCGGATATCCTGCATATCAGATATTTACCTTAAAATTTATAAAGGTAGCAAAGTTACAGTTATGAAATAGCAATGAAATAATTTTATGGTTGGGAGTCACCACAACATGAGGAACTGTATTAAAGAGTCACAGCGTTAGGAAGGTTGAGATGTACTGCTCGAGGGTTTGTGATCAGGTGATTCAGAGGCCTCTTTAAGGGACTAGGGCAAAGGATGCTATTCTTCAGGGTGTTAGCTACACAAAGTTAGAGCCCCCAAACCCTGCATAAAGAGTTTTTGTAGTCTGTGATATCTCAGTGGTTAGCTTTTTGAAGCACCCTCATATTTTCCCCATAGTAGCTGTGTCATTTTGTATTTCCAGCAGAAATTAGCAAGCATTTCAGTTTTTCCTCAATAACCCTCACAAATCAACCTTCCTTCCCTCCTCCTTCCTTTTCTTCTTTCCTTTCTTTCCTCCTTCCTTCCTTTTTTCCTTCCTTTCCTTCTTTGCTTCCTTCCATTCCATATTCCTTTCTTCTTTGCTTCCTTCCTTCCCTCCTTTTTTCCTTCCTTCTCTTTCTCCTTCACTTTTTCTTCTTCCCATCTTCTTTCCTTTTTCCCTCCTTCCCTTCACCCCTCCCCCTTCTTACCTCTTCCTTCCCCCTCTTCCTTACATTGGCCATCCTAAAGGATGTGAAGTGATACCATGGTGTGGTTTTAATCTCCATTTCACTGACTAGTTGCCTGGAAAATGATTCAAAGGCTTATTGGTCATTTGTTTGTTGTTTGGACAGAATGTTGTTCTTGGTTAGGTTAAGGAATGTGCTGATGTGGCAAGTGCTTCCAGGTTTTATTTGCATCCCCTGTGCTTCTGCCCCCAGTACTTGGGTTGTAGGAGCCCTTTTTACGCCCACACTTTATCTGATCAATTACTGGAAAGCCCAAATGTATCACTGTCACTTGGGCTCTGGGCCAAGGTCTCTATTGCTTTAAACAAGCTAATGTAAACATCTGACAAGGGATTGGAATCTAGAATATCTTAATAATAACAAGAACAATAAAACTCTATTAAAATTAAGCCATAGACTTAAGAATTTTTTTTTCAAAAGAAGACACTAAAATGGCCAATCATATAAAAAGATGATCAATATAGGTTATCGAAAAGGAAGAGCAAAACCATAGTGAGTGATGGGAATTGGTTCTAATGCTTTGTCTTATTTTTGACTCCCAAAATGCCACACTTCCAGACCTGAGGGTCCCTGTCGCCAGCTGGCTTCGACTGATAATAAAAAATTGCTGTACAGCCATTGGCTGGGCAGGGAGATGGGGTAGGACTTGTAGATTGTGTGGCAAGAAACAGAAGGGGTGCAGAGGAGAAGAGGGGGGAGAGGGGAGAGGGAGGGGAGAGAGGAGGAGAGGAATTGCCATGACAGGGAAGGAGAAAGATGAAACTTAAATGCCCGCTGGCATGTAAAAAGCCCTTAGCGGCTGCTTCCCCTTTTGGGTCTGGGGTAACAGAGATGAAATGTTGATTTAAGCAAATTGACTCAGGAAATTTGGAAGGGAGAACATATGTTAACTGAGGGGAGGGTTAGAAATGCTCAGCCACTGAGCTAGTCAAGGCATATCAAAATTAGCTGGGGTGTGTGTGTGTGTGTGTGTGTGTGTGTGTGTGTGTGTGTGTGTTTCGAAAATCCTTGGGCCGATGCTGCACATGCGTACTCGCAACCTGCTGAGAGTCGAAGCAGTTTAACTGTTAAAGTTAATTTACTGCTACAAGAGAGGTGCCACCTCCCCATAGTAAACTGGCTAGTGTGAAAAGGTGTGCAGGTAACAAGGCTGATGAGGGTGTGGCAGGAAAGGGAACCTGGAACACCATTGGTGGGGATTTACATTTATTCAACTATTATGTAAAACTTGTTAATCCTCAAAAATGAAAGATGCACCTGCGTTAAGATGAGTCGCCGTACTAGGCTTAGATTTGTAGGAGTCGGGTTAGTATGCTGAAGAGACATGCGCACTCTCGTGTTCATTTCGTCACTGTTCTTCATAGTGATGGAAACAACCATGTCCATTCAAAGAGGAATGATTAAGGAAACTGTGGATCTTATACACAAGGAAATACTATTCGACCATTAAGAAGGACAGAATCCTGTTAATTCTAGGAGCATAGATGAAACCAGGGATTGGTATATGAGGTGAAATAAGTCAGGAGGAGAACGTCGAGTGCTGTGTGATCTAACGCACGGTGTGGATCTAAACTGTCAGGAAGCTCAGGAGAGGCAGTGTAAGGTGACTGCAGAGAACAGAAATATTCTGCATATTTCAAAAAGCTATCCAAAAGGATTTTGGAAGTTTGAACCACAAAGGGGTGGTAAGTGTTTAAGGAGAGAGGGTGTTTGATTTAAACATGAAATGAGTGTATGATTAAAACATTAAAAGAAGCACCATTAATATGCAATTCCTTATGCTATTGTATATCAGCTTAAAAATAAAAGTAAGTAAAAATATTAAATAGCCCATGACATATCATTGGCCTTCATTTCTTCTGTAGAGCATATTCTGATCACTATTTCCCCTTCTAACCTCCTTTCCAATCTTCCCCTTCTTTGTTCACATTTATCCAACTCCACACCCTCTTTCCCTCTTAAAAAAAAAAAAACCAGGCAAATAAGCAAACAATGAAATAAACAAACAACACAACCCCAGAGAAAACCACGAGGAATGAATATATGTGCAGATGCAAATACACAAAACCCATACAAACACAAAAATCAGAAACCACAATTTACGAGCAGAAGACCAAGTAAAGATTTGTTTGTTTTGTTTTGTTTTGTTTTTTAGTGCCCAAACCAAGCATCATGAGACAAAAATATCTCCAAAGATACCACTGAGTTTGTTTTATGTTAACCATCTATGGGCATATGGGGCTGGCCTTAAGCATGGCTTGCATGTCCAGTGAGACTCCACTGATGAAAAGGAATTTTTCCTTTGTGAGCAGTTGTCAGTTGGAGGCAGCTTCTGTGTGAGGAGTGTGGCTTGGGCCGCCTCTCCTCTCAGTGCTGTAGACTTCTGTGGGTCCTGAGCGTGCTCAGTCTCTGAGTTCAGATACCCACCTGCTCTGTCTAGAAGGACATATTTCCTCAGAGTCCTTCATCTTCTCTGGCTCTTACAATTCTTCCTCTTCCTTTTCCACATAGCTCCCTGTGCTGTGAGGGGAAGGGTCCGATGGAGACATCCCAGGTAGGGTGGAGTGTTCCAAGGTCTCTCACTTTCTAGCTGTGGGTCTGTGTTAGTTGCCATTTACTGCAGGAGAAAGCATCTCCGATGATGCCCCTGAGACATTGGTCTGATTCTGAGCCAGCTGTGGCCACAGGGTCCACTCTATTCATCTTATAACTGCAACAATTTGAAGATTCTCTTATTTTGTTTGGAAATGCCAGCCAATTCTAGAAGCCCCCAGAATCTAGCTGAGTATGGAATGGCAGTGCCTCCTAGTGACTGCTGTATGATCCGAGAATGCTGGCAGACTTCCCTCCCAAGCTGCTGCCTTGAAGACTTTGAGACTCCTTTTACGGTCTCACTATCTGCCTTTTCTGTCTGGAATGCGTCTACCCCAAATGGAAATATTGTTTTTTCTCCTGAATGTAAATGTGTCCTAGTTAAAAAGCAATTCTCATACAAAAATCACAACTCTGGAAAAAAAATAAGAGAAGTATAAATGCCCTTTTTATTTATATGGCAGGAAAATTAACTCAAGTCCTGCCATTATATGCACATCAGCAACCCCTCAGAGTCACAGCAAAGACATGAACAAAGAATGACCTTAAACTTCACACTTTAATGGATGAAAATGAAACATTTTAAAAAGGGAAATTCAAATGTTAGCACATTGTGCAAGTATCTGATAGGACAGGGTCAAGTGTCCGAGACCAGCAGGAGCAAGAAACCATTCCAGATTGATAGGATGGGCAGCTAAGTGCTGGATGAATATCAGATCTGCATTTAGACAAGAACAACTTTTTTCCTTTTAGAACGAAAATCAATCAGAGACAGTTTTATAACATTGTGAACCTTACCAGTGTCTCTGATAAGTGGGCATGGCCTCTAAAGACAAACATGTTAGTTATTGTGATGATTAATTGTGTGTGTCAAGTTGGCTAGGCCATGGTGCCTCTGATTAAGCAAATACCAGTCTAAATGTTACTGTGGAGGTGGTTTTTAGAGGTGGTTAACATTTAATTAACATTAAATCAGTAAAGCTGTGTAAAGCACCTCGTTAGCCTGTGTCTTGTAGATGAGCACCGATAGAGTGGGAGCTGGTGTTTCCACCTGTAAGGAAGGCTCCCATCACTGGTGTCTGGATGGCAGCCGTGATGGCTAACTGGCCCATTGCTTATCACTGGCCTCAGGGTCCTTCCAGGGATGATAAAGTCTACCTGATCTAGGACACTCAAGTATATGTCTTCCTGACAAAGACAGGCAATAACCTCTTACAAGGTTATCCAAAGCAGTTAGAATGGGAACTTGGGAGCCCTCCTGGTATCAGCCAAGAGGCTGTAGACGCAGCCTTTACCTGCTCTGGTTATTCCGGGCTCTATGTCACATCAGGACAGTGGCTATGATGGAGCACTTAAAGTCAGGAGCCCAGGCGACATGGCCAGACCGTTCTTGGCCCAGAAAGTAGATGGGGCCCTGTGGTTGGAAAAGCCCCTTGGCTCAAACTCATGTTCTTCGAGTGGTCCCGTATTGTACCTCATCCACAGGCTAACCTATGCTGCTATGGCAGTATAGATAAAGTGAATGCAGCCAGGAGTCTTGCTCAGTCCCAGAAAGTAAACATTCATATGGGCTGCAGACAAAAAGAAGCCCTGGTGGGAATTAGCCAGCCAGCTCTCCATTTTCATCCTAACAAAACCAGGTGGCTTAGTCACATTTACAAAACAAAAAACAAACAAACAAACAAACAAACAGATTCTTAGGACTGCAAAGCAGAAATCTTGGCTGAGTGTCCACTCTGGGTGGTCCTGTAAAATTTATACTCAAATCTGAAAACTCTAAACTCTAAAGTTCACAGGTCTGTCTACCCTACATGATTCACATCATGTGTGGTTATTCCTCACATTAAATCTCTCTCTGTATAACTATGCCTGCATCTGACCACATTTTAATTTATTCCTATTTACTGGCATTTTTCCCCCCAGAAAACTAATAGCCACAACTGATGGTAACTCATTCTTCAAAGATGTCTTGGAGAGGTACAATGTGAGCCAACTATATAATGTATATAGTTCACAACTATATAATGTGAACCTGACTCCGTAGTCGTCCACTTCCTGTCTCTGAATACAAATTAGGCTTTTCTCATTCTAAGTGTGAATGTTGTCACCCCTCACACACATCAGCCTAGGACTTGCTTACTGTACTGCTGAAAGAAATTTCACGACGACCCAGCATGAAGCAGAGCTGGAGTTTGTCTCTCTACGTAGCCCAGGCTGGCCTGAGCTGGAGTTTATGTGTCTCTCTACATAACCCTGGCTGGCCTGGAACTCAAAGAGTTCCTAACAGCTGGGATTAAAGGCATGTATCACAATGCCTGGCCCAAAGAAACATTTTTTTTGTTTGTTTTTAAAGATTTATTTTATGTATATGAATATTTTGCTTCTGCACATGTATGCATACCATGTAAGTGCCTGTTTAATTGCCAAGCACTGAGGTTAGAGATGGTTGTGAATCGTGATGTAGGTGCTGGGAAATCAAACCTGAGTGTCTTCAAGAGCAACAAGTACTGTTAGCCGCTGAGCCATCTATCTCTCCAGTCTCCCAAGAGACTTAATGTTTTCAATTATTTATTTATATTTATTTACCTGCCTCTCTTCCTCCTTCCCTCCTTCTCTTTCTCTCTCTCAATGTGTGTGTGTGTGTGTGTGTGTGTGTGTGTGTGTGTGTGTGTATGCACACACACCACATTACCTGTGTGGAGGTCAGAGGACAGTTTGAAGGAGTCAGGTCCCTCATTCTTACCATGAGGGTCCAGGGATTAAACTCAGATTACCTGGCTTGGCAGTAAGTACCTTTATCTGCTGAGCCATCTCATAAATCCAAAAAGAGATCGAATGTGGCTTTAGATATGCTCTAATAGACAAGGAGATGCTTGAGGAAAGGACAGTATGTGCCCAAGTTTGAGTGTGGGCTTTTCCAGTTAGTCACACTTGAGTATCTTAGCAACACAAATACACCACTTCAGTGGTATCTGAGGTTACATTGTCTAAAAGCTTTCTGAGAAACAAGCCCTCCCATTTTTTTTTTCATTTTCTTTTTCAGTAAAGGAGTCACAGAATGGACCCCAAAGTAGTGTGGGTAGGATTATAGGCTGATTAGATCGTCCCAGGGCTGCATAGGGAGTTAAAACAAGTTTTATGCTATGCATAATCTTGCTTGCAAGATTTTTCAAAAAGTTTCAGGCTTATAGTTAGGAAAAAAGAAAGGCCACACATAAAGGCACCTGTAGTTGTTTGAATGAGAAATGTACCCCATACATAGACTCTGACATATAAACACATGGCCCAGGGTTGGTGGTGCTCTTTGAGGTGGTTTAGGTGGTTTGGTCTTGCTGGAGGAAGTATGTCACTGGGAGTGAGCTTTTAGAGTAAGACGCCTGGCCTACTTGCAGTTTGATCTCTCTGCCTAGTGTTTGCAGTTCAAGATGTGAGCTCACAGCTTCCTGCTCCTACCCCCATGTCTGCTAACTGCTGCTTCCACTTTGCCATCATGGACTGTAACCCTTCAGGACTGTGAGCCAAAATAACCTCTTTCTTCCGTATATTAACTTGGTCATGCTCTCTAATCACAGCAACAGAAAAGTAACTCGTGCAGTCATATAAACTTAGGACTTACACGTAGTCCATTGCTATCTTAAAATTATTATTTGAAATCTCTTTTTATAAGAGGAATATTGTCTTAATGTAGGCAACCTTTATCACATCTATTGTTTTGTTTGTTTGTTTGTTTTTGGTTTTTTGTTTGTTTGTTTGTTTTGTTTTTCGAGACAGGGTTTCTCTGTGTAGCCCTGGCTGTCCTGGAACTCACTCTGTAGACCAGGCTGGCCTCAAACTCAGAAATCCGTCTGCCTCTGCCTCCCAAGTGCTGGGACTAAAGGTGTGCACCACCACCGCCCGGCTATCACATCTATTGTTGACTATGATTCTCAGCTATCAAGACTTCAGTGTCAAAGAGGAAGGGCTCCTTTTCCTTGCCATGTTTCCTTACTTTTTCCTCTCTTTCTATCTTGCCTCAGTGTAACAACACAAATTTATTTTTCAAAGTTCTGGAGGCATTCAAGTCCAAGACCAAGGTACAGGCAGATCCACTGTCTGGTGAGGAGAGTGTTGCTCAGCTTTCTTCTCTCCTCTTCTAGGGCGGAGGATCAAATCCAAACTTCAGTCACTGAGTTATACCCTCAGCCCTGCTTCCTTTCTCCTGGATCCTTCCATGGGGTGGGGTGGCTGCATCTCTTCCCTAACGGTATGTTTGCTGTTGACAAAAGCCAGATCTCATACCCTGATCACTCCCTCCTAGTACCAGCACACTGGTGTTATTATTTCAAAATATAAACTTTCGGGAAATGCAAACATTTAACCCACATCACTTAGTTCTTGGGGATCCCAGGAAGTAGGATTGCATGGTATAGTCTGGCAGTGATGACCAAGGCAGAACATGATTGTGATTCAAACCATCTCAGCAGCATTCTCATGCATGAACCATACTCTTGTCTCCTGCCTTTAGTGATAGGAAACCTATTCTGTACATTTTTTGGCCAGTTAGTATATATAATTCCCCAGTCTCTGGAAGCTTGCATGCATAGTTTCCATAAAGAAATGACATTTTCCAGGTTCTGTTACTTTATCTCATCTTGGACTTAGCACAGTATCAATTTTATTTATTTATTCTGGAGCCTTTCTTCTTAATTAGCCTTGAACTCCTTGGAGATAGGAATGGTGACTCAAAATCCTCTGCATTTCTGGTGACTAATGAGGTGCACAAGTCTTTACAACTGTGAGTTAATGATTATCAGCAAGGTTGAATACTTTATGGAATATTTGTTAAGAATAACTAATATTTAAAGATTTGAATAAAAGAATAACATTTAACTTGGATGAGTTTCTTTTTTAATACCTGTTCAAGAAAACACCATGTAGGAAGGAAAGGGGCAGAAAAAAAGAGGACCAGGACTCTGTATCTTTCTCTACAGGGTTCTTTATAGATGCTTCCATGAATAAGCTAATACACAGTCAAAAGAATTCACCATGTATTAGATGCCCAACTGAAATTCACTTCTCACTTTAAAAGACAGTATTCTTTAAATTGTGTTTCTTTTACAGTGAAACCAAATTAATGAGAAAACTCACAGATTACAAGCACTATGTGTAGCTTTATATTACTGAGGATCCTAGTAGAAAATACCTTAATGAGGCAAAAAATAAGTCACCATATGGGCAGACACCAGGACTCAATGCTTCTTTCAGAAAGATTTTTTTTTAAATTAAACAATTTCTTATACTTAATTCTGTACTTAGTTGAGTGGGGCTGGGGTCAGGCAGTGTCAGGAATAAAAATCTGAAGCAGTCTTGGATGCATTTGATATCTTCTCTGCTTGATCATGTAGCTACCACAAAGGTAAAACTGAAAGCTGAGAAATATTTCAGAATCTGGAGGAATATTACTGATTTTTAGCAATAAACAATCTATAAAAAGTGAGCCAGGATATGGGTAAGGATGTAGCCCAGTGACAGAGTGACAGAACACAGTCCAAGAATGGAGTTGTGCAAGGGGAATTCTGAGTGCTTGTGAGAAGACTTCATGGAAGCAAGACAAGAAACTGTACCCTCAGTTTCTTAAAAAACACAACATTGTTCTTAGGATGTGTTTTTGTGCCCTTCCAGGTATAGTGGACAGGCATGAGTTTACTTCAGCTGTTGTTATTCATATACCTCTATAGAAAAACATATTTTTGCCACATGCAGCTTGTCCTTGTAATTGTATAATGTACACTGGTGACTCATATTAATCCTCAGAGTATAAATTGTCTGATGCTCTGAATAAAGTCGGCTATTGCACAGGACTTTAGTCTGCTTCATTTTTAGGTGCCACATTCCCTGGTTCACAACACCAACTAGAGCAGTGGACAGCAGAGCCCTTACCTAGCATGTAAAAGGTCCAGAGTTCAATTCTTAACACCACAAACAGACACTAAATAAACTAGATATAAGAAAAGAAAGTTAAACCAGGAGAAGGTAATATTCTTAGCCAGAACAAGAAAGTTGGAGAACATGGGGAAGAAGAGAACTCGTTCTAAGTGGACAGATAAGTATAAAATATACTACACACTGTAGGCTGAGATGGAAGTGTTTTCAGAAGACTCATGTTAACACCTTGGTTTCTAGCAAAGTGCCATTGGGAAGTAGTGGGGGCTTCAGAAGGTGGAGGACACTCACAGGCTTTCTGTCACTCTGAGCTTACCCTTGAAGGGCTGTGACATAATAGGCTCTGTTCTGTCATGTACTTTCTGTCATGATGTACTTCTCACCATAAGCTTAAGTGGAACGGAGCCAAATGACCACAGACTAAACTTCCTAAATAGTACCTTAAATCTTTAGTTTGTCACCTGTGCTATTTATAGAAAGCTAATATACTATATTATAGGTACATAAAGAGCAAAAATATAAAAACAGATATTGTGATCCCTCTTAATGAGCTGTAGTTGCCACAGCTGGGGCCCAGCAGGATCCTGCAAGTCTTTAGAAATGTGTGAGCCAATTACAACCATTGGGTGGTCCCCTAGGAGGCCTGAGGTGATGACTCCAGTGTCTTCATGGAATTAACTAAGTCGTGGTTTAGTTATGCTGTAATTGGAGACCCAGAAGCCTGGCTCTTCTCTGAGTCTCTCATGTAGAATTAAAGATTTGTATTCTTGAAGGGCTATGCAGAAAACAGCATCACCAAAGCACAGTGAAAGAAGGGAGGGAAGAGGAAGAAAGCTGACCAACAAGTAAGCAATAAATCGAGGTTATCATCAAAATGCCTCAAGCTTAGATTGTTTTTTAATAATTTTAAAGCAAAAACAATTCCTTTGTCATTTAAATTATTAAGCTAAGTTGTTCTTTTATATGATAAAGTTAATGAAATCCCCATTTCGAAATCTTGAGAAATGCAAGAAAATGTTATACTTACTTCAGTTATGATGATACAAGTAAAGTTTCTAAATAAAATATCGTTAGCATAATTCAAGAGTGTGAGACAGAGAACATTAGGGCAAGCCAGCTTCATTTCACTGATCAAGACAGTTCACCATCAGAAAAGCTATCGGTGCGACTTGCCACATTAATATATTAACAAGGAAGGCAAAAATCATCACACCTCACCTAGAAGTACACTTAATATAGTATAAATTATTTAAAATAAATACTAATGAATTATAAATAAAAGTAAACCTCATTAGTGATAGGCATTAAAACTACAAAAAAATATATATATATATACTTAATGAAAGAACCTCACTCGAGGTTCAACATAGGGACAAGACAACTTTCCGTGTTCTCATTGTCACAATTCAATACAGAACAATAGCCCCTAGCTAATGCTATAAGGGAAGAAACCCAAATTGTAATATAATAAATATTGGTGGAGACAAAGTCCTATTTGGAGATGATAATGCTCTGTAGAAGAAGCACTGGGATTCACAAAAGCTAATGACAGGATACAGTAAGTTTTCAGGCATAAGATGAATTTTAAAAAGTCAGTGGGAAACAGAATAATACAAACAAAGCTATGAACACTTTCACCTCAGTACCACACACCATAAAAAACATACAGAACCCATAATGTATCATAGTACAAAACAAAACCTAGAGAACGCTGCTGGGGAAGTCCTGTGGACTTAGGAGACGACATAGTAGCCAGTTTTCCATCACTAAAAAACAGAATAGAATTAATTCATTATCAAAATGGTTTGTTGTGGAGGCTGCAGCCTGTGGTTGATTGATGAATGTGCTTTGGGCTTATGGCAGTGTGGCACATCACAGCAGGAAAGCAGCAGGGACTAAAGAGAAGAGAGCCAGGATGCTTTCACACATGCCTCTAGTGAGCTAAGAATTTAGCAGCAAACCACCTCCTAAACAGCCTACCACCTCCCAGTCTCCCCATGCTTAAGACTAAGCCTTCAACATGGAGACTCAGGGAGACATGCAAAATCCAAACTATGGCACAGGCAAAGATATGACACCAAGAGTGAGCTCATAGAAAGAAGAGTTGATTCCATATTTAGCAACATTAAAGTTCTGTGAATAACCCCAATAAAAGACTAAAAAGACAATTTTCAGATTGGGAGGATGTAATGCCAGGTCTGTTATCTGGCAAATGTCTTATGCTTAGGATGCCTTATACTTTCAAAATTCCACATTACAAGAACAGCAACAAAAATCTAATTAAAATGGATAAAACTGTGATTTCACCAAAAAAGGATTTACAGATGCCTGAAGAAGAGAAAGTTTGTTCAACATTATCATCCAAGGGAGAAATGAGAAAGCACAAGTTAGAGGAGACGTTTCTCCATAATGGTGAGGAAGGCCACATGCAGAGACAGTGATAGACCACAGATGGGCTAGCTTCACAGTTGTTTACAGTTGCACAAGATGTTAACATTGTGTGAAGTGGAGAAGGGCTTTGTAGGACAGGAAACCACCTCCTACCAATCTAGATTTATTTCAGAATTAAAAAACAAAGACCACAACACAAACACAAAGCCAATAGAGATTTTCTCTACTCCCAACGATTAAATCAAAATATGGCAAAAGTAAGAAACTCATAGCTTTTATTAACAAGCCATAAATATTTGAAATATCTAGAAAATTTTAAAGCACAACTTACTAGAACTCTGGGCAAAATGTTAACACACTGTGGTGATTTGAATATGCTTGGCCCAGGGAATGGCATTATTAGGAAATGTGGCCTTGCTGGAGTAGGTGTGGTCTTGTTGGAAGAGGTGAGTCACTGTGGGGGTGGGCTTTGAGACCCTTCTCCGAGTCACATGAGAACCCGTCTTCTCTTAGCAGTCTTCAGACAAAAAGGTAGAACTCTTAGCTCCTCCTGTACCATGCCTGCCTGGATACTGCCATGCTGTGGCCTTGATGATAATGGACTGAACCTCTGAACCTGTAAGCCAGCCCCAATTAAACGTCCTTATAAGAATTGCCTTGATCATGGTGTCTGTTCATAGCAGTAAAATCCTAACTAAGACACACACTAATAAAGGGCATACTGTGTGATCAGAACACAGAGAGGAATACAAGTTCTCTAGAAAGACACTTTAATAGTGCAAAGATGTTTCTTCTCTCTGATCAAAATTAAACTTGTTTTTTAGTCTTTTAAGATAAGTCTTACTATGTATCCTGAGTTGGCCTTAATATTGTGACCCTTCTGATTCAGTTTCTTGAATACTGGGATTATAAGTTTGGTGGTTTCAATGAGAATCACTCCCATAGGCTCATATGTTTGAATATTTAGTCTATAGTTGGTGGACGTGTTTGGAAAAGATTATGAGGTGTGGCCTTGTTGAAGGAAGTTGTCACTGGAGGTGAGCTTTGAGGTTTCAAAAATTCATGCTATTCTTACTTAGTTGTCTCTGCTTCATGGTTGTGTCTTAAAATGTGAGCTGTCAACTACTGCTCCAGCAACTTGACTAGGACCTGTCTGCCTGCTGCCATGATGGTCATGGACTCACCCTCTGAAACTGTAAGCCCCTATAAACTGTTTCTTTTATATGTTTCCTTGGTGATGGCATTTCATCACAGCAATACAAAAGTAACTAAGATAGCATTCACATGCCACTACGCATAGCTTCCTGAATTCATTTGCAGTTCGTAATATTGAGTAGCTATTGAGATAGAGAAACTCAAAGATAGTATATTAAAAACATGCCAATATTGGCTTCACAGATTGACCAGCAGACCAAAAAGGAGGAGGGAAATAACCTGAAGATCCACATATAGGCAATAAATTAATATGTAAAAATGTGTCCTAAAAATAAATGGAGAGAAAGAACCAGTGCATTAAACAAATGGTATAGGAAAATTTTATTAACTGTGTAAAATAATTGATGCTACATTTAGAGTTAGATCACAAAATGTATTGAAGACATAGGTGTAACTAACTCCAGTGCTTAGGAGGCTACTATGAAGAATAAAGATAGGATGTCTTCCAGGCCCAGAGAAGCAGGAACTGGGTTTATCTTTCTTGAAACAACTGAAAATTTTGACAAGGCACATGAGCAAATGATTATCAAGAAACCTTGAAGCAAAGGACAATGATTTCTGAGATACAGGAGGTCTGAGAGGAGCTGTATGGTGATTCTTCTTACTCATTTCCCAGCTACAACGTGGAAAGAGACCTCAGAGGGAGGTCAATATCTTCCAGGCTGAGGCATCTTGGTACTTAGCATGAGAAACAGAAAACTGCACCAGGGCATGTCAGAACTAATGTGTAACGCCAGTGATAAAAGCTTTAAAAAGCAGCAAGACAAAGACATATATACAGAGAATGAGATGACAGAAGCTTGCTGTGCAGCAGATATGATGACAGGAGAGTTCTTCCCGAAATAGAGAAGTTGAGGAGACTGAAGATGGATCTTCAGTAAGAAAAAGAAAATACTACAATTTAGATTTAGTAATATCAGGCTAGATAGTGATGAAAAATACTTCCAAAAGACCAGAGTAAAGATTTTCTTAGACATGCAGAACCAGAAAGAATTTAGTGGTAGAAAACTTGCAGTACAAAAGCATTCAACTCTGACTCTACAAGATAAGAGTAAAGACACCGGGAATAAGAACTAAAATAAATTAACTGTGAAGGTGGGTTTTGTTAAGAGACACAATCTAGAAACCCCTAGGGAGAAAGTAGCAACGAGGTATTGTCTAAGTCAGGCTGGTCTGTTGTGGAGAATTATTTTGTATACCATTAATGGAAGTGAGAAGACCAGCCATATGGCACTATTCCCCAGGCAGCAGAGAAACTGGACATCGAGCAAGCCTGCATGTATGCATTCCTTTGTTTCTGATCCTGCTGCTGTGATGCTGTGATGTCCCCTCAGTGAAGGTCTGTCACCTGGAACCACGAGCTCTCTACTGAGCTGTGGACCTGTTTTATCACAGCAATGGGAAATGAAACTAAGACAGAAAAATATTTTATTTCTGTGTAAATTTCTTTAAAAGGTTGCTGATTATTGAAGGGAAAATGATGTTATACCAAGGATTTATCAAATGTGTGGAAGTAGTGTATATGATAAGGGGAAAACATCTGAGCAGAAAGAAGAAAGTATGTTGTTACCAAAGGATATAAGGTGCTGTCAAGGAAATACTCCATTTATTCAAAGAGAATAGAGATCATGGAATAGAGTAGACAAAGAAAACAAATGGAAAGATCTGAGTATAGGTGCTCGGGAGATGTCTCAGTGGCTCACTCATCTTCTAGCAGATCTGAGT
>JANHMN010000001.1:108764778-108825583 GCA_030674055.1 Rhabdomys pumilio
CTCGGGAGATGTCTCAGTGGCTCACTCATCTTCTAGCAGATCTGAGTTGTGTTCTTAGCATCCACGCTGAGTGGTTACAGTCACCTGAAACTCCAGTGCTAGGGATCCCAAGTCCTCTTCTGCCCTCCACGGGCACTACACTTACCTGTTCAAACACACACAGAGATCCACACATATACACATAATCAAAAACAAATAGAAAACAACGGTCAGTATAAATCCACAAATGTTGATAATTATTTTAAATGTAAATGCTGCAAACATCTCAGATAAGAGAGTGTTGGGCAGAAAACAAAAACTCACTTTCATGTCTCTTAAATGCACTGTATACAGTGCCACAAATTGGTTAAAAGTAAATGGATGAAACAAGACCAAAGGATTATGACAATGGAAGATGCAGAGTCTTGTTACCATCTGCAAGCAGATTTCAGAGGGAAATTCCTGCCACAGAGATAGAGTCCTTCCTTCCTTCCTTTCTTCCTTCCTTCCTTCCTTCCTTCCTTCCTTCCATCCTTCTTTCCTTCCCTTTTTCCTTTGTTTCTTCCTTTTTTGTCTCAGTTTCTTTGTTTCTTACTCTCTCTCTCTCTCTCTCTCTCTCTCTCTGTCTGTCTCATTAATGGAAAAAGGTGCCAATAAAAGGTTGCCCCAGTGCTAAATGTTGGTGTCCCCAGTACAAGAACTTCAAGATACACAAAGCAACGCACTGCAACACGCAGTAGGAAACACAAAGGGATGATTACCCCCTCCTTCAATATTTGGTAGAACAAAGAGATTCACCAGATTACACAGAAGATGCACACTGTCCTGTCACTCAACTTGGTCTAAGAACATCTATAGAACAACAGTTTTAAAAGGCATTATTCTTAGGTAAACATGGAACATTCATCAAGACAGATTATACATTGGGCCATGATGCAAGTCTCAATAAATTAAAAAAAAAAAAAAATTCAAGTCATATTAGAGTAGGGCTAAATAACAGAACACAGAACTCTGGGAAATCCACAAGCATTTGGAGCCTAAGACACGTGTTTTTAATGAGAGCACAGTAGATACAATTGAAGAGTATCTAGCTCAGTACCGGGAGGGAATGTGAAGCTAGAGATGCCTGTACTACAGAAAAGGAGGGCTTCAGAGCAAAGGTCTCTTCTTCCAACTTAAGCAGTTATGGAGAATGCTAAAATCTAAGTCATCCTGAGACAATGAAGAGCAGAGCAACAATGAATGAAGTGGAGATGGAGAGTCAAGACAGTGTCAGGAGAACCCTCCAGAGACAAACACCTACACTGCTCCTCTGGTGATCATCATGGCAACATCACATGTAATATCCCAAGCATACTAATCTGTGATCACCAACTGAGTGGATTATACATCAGGTTTGCCTCATTAAAGTTGCTATGATACTGAATGATACCAAGTACTGCCAGTGCTGTGGGGGACATGGAAACTCTCAGCCACCAAAGGTGGCATTCTGATTCCAGTCCCTTGTTCCTATTCTATTGTAGCCTTTTCTATTGTAGCTGAAGAGACTTGTGTTGAAGTAATTATTTAAAATCAGCGGCTCAATCTGGCTTGTTCTTAATCAGCTGCCACCTTCCTGACTAGACAAGGCATCGCCACCGCTCAGCTCAGGTTGTTGGCTCAGTCCACTAGCTCAGATGGCCAGAGACACTGGCCCTGCCACCCACAAGATGCCAGCATGGGAGAAGGCTCTGCCAATCTTCCACGCTATTTCCACAAGGTTGGGCTGAGCCCAGACCATTTTGCCATCCACATGGGCCCAATAGCAATGAGACTCTGATGCTTAGATTATCCGAAGGCTTTATATGTTTGGTAATGATCAATAACAAGATGCCCACACAATTGGAGGTGTTTCCCAATTAACTAACCTAGATATAAGTTGTTACTCAGGACTACTCTCTATCCAAGCGTGGTTCTCCATCCTCCTACCTCTCTGTCTCTAGCTCCTTTTCTCCCTCCTCCTCTTCCTCTCCTTACTCCTCCCACCTTAGCTCCTCCCAACTTGCCATGGGGGTGGGGGGAATGTGCAGCTACAGACTTGTTAAGCTCTCTCATAAGACAGTTTACACTGGAAGGATATTCCACTTCACTGCCTACCCAAAATGTTTCTCTTCTTATTTCTTTTTAATGTTAGAGTTAATGGGCAATGTGTGGCAGGGAATATGAGCTTCAGATCGTCAATGCCATTTGAACACACAGAGCTACTTAAAATGTTAGTCTAAGAATTTCTGACTTGGTTGTCAAAATACAGAGGTGCAGTGAAGGCTGCCTCCTGTCAGACATTAACTTCCATACATTTTTTTTTTTTTTTTTTTTTGGCTAGATGAATTAGGATGGGATCTTTGCACTATGGATGCTTTTGAGTCTGGTTTATTTTAGACAGTGTTGTGTTGGTATATTTTTAACCATTGTAGCTTGCTTTTGGTCTATTTTATATAATTTTTCAGTATATGAACTCACAATTACTTTTATATTCTGCCACAAATGGTCACCCAGACAGTTTTCATGTTTATATCAGTTTGAAATGAAGCAAGCTGGGCTTTAACAGTTGCTCAGCTTCAAGGATGTGATGCATTTCAAAGAAGGTGTGAATGGTGATGCCCTGTGTCACAGCAGCAAATGAGAGGCAGCCTGGGTTTTCAGGACCTAGCAGTACTTCATTGTTACTCACGATGTATTCTTTCTTTCCACATCTATACCCTAGTTTAAGTGTTTCCAACAATGACTGTGTATGAGAGGACATCAGTGAGCAAATGACAGGAATTATGTTCACTTTGTACATTATAAAGGGGACAGCAGCCTGATGGGATACACATGATGTATTAGTCAGGGTTCTCTAGAGTAACAGAACTTACAGAATGATGTTTTCTCTGTCTTTGTCTCCCTCCTCCCCCGACACACACATCCATGAATGCATGCACACACAAACACACACACACACACACACACACACACACACACGCACACACACCAAGATTAAAATGACTTACAGGATGTGGTCCTCCTAGTTCAACAATGGCTGCCTGTTGGTGCACTTTTTATCTTCGCCTATTTTATTTGGGTTCTTATATCTCTACCTCTCTTCCAACCTTTTCCACCCTAATCTTCTAACTCCCCAACACTATAGGAGAGAAAGAAGGTTAGAGGGGGAAGGGGTCATGAATCTCTTTAGAGTATTTTCTGTTGATTTAGGGTCATTGGGTTCCTTGGGGCAAATCCAATCTTCATTCTCAGATTATCTCCAACTTCTTCTCATCTCTTTGCTCATGACCACTTGACAAACTGTAACAACAGCAACCAGGAGCAGCAGGAGGAGCAGCAGCCACCTTCTTCTTTCCCTTCCTGTCACTCCTACTGGGGCTCTGGCATTTATCCCCTCTCCAGAGTCCCCAGAGTTACAAACATAAACGATCTGCAGCTGGAAGAAAAATCATGCCCATGCTAGTGCATAAGGCAAAGCATAATCACCTGCTGCAAAGCAGCTTCTTAACCCCTACCCGGAATTAAAACAAAAACCTACTCAGGCGACATAACTGGCTTTTAAAAGAAACCAAAATTCTCACTACAGTTCCCCCTTTTAGTAAAAAAAAAAAAAAAAAAAAAAAATAGCTTTTTCCTCTAACATTAATCAACTATATACAACGAAAACAAGTATAAGAACTATCAAGTAAGAATTATATTTACAATCTCTAGTCCATATGTATTTGGCAATCTTAGAAAAAGCATTCCACTCTTTCCTCTATCCTGATGAGTCCAACATTTTGTTCAGAAATCACTTTCTTATCATAACTTGCATTTAGCACCTTAAAACAACTTAGACCTTAAAACATTTTCTTAGAACCTAACCGACTGAAGGTTTTGTGTCTTTAATCTTTAATAAGGAAAACTGTAAGACTCTAACTTTCTAGTCTTCAATGCATCAGCGACCTGAGAAGAATAAATATTACTCAAGTAAACAGAAACTGCAGAGCAAGTAGCTTCCATAATTATAAAAATAATGGAGACTGCTGGCTGCCTGGACAGTCACCCAAGGTTCCTCTGTGTTGTTGGGGTATCATCCATCTTTGGCCTATAGGCCCAGAATATCTGACAGACTTTTCTGTGAAGCAGAAATTTTGAAGGACTGACCTACCATGTCTCTGCAAGTTGGGCAGTTGACTTTCCAGTGTCCTGCTTGTCCATAGTCTAGACAGCATGCTGTCAGCAGTTGAGGTAAGGACAGTTTTTTGCCCAGTGTCCATCTTTTCCTCATGTGAAGCAAACTCCAGGTGGAGGTTCTTCAATGCTCATCAACTACTTTGAAGTAGATTGTAGGTGTGGCCAGGAGCTGATGTGTTTCACTGTCAGAAAAGCCCCCTTTTATTATTATTAAAATAGCTTAAATGTCATAATCTGTAGATCTCTAAAGTGTTTGAAGACAACCATCCTATCTCAGTATATCTAAATAGACAAACATTGCTTACTTTTAACTATTTACTTTCCACTTAACTTTGAAGACATATACAAAAGGCTAAATAAAACGTATTTCTGCGATTAAACTAGTACCTAATAAAATTACAAGTAAGATTATTTGTAGGTGGCTCACAACTAGCTTGCATTTTTAGTTATCCTAAACAGTTTGCAATAGTAGTTTTCATAAGACTAGTACATTACATTACATTTTTAAATGAGTTGCAGATGTACAATACCTTTTAAAAAGAGTTGAAACATATATACACCTTATGTTGTAAAAAATAATCTTAAATTTCTGTGCATATACAATAATGCATACCAAACTAAAATATTTGAAACCAGTAGATTTAATAATCTACCTTTTACCCTATCATTCTATACTCTCCTCACTTTTAAATAAATACTTTTATCATCCCTTCTCTCCTTCCTTCCCCCTAACAGCTACACACAAACAAAAGGCCCAAGAATCCAGTAGTTGTTCAGTCCATGAGGTTGGGTGTCTCATATAGGCTGCCAGCAGAAGGCATGGCCTAGATTAGAGGTGGGTCTTTCTACCTTAAAGATCCTTCACTTAGAATTAAGCAAAATGTCTTACAGATGTGTTGGGGATTGGTTCTGATGCTTTGTCTTAATTCAGCTCCCCAAATCACATGGGAATCTTGTTGTCCAGACACTGAGTGGCCCTGTCCTCAATTGGTCTTTGATTGAGCAATAAAGAACCAGGGGTCAATGGTTGGGCAGAGGGACAGAGGCAGAACTTTTAAGATTCCTTTGCAAAAAACACAGGGGAGAGAAAGAAGAAATTCTGCCATGAGAGGGGCGTAGGATTCACCACACCATGAAGGGGCAGGAGGGTGAAATGGCCAAAATGTAGGTGCAAAAGGAAATCAGCCCCTGGGAGGCCTTCCCAGAAGGAAACAGGGCAGCAAAGATAAAATATAGATTTAGAAACTGTTAATTCGGGAACACCAGCGGGGAGTGTATGATAGCCTCAAGGAGGTTTGGAAGAGCCCAGCCATTGAGGTAGTAAGGTATAGCAAAATATAAAGGCTGCACATGTGTCTTTCATTTGCAAATCCCGAGAACACTGGCAGGTGGTTAGAAGCATGATCACCTGCTGGGAGCTCAGAGCAGATTACCTATTCACCACAGCACAGATGTACCCCTCCACTTTGGGGTTTTGGTTAATTCCAGATGTAGTCAAGTTTACAACCAAGAATAGCTATCACAGATGGATATCACAGTGATAATTTGATGATCTTAAATTAGTAATCCTACCATACCCCCTAAAACCCATCTCTCAGTAGAGATAGTTGCTTAGAGTGGTTAAATTCAAACACCTGCTAAGGTGAGTGGGTGCTGGCAGGGAACACTCAGGGAAATGCAGTTATTATGTAAGGCATACATGGTTTTGCTAATGAGGGAATTTATTTTCAGAATATGTTATGAATTCCCAAACCCCCACTAAAAATAATTTAAGGCCAATTTCTACTTCCCACAAAAAATAGGAATTATGCAGGAGAGAATTTAGCTCGAAGCAGTGTGAAACAGAGAAGGTCTAGGGAGGACTCTGCAGGCGTTGCAATAATATTGGAAGCAGAGGCATGTGTGGTGAAGAGAGATCTTGTACTTTGTCTACTGATCTGTCCTCACTGCTTAGAAATGGAGCCTGGCTTACAGATATAGGGAAACAATACTTTTGGATGGAAGCCAAGCCCGACAGATTCTGGCTGCCCAACACCCAAATGTGGGCATAAGTAAAGGCTCCAAATCCAAGTAATGGGGGGGGGGTCCTGGAGCAGAAACAGGCACTTGTAGAGCAGATAGCAAGGCCCTCAGTAACCACTTGTCATGCTGATGAAGGTTAAGAACAGAAGGAACCCTTCCCAGGGGTGTGGCATCTAGCTGACTTCTGCCCACTGTTAGTGAGACTGGATTAACAGCTAAGCCCACCTGTGTTTGACACGCTGCAGCTTTCCCACCCTCCACACAACACAACTGATGTTCTAAGACCTCAATCCAGGGAGGATTGCTTTTCTGTTATTTCAGCTCCTTTCGGGCATGCTAGCATGTGAAGGAACAGGGGAGAGTTTTAAAAATCAGTACTCGTAACTTGGCAGAGCATGGGGGTGGGGAGAGGAGTGCGGGTAAAATAATTAAGGGGCTGACCAGTTGTGTGGTGGAAAGGCTCAAGTGTGTATGTCTGGACAAGCGACAGAAACAGCAGCCAGTGGTTTTTGCATCTGTCTGGAAGAGAGGTGGGTCATGAGGAGAGGATTTGAAGATGCACAAATCAACACCACCAAGGAATTGAAGGAGGAAAACAAAAATGTTACTTCTGGATCTGGGGGTCTTCACAGGAGTTGCTCATGAATGTGGACACGGAATGTCAGCCTCACGAGGATCTGTTCTTACTTCCTCTTGAAACAGTGTTGTGCTCCATGAACTGGCAGATTGTAGTGAAAATGTAACCCTCAGATCTGAGTGTAAATCTGGCTTGGATGTGTGGAAGGTCTGTGAGGAGACACCCCCACCACCACCTACACACACACACACACACACACACACACACACACACACACACACTTGTACACAAAACTCTTAGAGGAAGCTGAAAGTGTGTTGTTTTAGGTTGAGACATGGGTGAGCTACTGACTTGGTGTAAATGCTTCACAGTGGTCAGCATTGCTTTGTGGTTGATGATTGGCAAGATACAGCTCAATTCCACAGAAGTTGTTAGCACAGCAGTGTTCCCGAGCAGTAATATGTGTGGGTCTCTAACCTGTGTATGCATCCTGGGCAAGCGCTTTACCACTGATAAGTCCCCAACCCTTTATCTATTTCAAATTAAGCAAGCCATTGGAGGCTTGGGATAAATATCAGTGGAGATACGAGTGGTGCAGATTTTCCAGGACAAATTATTCAAGAGGAATCCTATTTAATTAAGTTTTAGTGAATAGAATGATCTGAATTTATAAGCATTGTTTTCTGGTGCCTCTTTAAAAGATTTTTTTCCCCTATCTTTTGATGAGGTGCAGTCCCAGTGGGCAGATGGTGGGCAAGAGTTAGCCAAGCTATAATTTATCATTTTCAGTTTATATATTATTTGCAAACAGAGAACTAGGGTGTCTATTATTGATGTCTTACTGTGTATTTGCTTTCAATTCTGTGGCACTCAATTGGAGCAAGTTGAGCTTTTAAGGAACAATTTACTTGGGAGATGAAGATATTATTTCTTCTTGACTTTTCAAGCCAGTTCCCCCCTTGTTATTCATCCCTTTAAAAAAATTTTTTCCTTTGACCTTTTCTCCTCTCATATTTTATACTCTACTAAGTAGAGATAAGCCAGGGTGGGGGAAAGGAGATAAATTTTAGAAAGCTGTTTTATTGCTCGTGCCCAGGGAATATTTGGGGATGAGATCAGAGTTATGAGGCAGCTTGTTTATTACTTGTGTGATTTTATAAATAATTGTACTTTTGATTAGGTACAGCCTGTCTCTGTTCTCTTGATGTTGTATGCAACAAGCATCCTATTCACACTACCCAGAGTCCCATAAGAATTAGGGAAAGCACTATTGATATGGTTCAGTGGGTAGAGGGTCTTGGCACTAAGCCTGGTGACCCAAGTTCAGCCCCCAGAACCCATGGGGTAGAAGGAGGGAACTGGTTTCGTTTGTCTCTCACACACAGAGACACACACACACATATGGGGGAGGTGTGAATGTAAAATAAGTATCAAAAGGGAAGACCCATGTTAGACGTTGTTTTGGGATCTGAATTTGATAATTTATGTGATTTTTCTAAGATTATCGCTGAGCAGCATATGATTTCTCTTAAGAACCTCATAGACTTTATTTCTTAAAGTAGTTTTGAGTTCCCCATGGGCTCTTACACTCCAGCTTCCCTGCTATTAACATTTTGCATTTGTGTAGCTCACTTGTTACAGGTGTAATAAGCAAATATTATTTACCAAGATCAGGAATTCGTATCTGGGTTCACCCTTCTGTCACAGTGCGGCAGGGGGTTGGCATCTGTAATTATGCCTATCAGTGATTACAGGATCATCCAGAGGAAGTCCTCTTTCCTAAAAGTCTCCCCTGCTTCCTGCCACTCTTCTGACCTCTGAAGCCTGGCCAGCCACCGGTCTCTTTATTGACTTTTGTTTCAGTTTTTCAGAATATCCTATGACTGAAATCATATGGACTAAAGCATTGTTACGTTGGCCTTTTCTACTGATTAGCATTTATTTCAGGCTCTTCTATGTGCTTTTCGTGACTTTTTTTTTTCACTTCTTTTTCATTAATTCACTGCTGAATTAATCTCACTGTACAAAGATAACTATGTGTACATCCATTCATCTGCTTAAAGATATCTTTCTATTTGGACCGTTTTATTCTTTTGATGACAGCATCCACACTTCACCTATTATGATCATCTTGACAATGCCTCCAAAGGGTGCCCAGGTGCTACTCACTCCCTGAAGATTGGGAATGTGATTTATTTATTTCTTGACAAAAACAATTCTTTGCAGAAGGGAATAGATTACAGCTATTAAGATAACAGCTCATTTGAAATGTAACTGTATGTGTCATTGTAAGAAGGAAGTAGAAGGCCATTTAACAACAAGAATTTCAGAGGGCCATGGTCACTAGACAAATACTAGAACTGATACACTGCCTCTGCCTGGTTGAAATCCATTTAGCAAATGTTACTTAGAGGTAACGTGACAGATGATGTCCCCTTTTGTTATACCCAGGTCTTGAGGTCCCCAGGAGAACTCGAAGAGTTGCCAGATCCAATGCAGTGAGGCAAAGAGTCTTTTAATAATTCGAATCCAGGTTGGGATCACGATCTTCGCAGGGCAGGATTTAGATCCTGAGTCTAGGGGCTTAGGGAATTTATACACAAGCAAGTTCTGGGGTTTCAGGGTTACATGGCAGATAAGGGAAGTAATTTTTTAAACACAATTCCATCTGTTTAGGTGGTGGGCAGGGTTGTGCAATTCGGGAGGGATGCTCCTTTGGCCTTTATGGTGCTATCAGGGGTAAATGTTTCTACAAACCAGTCACAGCTGTCTGGGAATGCTTAATTGGCTTAATGTCTCCAAGGTTGTGTGGTTCTTCGATTCTCCCAAGGCCAGAAGCCACCTGTGCTGGGGAGTGCCTAGCCATCTATCAGAGCCTCCTTGACATGGGGGCTGAGAGCCATGGCTACTTATCTGTTCTCAGGCTGGCATTTGCCTTTCCAGTGAGGGGGTTTGCACTAGGGAGTGCTATTGGAATGAGGGTTGTTGAGTTTTGGTTCCAGACTGTGTCTCCTTTGAAGGGTCAGGCAGTGGAAAAGAGCAAGGTGGGGTGGGGGGATGAAGGGGAGCTTTTGTGAGATCAAGTGTTGCTGAGGTAAGGGAAATGCTGAGGAGAGGGGATGTGCTGAGGCTGGTGCTGCCTGCCTAGCCTCTTCACTTTCGTTCCTGTCTCTGAACATGGACCCTGGGCAGAAGGGACCCAGTCACAAGATTGTGGAGAGCCGCGGTAAATGGTGACAACATCCGCCATTGGAACATGGCGCTCGCACATGACACTCGTGGGTAAACAAGTAAAATTGCACATGTGCAGTGGCGAAGGACCGCCAAATCACCGCCTAACCCGGGGTGTCATACGGGGTTTGAGCAAGCAGCCAATCAAATATGTCCATGCCACTCTAAGGGTGTATATAAAGCAGCGCCATCTTGGCTCCCTCTCTCTCTTCCTATCTCCAAAGTTGACCTTGGCCAAACATTTCCATAAAAGATTTCATGTAACCGCTGAGACTTTACGTTGGAGATTTAACATAACCAGAAAAGAGGCTAGGGATATAGTGACTCAATGTCAAAATTGTTGTCAGTTCTTACCAGTGCCTCATGTAGGATTAATCCATGAGGAATTCGGCCACTACAGATTTGGCAAATGGATGTTACTCACATCCCATCCTTTGGCAAATTGCAATATTTACATGTTTCCATTGATACTTGTTCTGGAATTATATTTGCTTCCCCATTGGCCGGAGAAAAGGCAGCCCATGTTATTCAGCACTGCCTCGAGGCATGGAATGCCTGGGGAAAGCCTAAAATTCTTAAAACTGACAATGGACCAGCTTACACTTCTCAGAAGTTTAGACAATTCTGCCGCCAAATGGAGGTGACCCATCTAACAGGTCTACCATACAATCCTCAAGGACAAGGCATTATAGAACGGGCTCATCGCACTCTTAAGTCCTATTTAATAAAGCAAAAAGGGGGAGTCGAGGAAGCTCTACCCTCAGTGCCACGAGTCACCGTTTCTATAGTACATTTTTCCCTTAATTTTTTAAATCTGGACAGTCAAGGCCACACGGCAGCTGACCATCATTGTTTAGAGCCTGACAGGCCAAAAGAGATGGTCAAATGGAAGGATGTTTTGACCATACAATGGAAAGGCCCGGATCCTATTTTAATAAGATCCAGGGGAGCTGTTTGTGTTTTTCCACAGGAAGAAGATAATCCGTTCTGGCTACCGGAACGCCTAACACGAAGAATCCTGGAATCTCAGCTTGATCCTGCCCAGAGACATGAAGACCCTCCTGCTGACGGTGATATTCTGGCTGACACTGCTGACGGTGGGACATGCGGAGCTGAGATGGGAGATCATCCCTTTCTAGGTTTTTGCTGCAGAATTAGACCCTAGAGTTCGAGGAAACGTTGAGAGATCTTCTGCCTTTTCCTTCTTTTAAGAATGGATGGGAGTAGGCCTGTTTGGTATAGCCCTATGCTATGGATTAGTGTTCATGTTATGGTTGGTCTGCAAACTCAAAAACCCAACAAAAGTGTGACAAGGCGGTGATTGCCCAAGCATTTGCTGCTTTAGAACAAGGTTCCTCCCCTAGAGTCTGGCTGTCTGTGCTACAAAAGTAGCTAGCGCTTGAGCCCTCAGCCGATGCACCCCACGGGTTCTATCCCATTGCACTGGGTCGGTGAGGCAAAAGCCCCGCTCTCTGCACATCTCTGGGTAGAGTGTATACTGTGATATACAGGGGATGTTCCTCAGGGATAGATTCCTCGAAGGCATGTCTGGTTGCATAGAGGTTGAGTTGCCAAATCCTCTCCCTGTCAAAGGCAACGGGATGGGTAGATAAAAGTACACTCGTGGACTCAACGACCAGGGTGGAAATTCTTTACAATATCCCAACTTTCTGCACAAGGGACTAGACCTCTACCTTCCTCTACAAGAGAGATGACTTAGAGCCTTGCCAGGCAACCTTACGGTCTCATTTAATAAAGCTAAAAGGGAGAGATGTGGAGAGCCACGGTAAACGGTGACAACATCCGCCATTGGAACATGGCGCTCGCACATGACACTCGTGGGTAAACAAGTAAAATTGCACATGTGCAGTGGCGAAGGACCGCCAAATCACCGCCCAACCCGGGGTGTCATACGGGGTTTGAGCAAGCAGCCAATCAAATATGTCCATGCCACTCTAGGGTGTATATAAAGCAGCGCCATCTTGGCTCCCTCTCTCTCTTCCTCCGCACATGGTAATAAACATGTTGCTGCAGAAGGATCCTGGTGCCCACGTGCGTTCTTGCTGGTGAGATGATTGCGCGGGTCACACAAGATAGCTGGAGCTCAGTCATCCCAGTGGATGAAGCAAGGTCTACCCTGTTATGGGACTGAGCTGTTAGTGCTGGTCTCATTATCAAGGTTGGTACATCCTAAAAAAAAAAAATCACGTAATATGTGTAATCTGTTGTATAGACTCAAGGAACTGTGAAGCTACATATAGAAGCATTGTGGTTTACTTCTTTGATGAATTATCATCTAATGTTACTCTTGGTTCACCTTTCAAAACTCATTTTGAGAACTGTAGTGCTGCTGTTGAGTCAGGGAGAAGCCCCAGAGAGTCTCACATATGAATATGTCAGAGCTTCTAGGATGAAAGAGTCCAGTAAAGTAACCTTCTCTTAGCTTGTGATCAAAGAAGTCAGTAGAAAATTGACTTTAAAAACAATGAAGGGGTCACAGCGGACCAGAACCCAGCCTAACTGTCCTCTGAGAAACTCCACCCAGCAGCCAATGGAAAGAGATGCAGAAACCAACAGCCAAACATTAGATGGAGCTCAGGGAGTCTTATGGAAGACTTGGGAGAAGGATTGAGGGACCTGAAGAGAACAGGGACTCCACAGGAAGACCAACAGAGTCAACTCACCTGGACCCTTGGGAGCTCCCAGACACTGAACCATCAACCAAAGAGCAAACACAAGTTAGACCTAGGCCCCCTGCATCTTGGTCCCCAACAACAGAAACAGGACTCTCCCTGAATCTGTTGCCTGCCTTCCTTCCTGCATGCCTTCCTGTCTGGGCCGAGCTGCCCCATGCTTGGGAGCCAAAATGTCCTGGACTGCTCTGCTGCTCTGGTCTGTGGGTTAGGGTCTAGCAAGAGAGAGAGAGTGGGGGGAAGAAGGGAAAGAGACTCGAATAGAGACAAGCCGGAGGGTCTGTAGTCAAGTCTCGTTTACTGTCTCCCTCTTATTGTCTCCCTTGCAAGGAAATCCTGGGTACTTATAAGCACAAGCAGGGGAACACAGCTGAAGACACTTTACCACGTACACCATGCAGCTGGGGTCACTAACAGCAAAACAAGATATGTGGGATAAACAAGATGTTTGTCAGAGTGTGCTTCAGCTGTTGTAGGCTGTTGAAAAACAAGTCTCTTGTCAGGATATATGGCTTGAGATGGCTGCAAAGTTGATAGCCGCTTCCTGCTAAAAGTCGGCTCCCAACACCTGCTTGCCTGTGGATCTTGTTCCCCTAACTGGACTGCCTTGTCTGGCCTCAGTGGGAGAGGATGTGGTTAGTCCTCCAGTGACCTGATGTGCTTTGGAGGAGGTAGTAGAGGGGAATGATACCTAGAAGGTGGCTCCCCCTTCTCATAGGAGAAGGGGAGGAAGGAATGGAAGGAGATTCTGTGTGAGTGGATACTGGGAGGAAAGGGGAAACTGATAATTGGGCTGCAAAGTGAATAAGTAAACAAATAAAAAAGAGAAATATAAGCAACACAAAAACGAAGGGTTTTATTAAGACTAGACATAGAAATGGGGAAAGAAAAGGTAGAGTACATATTACAGTTATATATCATTTTATATCAATTTTAGTTTAGGCTATGAGAATACCTCTGTAGATGAACAATAATAGCACACAACATTGAGATCATTCTATTTTCTGAATCTTAAGCAGACAGGGGGCTGAACTATTTTCTGGGCTCTGAAGGAGAAGAATAGACTTGACCCCCAGCCCCACACAGGGGGCGTGGTCATGGCAGATGGTCTGTTACCATCTGAATGAATGAGTGAATGAGCAGCCAGTCCAGTGAGTACACGCGAAGATGAAAGTTGGCTGTAATCGAAGGGGACATTTTTAAAAGCATCCTTGATATAAATTTCTTATAAGAAAATTGTCAACTTCATCCTGTTTTATTGTTCTGAAAAAGTGGTAGGAAATGTCAAAGAGAGAAATTAAGTAGAACATTATTTCCAGCTTTAGCTCATAAAAGGCAAAGTGCTGAGATGAAGACTTTCTCCCCTGACACAGCATAAAGCACCGTGACCAGTGTAAGTCATCTCAAAGGAAGTGCTGAGCTTTGTAAGCCCCCCCCCCCCCCCCCCCCCCCCCCCCCCCCCCCCGCAGTGACTTGTGAAAAGACAAAGAGCCAAGTAAGAGTTCTCCCTGAGAGTAATGAGTCACAGCTGAGAGGAAGCAGAGGGAAGGGCAAGACAGATTAGCTTCCTTCCTGTAGCTGCACAGCTGCCCCCAGCATGAGCTGCATGCACTTTCCCTGCTCCAGCCCTTGCACACACACATACACACACACACACACACACACACACATGCCGCACACACAGGGATGCACTTGCACATGCATATACATGCATGCACGTGGTTCGGGCTTGCTTCGAGCCACCAAGTGGTGGATTCTCTTCGTTTGGCCTTTTACACTTCTGACACAACAGGCAAACTGAAAGAACAAAGACTTTCTCGTAGTCTCCCTGCTAGACTGAATCCACAGGAAACAAGCTGCACTTTTGCTATGATAGAGTGACTCGGTAGAGAGAACAACCGCATGTCACACTAACAGCCTTTTTCTTCTTTGTTTCAGCGAAACTTGTTAAGATTGCTCTTTTTTGCATAACAATTACTGTATTACTATCCTATCAATGTTAGATCCTTGAGATATGTTTCCTAAAAGTCTCTATTGCATTCTTCTCTATACCCTCTTATTGTTCTACCAAGATAGCTGTAGTGTGCATGGGTCCTGTTGTGTTGATTGTGTGGATTCCACCTCTGTCTCACCAAGCGGCTAGGGCCTCTCGTGGGGACAGAAATGTGGGAATTTGATTGTGTTCACTCCATACTGGCATCGATCGGACATCGGGCTGTGCTGAGTCTCAGGACTCCCCTCAGAGTAGAAAAGCACAGTCAGAGATCCTGCCAGGAGCCAGGGCTCTTGGGTTGGGGGTTCTCAGGCCAAAAGGCAGCTGAACCGGTTGGTTCTCAGGCCTTTGGGCTCTCTGGCCGCTGGGAGGGCATGGAAGAGCCAAGACCAAAATGGAGGTGTACGGACTGATGGCCGGCAGCTGAAGGAGGTGGGAGGGATGAGCTCCTGCGGTGTTCCTGGTAAGGGGGTGATGAGACTCTTGGTTGCTTGGCTGGGTCACAGCTGACTAGGCTTGCTTGCTTGGGTTGCTGGGTCTCTGTGGCTGAGAACATAGAGAGGTGGTTAGCAAGAGATTAGACAGCAACTCTGTGGATGAAGACCCGCTCTACTGTTCCCCACACAGGGTCCCAAAGAAGAAAACTAGGCCATGGTCTTAAGATATTTATTGTCATGGAGCAAAATGGATGAAACTATACCTTGGTATTTTCAGGGTGGGCCTGAGGTTAAGTACCTTTTGCATGGAGGAGGGTCTGGGAAGGAATGTATAATTGGCTATGCCCTCTGACCTTTAGGTATCTCATTAATATGGAGATCTGTCTTGTGGCTCTGTGGCCTGTAGTCATGCCCTCTACCTGAGGAGGGGTTAGGGGACGTTGTCCTACATGACTGAAAGGCTCCACTCTATGGAAGTCTGCAGCCTCGTGTCAGGAGCCTATGTCAGAAGCCTGGAGTCTGGGAACATAGTGAAAAGCATGGCGTCCCTTGCAGGGAACCCTGTGGGGTCTCCTGCGATTTCCAGCTGGAGCTCAACCAGAATCCATGCTATCCTTTCACAGTCCTAGATAGATATGAAGGTGTGGTTTGGAAAATGGCAAAAGACCATCACTTTTCATTATTTTTCTATTAATCTCAACCCTTGATATTTAATTTTAAGTTTTTAATTTAATTTTTATATTATGTGTATGAGTGTTTTGTCTTCATGTATTTGTTTGCCCACCACATATATGCAGTGTTCCCAGAGATCAGAAGAGGGCATTGGGTGCCCTAGGACTGGAGTTACAGATGGTTGCTAGTGCCAGGAATCGAACCTGTGTTCCCTGGAAGAGCAGCCAGTGCTCTTAATCAAAGAACCACCTCTCAAACTCCTTATGGATGCTATTTTAAGGGAGATAGGAATTTTTGCATATCAAGAAGTGTTACTTATTTTCTCTGGAGTTGTCGGTTAAAAGATTTTCTGTATGTGAAGTGTAGGGGGTTTGTTTTAATAGAGCACAGTGAGAAAAGGGAGGGAATGGTCAAGAAACCCAGGGCAGAGAGCCCAAGATGCACACTGAAGGGTAATACACAGCACCATGGCAACCAGTGGACCCTATGAGGCATGGGCAGAAGGCACGTCTCAAAATACTAAAACTTCTAAGTTTGAAATTATTTCCAAATGGAAGGTTAATATAATAGCTTCAGTAATGAATTTTGTTTGCAAAGAATTTCCAGTCCTCGGAACTTGCCAGGTATCCTAATTTTCAGCATACCTCGTTCTCTGTACCATTTTAGATTCCTTCTGGCCATGCCTTGTAGAGAACTGGAGGTGGTGGAAATGTGGAGATGTCTCCATGGGGCTCCCCTGTGTCTTGGGTGGTTCCAGCACCAAGTCTGAGCTAGAACTCACTTGTTCACACCAGGGGGCAGAGAGAGTGAAGAATAACACCTGTTTTTGTTGTGCTTTTCTGAATTGTTAGCTTCCTGTTCCTTCCTACAAGTCTCCTTTTTCTATTTCCTTTCCATCACCTCTCCGTTTTTCCCAACCTTCTTTACAACATTTCTTATTCTTTCACATTAACAGAACAAAGAAGAGAAGCTGCAAAACACCTTAACAGATACAGAAATAAAATTCAAGTTTCAACATCCTTCCCACAATAAGAAAAATGTACTCAAAAACAGTTCTAGAAGGAATATACCAAAGCACAGTAGACACCCGTTGTGAACCCATGGCTAATGCTGTATTCAGTGATGCAAAGCAGACCATCTGCACCTTTAAGGTGAGGAACAAGGGCTGGAGAAATGGCTCAGTGGTTAAGAGCACTGACTGCTCTTCCAGAGGTCCTGAGTTCAATTCCTGGCAACCACATGGTGGCTCACAACCATCTGTAATGGGGTCTGATGCCTTCTTCTGGTATGTCTGAAGAGAGCAATGGTATACTCATATACATAAAATAAATAAATCTAAAAAAAAAAAAGGTGAGGACAAGACAACAGAGAGTCATCATTGACACTTCTGGTCTTTTTACAGCCAGAGTGTAGGGGTAATATTTAGAAAATGGCGCCTAGTCTGGCTTGTTCCTGGGCATGGGGATGGCTCTGCCAATCCACCATGCTGCATCTACAAAGCACGGCTGAACCCCAGACAGTATCTGGCATCTCTCAGTAAAGTAGAAATGAAACTCTTAAAGCTTAATGATTATCTAAAGGATTTATATATTTAGAAATGCTCAATCAACAAGGTGCCCACACAAATTAGAGTTGTTACCCAATATCTAACCTTCTGATAGAAGTTGCTTCCCAGAACAGCTTTTGACCTATCTGTGGTTCTCCATGACTGATAGCCTCCTTCTTCTCCTCCCCTTCCTCTTTTTCTCCCCTCCCCTTCCTCTTCTTCTCTCCCAGCTCCACCTCCTCTTTTACTGCCTAATCACTGAGCTCCACTGCGAATACAACGTAGCAGAATAAGTATCCTGCTACACCAGAGCCATTAGCTGAGAAAAGTGGGAAGGGCATCGACTTGGAAAGGAAGTTACTGTAGACTATCAAATGCACAAAACTTGGAGGATATGATACATGCAGTTTGCATTTTCCCGATGCACTGGTGAAGTCAAATATGGTCTGGTGTGTGTGGAGCTTGTGGGTTTCTTGTCTGTAAATGGTTTCTTCAGGTCTACCCATCAGCTGCATAAGGCTTCTTGCATGTTTCTTTCTAGGTAAGACTTGCTTCAAAATCTGTCTGTAGTTTGTTCCCAACATTCTTTTTATGTTGCCTTTTGCATTTCTTCTTAAATCTTGATTTTAACATAGTCGCTTTCAGTGTTTATTTTTGGTAGGCATTTTGTGTTTTACAATTTCTTCTCACTAAGGTTAGAAAAAAATCACCTAAAAGCTTTAAAGTTTTGTTGGTTTGTTTGTTTGCTTTTAGAAATAATTTTCTCTGTGTTCTATATGTACAGAGTCCACTTTTTTTTTTTCAAAATCTGGAAATCATTTTTTGTTGATCCAGCACCTTCAATGAAATAATCCATTCTTTTTCAATACCTTATGGTGCCAGTTGTATAAGCGTTAGGGAGTCAGTGTATCTCTGGTTTTGGATTTTCTGTTGTAGCCTTTGGTTTCTGTATCTCTCTTTATCACAGATATATACTGTCTTAAGTACTATAGCCTTAGGATAAATTTTAGTTTCTGAGAAAATAGCTTTCTCCCATTTTCCATTTATATTTTTTCCTTATAAGTGTCTTACCTAGTCCTGTTGGACATTTTGTATGTCCAAAGTATAAATTTTAAAAGTAAATTTATTTTCCACAAATAATATTTGTGTAATTTTAAATTAAGATCTTAATTTACTTATCAATATGGGTAGAATTAATATTCTTGTTATGGTGTCTTATACCAGTGAACATAATGTTATCTTGTAATTAGGTCTTCTTTAATGTATTTCAATAAAGGTGCACATTTTCCATACTTTATTTGTGTGTATGTATATTACATGTTTTTGTATATTTTCCTATTACTTTTCTAAACAATATTTATCTGTGTATTACATGGATTATCTTCTGTTGCTATATACAAATAATTTTAAAAACTCAGGTGTTGAATTAATCACACCCTTCAAGTATGACACTTCCTTCTGCTCTTGCATTAATTTTTATACAATACTCTTTAGTCCCCAGGATATGCTCATTGATTTCCTTCAACTGACAACCGTTTAGTGCTTACATAAAGTTTTCTGTGTGACAACTGTATCTTTCCAGTAATAGCAGTTTAATTTAACCATGCCAATTCTGATTATTTATGTGCTATAACTTGCTGGCTAGCACCTCTCTAGGAAGATGAGATAAAAGAGATGACAGACTGTCTCTTAGAGCTGTTCCTGAATTTTAGGCAATAATTTTAATGTTTTATCACCATGTGAAGGTTAGTTATATATCAACTTGGTATAGAGTCATCTGAATGAAGGAACCTCAATTAAGAAAATGTCTTCATAAGGTCTGGCAGTAGGGCATTTTCTTAGAATTGATGGGTGAGAGCCCACATCATTGTTGGTAGTACCACACCTGGGCTGGTGGTCATGGGTGCCATAAGAAAACAAGCTAAGAGCACCAAATCCAAACCATTAGACTACTAGGGAGAGTCATGATGTGGGAATCAGGAGCAGTAGGAACTTCCTGGTACCTATGAGGGTAACTCTAGTGAGGAGTTTTAGCAATGGAAGATTAGGAGCCTGGGCTGTCCATCTGTAGTCAGTCAATGTTTCCAGTGGTGGGATTGGGACATCAGCCTAGCCACAAAACCTTTGACTTACAATCTGTCCTGCCTGCAAGATGTGCTGGGGCAATGGTGGCTCAGAGCCATCAGGAGTGGCCAAACAACTGGTGCTGGTCTAACTTGAGGCCCAAACTATAAAAGGGAGTCCATGCCTGATACTGCCTGGCTGGTCAGGATCTGAAAGCTGGATGGCCCAGAGAACTAGGGTAGAACAAACTTAACTAACAACAACAACAACAACAACAACAACAAAAATCAATGTAATGATTCTTAATGGTATTCTGCTATACTCATGGATCAGTGCCTACCCAACTATCAGCAGAGAGGCTTCATCTAGAAACTTATGGGAGCAAATGTAGAGACTCAGAGCCAAATATTAGGCAGATTTTTGGGACCTCACAGAAAAGGGGAAGGAATGATTGTACGAGCCAGAGGGGTCTAGGACACCAGGAGAACACAGCCCACAGAATCTACTCAACAGGGCTCATACTGGCTCACAGAGACTGAAGTGGCAATCATGTATCCAGTGCATGGATCTGTGCTAGGTCATTTGCATACATGCTGTGGTTGTTTAGCTTGTGGTTTTGTGGGACTCCTAAAAGTGGGGGTGGAGTGTCTCTGAATTTTTTGCCTGGTCTTGAGACCCCTTTCCCTCTACTGGGTTGCTTTGCCCAGTCCTGATGTGAGGGTTTGTGCCTAGCCTTATTACATATTTTTAAATGTCATGTTTGGTTGAGACCTCTGGGAGGCCTGCTCTTTTCTGAAGGGAAATGGAGGAAAAGTGGATTTGGGGGAGGGGGAGCTATGTGTGTGTAGAGGGGGGACTAGGAGGAGTGGATTCTATAGTTGGGATGTATTACATGAGAGAAGAATAAATAAAAATGTAAAAATATAATTTTTTTAATTAAAAAAAAATCAAGCTGAGGAAGACATCTGAAGCAAGCCAGCAAGCAGCACCCCTTCATGGCCTCTGCATCAGCTCCTGCCTCTGGGTTCCTGCCCTGTTTGAGTTCCTGTCCTGACTTCCTTTGATAGTGGACAGCAATATAGAAATATAAGACAAATAAATTCTTTCCTCTCCAACTAGCTTGTTGGTCATGATGCTTCACAACAGTGATAGAAAACTAAACTAGGATACACCATTTGTTAGATTTGTTTCAGGGTTTTATTAGACATTCTTATTAGGTTGATGACACCCTTTCCTAGGAGCTAAAAGTTATCAGGCATATAACATTGTATTACATTGAACGCTTGCTTATGTCCTCAGAAATGATTACATAACTTACCTTTTTCATTTTGCTAATGTGATAAATAGCAGTAGATTTTCAATTCCAAAGTTTTCACTGTAGATCTAGGGTAATCCTAACTTGAAGATAGGCTATTGATTCAATTTGCCTTCCTAGTATCTGTTTAGTATTTTTATACCTATGCTTATGACTTTGATGATATTCCATTTGCTGTGTTGTTCTTATTTTGCTTTTGTCAGGATGCTTCTGCTATAAATTAAAAGTTTATATCAGATTAGAATTTCCGTTCTATAGAACACCAACGGCCCAGGCTCTAAGATCAACTATAGACAAATGGGATCTCATAAAATTGAAAAGCTTCTGTAAGGCAAAGGACACTGTCATTAGGACAAAACAGCAACCTACAAATTGGGAAAAGATCTTTACCAATCCTACATCTGATATATACAAAGAACTCAAGAAGTTAGACTCCACAGAATCAGATAACCCTATTAAAAATGGATTACAGAACTAAATAGAAAATTCTCAACTGAGGAATCTCGAATGGCTAAGAAGCACCTAACGAAATGTTCAACATCCTTAGTCATCAGGGAAATGCAAATGAAAATGACCCTGAGATTCCACCTCACACCTGTCAGAATGGCCAAGATCAAAACATCAGGTGACAGCAGATGCTGGTGAGGATGTGGAGAAAGAGAAACACTCCTCTATTGTTGGTGGAATTGCAAGCTGGTACAACCACTCTGGAAATTAATCTGGTGGTTCCTCAGAAAATTGGACATAGTACTATCTGAGGACACAGCTATATCACTCCTGGGTATATACCCAAAAGATGCTACAATTTATAATAAGGACATATGCTCTACTATGTTCATAGCAGTCTTATTTATAATAGCCAGAAGCTGGAAACAACCCAGATGTCCCTCAACAGAGGAATAGATTTAGAAAATGTGGTACATTTACACAATGGAGTACTACTCCACTATTAAAAACAATGACTTCATGAAATTTGCAGGCAAATGGATGGACCTAGAAAACATCATCCTGAGTGAGGTAACCCAGTCACAAAAGAACACACATGGTATTTACTCACTGATAAGTGGATATTAGGCAAAAAGCTCAGAATAACCACAATACAACTCACAGATGATATGAAGCTCAAGAAGAAGGAAGACCAAAGTATGGATGCTTCAGTCCTGCTTAGAAGAGGGAACAAAATACTCACAGGGGGGTAGAGGATGAAAGGGAATTAAGAGAAAAAGAGGAGGGAAAAGGGAAAGGGGGGTAGGATGAGGTGTGGAAGGAGACGGGAGGAGGGAGACGTGCAGAGGATCAGGAAATTGAATAGAGTTGTATAGCAATGGGGCATGGGAACAGCTGTAGTCAACAGAAAGTCCCAGATGCCAAGAAAGCAAGAGTCTCCTAGGGCCCAACAGGGATGACATTAGCTGAAATACCCAGCAAGGGGGAGAGAGAACCCGTAGAGACCACATTCAGAGGTTAGGCACAGCCCCTGGTTGAGGGATGGGGCCACCCACCCATCTCAAAAAATTTTAACTCAAAATTGGTCCTGTCTTAAGGAAATACAGGGACACAGAGTGGAACAGAGACTGAAGGAAAGGTCATCCAGAGACTGCCCCACTGGGGATCCATCCCATATGCAGCCACCAAACTGTTGTGGACCTTAGTGACCCACATTTGAGGCTAAGTGCTCTGTAAGAGAGAGAGTAGAGATGGAGGGGCAAGAGACGAGAAGAATGGAGGCAAAACACCATGTGTGCATAGTCAAATCTGATTACTCCCTTATTCCCCTCTTTGACTCCTCTTGACTCTCTACTAATGCATATTCACTCTTGTTCACTCCTCTTAACTGTAGTGACTCATATATATCTTCTTAACCTTATTACAAGGAAATCCTGGGTATTTATAAGCACACGCAGGAGAAGACAGGTGAAAACATTTTACCACGTGCACTATGCAGCTGGGGTCACTAAACAGCAAAACAAGCTATGTGGGATAAACAAGATATTTGTTAGAGTGTGCTCAGCTGTTGTAGGCTGCTGAAAAACCAAGTCTCTATCAGGGTAAATGGTTCCAGATGGCTGCAAAGATAACTGCTTTCTAGCCGCTTTCTGCTTAAAGTTGGCTCCCTACAGGTCCCCCTTTTAAATTTTTTTTTCAAAAGGGAAGGCTGGGAAAACTTACAGAAACCGTGCCTGTCCTAGGTTGGAAAAAGGACCCCAGACTCCCTTAAGATGGTGAGGCCTCCCTTTTTAGGGGCAAGGGTCTCAGTATGTTCTCTTACCTGTCATTGACTATCCGGCTTAGCACGTTAAGTTAGGGGTTAATCCTCGTCAGTCCTGATGACAGAGGTTTCAGAGTCCCCTACACTTCCAGCCTGTAATAATGGAACTGTATGGGTTTCATTTGAATCTCATCTGTTGTCATACAAAAGCCATCAGTCTGTTGAACAGCATGAACCCAAAAGACAAGAGACTTAATGTCTAAATACCTAGTATAAAAGCAACACTCTTTAAGGCAACACACAACTTCCCCTGTTGGAGAAGTAAAAGGTCTAAGCCTTGTACTCACAATTTTCCAATAGAAGAAATTATACCAATAAAATCCTTGAATTTGCATCAACTTAGTAACAATTATACAGATTTCTATCAGTGGATTATGGCTGTGTAATCAATTTTAGCTCTTCCTTCCTGTTCCAATACAACCATTACTTTTCCCTAGAAAGAGCTTAATATTAACCACCTCAGTCCCCAAGTTCAGGGAATTGGGGCACCGACTCTTCATCAACTTCTTCAAGCTGAATATGGGCATTGAGATATTAGAAGAGGAATGAGGGGAAGGGTAAGTTGATAAGCCTCTGATGTCTGTGTTAACTGCATCCAGCTGGAAGTCCAGGGCATCAGTGAACATGCAGGTGACAAGAAGATTCATTCACCAGTGCTGTGTATTCTGTAATATACAAATCTCAAAACAAATTTTAGTATCAAGATAATTATTTTGATTCTCTGGAATCTAGTGTTCTGGAGGTCTACCTCTGTCATGTCTGATCCACATAATTCTGGAGGATATAACTACCTCATCAGAAAACTCATAGAAAAACCTTTTTCCCAAAATCAGCCTTTCCTTAAGCTAGTAACCAGAAAAACCTTTACATTGAGTTTTTATCCAGAGGAAAAATATAACTACACAACTCAGAATCACACACATTTTAAAAGTTAAATCAATTAACATTATCATTCTGCTCAGTTTTCTGTCTGAGCAACCTTCTATTTATCTATTTATCTGTTTGGCTCTTTTGATTCAGAGCAGCCTGTAATTTACTCCTTTCGTCTTTAAATCCTTTTTCATCTGTTTTTACTCACTTATTTCTTGCCCCGTTTTCGTTACTATAACCTTTATTTATCTGTTTGGCTCCTTGACTCAGAGTAGCCTGCAATTTACTCCTCGCATCTTTAAAACCTTTTTTTATCTGTTTCTGCTTACTTATTTCTTGCCCCATTTTTGTTACTATGACCTACTGGTCTCCCTATAATCACCTTTGTTTCACTTCTGAATTCAGCCAGCTCCGTCAGTTGACTGGTTCTCCAGCACAGGAGCGAGGTTGGCCACTTCCAATTCCTGCGGTGTCCTTCACTGTACCCCGCTTACTGGAGCCTCACTTTGGGCGCCACTCTGTTGAGGACCGAGCTGCTGTTCTGGTCAAGGGGTCAGGGTCTTGAAGAATGGAGACAAGGCAGAGGTTCTGTAATCAAATCTCAAGTCTCCTTTATTGTCTCTCTACTGGCGCATATTCTCTGGACTCATATTCACTCTTGACTGTATTGACTGTATATCTCTTACAAGGAAATCCTGGATATTTATAAGCACACGCAGGAGAAGACAGGTGAAAACATTTTACCACGTGCACTATGCAGCTGGGGTCACTAAACAGCAAAACAAGCTATGTGGGATAAACAAGATATTTGTTAGAGTGTGCTCAGCTGTTGTAGGCTGCTGAAAAACCAAGTCTCTATCAGGGTAAATGGTTCCAGATGGCTGCAAAGATGATAACTGCTTTCTAGCCGCTTTCTGCTTAAAGTCAGCTCCCTACACCAAACCCAGACACTATTGCTGATGACAAGAAGAGCTTGCTGACAGGGGCCTGGTATAGCTGTCTCCTAAGAGGCTCTGCCAGAGCCTTACCAATACAGATGCGGGTGCTTGCAACTAACCATTGAACTGAGCATGGGGATCCCAATTGAGGAGTTAGAGAAAGGACTGAAGGAGCTGAAGGGGTTTGGAATCCCATAGGAAGAACAACAATATCAACCAACCAGACCCTCCAGAGTTCCCAGGAACTAAACCACCAACCAAAGAATACACATGGATCCCTATCCATGGCTCCAGCTGCATATGTAGCAGAGGATGGCTGTATCTGACATCAAGGGGTGGGGAGGCCCTTGGTCTTGTAAAGGTTTGATGCCCCAGGGTAGGAGAATGCTAGGGAGGTGAGACAGGAGTGGAGGGAGTGTCGGGGATCACCCTCATAGAAGCAGAGGGGAGGAAGGATGTAATAGGGAGTTTGCAGAGGAGAAACCATAGAAGGGATAACATTTGAAATGTAAACAAATAAAATAACCAATAAAAATAAATAAATAAATAAATAAGAATTTCTGTTCTAATTGACTCTCTGTAAGATCAACTGTCCCTGTTATTTCTCTTGAAGGAAGACTTTATTCACTCCGTTCTTCAATGGCTTCATGTATATTCATAAGAATTTTTAACAAGTCAATTTGGGTAAATTATATTTTTTTAAGAATTCAAAATTTCATTTAATTTTTTTCAGATTTATTAATAATATTTCCCAAGGTTTTTTGTTTTGTTTTTGTTTTTACTAAATAGATTATAAATTTCACACAGAATTACATTACTAAAATGTAATGAAACCACATACACACACACACACACACACACACACACACACACACACACGTTATAGTATTTATCAGAATTGATAGCTTTTTTTCATTTCTTTGAAACCACACCAGATCCTGATATTACTAAACTATACTTCCTATCTTAGGGCTGATACTGTGTTGTACCGAGAGATGTATTTAATCACGATAATGTCTATTATTTCCTTCCTCGTGCTTTACTTCATTTGATTCATTAGAAGTTTTACTTTTTTCTCCAACTTAAAATTCACAAAGATTTGTTGTGATTATAAAGTCATTTTGGGGCAAGGCTCTGGAAGATCCCCAGAGAACAATTTGATGCAGACTATTTGAGTTCATCTATAATAGAATCAGACCCTCGAGCCCTTGCCTGATTTCATTCCTCAGACTCTGATGTGCCTTGGGCCACAGCCTTGCTATTTATTTGCACATCTCAACAGGCCTGTGTTGTTCATTTAAGGAGCAATTTAGGAACAGGGAATTCATATGCTGTGAATTTTATTCATGTGATATTGCGAGAATAGTTTGTGTATTTTTTTTATAGAACAAATGGAGTTCAACAACATTACTAATTTTCAAGGCTTCTTCTATGTAGTTTTGCCAAATGATGTGGTCTCCACTCCTAGGGAAATGTTTGAAAATGCCTTTTAGATCAGGGCATAAAACAACATTCAACCACAGTCCACTTATTTGTTTTTCTCTAGTAGACAACATTTGGGACCAGTTTTAGACTTGAAAGCAAATCTAAGCAGAAAACACGGTTCCAGTAGATAACCTTTCTCCAGAGTCATATTGGTAGTCACAATGATGGATCACGTCCTGTTACCCCAAGCCCATATTTATATTGAACTTCATTCTGAGTATTCTGATTTTTGTAGGTTTTCGGGAGCAGAATGGCATGTATCCAGCATTATAGTGCAATGGAGGAGAGCCTCATTAAGGAGAAGCTGTCTGCATGCCTCCTATTTTCTCTTCTCAATTCATTTATTTAAAAGTGTATTATTATGCAGCACACATGGTAGAAAGCACTGCAGTTATCAAAGTAGATAGGTGATTATTCTTGCCTAAGTAATGGTCTGTTACAGAAAGCTAAAAAATAAACCAGGGAAATATGATTCCATGAGATAGGTGTCACAAAGCAACATGCAAAGTCTTATGAAGTTGAGGCAGGAGGTAGAGTTCCAGTCATTGTAGGGACTAGGACTATTTGGGAGGAAATGATGTATGAAGTTCTCTCTACCATGTGTTAGGGAAAGAAATCAGGAAAGACACTTCATGCAAAGAGTGGAGAATCTAAGCTTAGGAGGCCTGTGATCACAGAATGACTTGAGTACAGAGTGTTTATTAGCCTTTGTAGAGAAGTGCCCAGGCTTTAGTGCTATATAACTTACATAAACATCTTGTAGTCCCGTAAGACTACAGTGCTACTATCTACTGAATACAGTTCGTCACCTGGAAGTATCTGACACATGCTATCTCACAGAACACATTGGTATGATTAGTTCTGAATAAACAATACCTCCTTGTCCTGAAGATTACTGTGAACAGCATTTAATAAGATTTTACCTTTTTAAAAACTCTTTGCCACCTGAAGGTTGGTTACATAACACAGTAACTAATGATACTTATGCAGTTTCCTTGGACGTATCTTGAATAGAAAGAACTTATTTATAATAAACACACATACTCCTGGTTCCTGCTGTTCCTCTTGGGAATTTTCACAGTGAATGGATGTCTGTCACCTCTTCTCTTTGTGTGAACGACTTTATGTAGCTTCTCCCTCTCATGCCAGTCTTGACTAGCTGATGAATGAGATGTTAAATTTCTTCCAGTACTTCTTATACACCAGAACCAAGACAATAACTGCACAAGTGTGCACAGGGTTTTTTTTGTTTTTTTGTTTTTTTGTTTTTTCGAGACAAAGTTTCTCTGTATAGTTCTGACTGTCCTGGAACTCACTCTGTAGACCAGGCTGGGCCTCGAACTCAGAAATCCACCTGCCTCTGCCTCCCAAGTGCTAGGATCAAAGGCGTGCGCCACCACTGCCCGGCTAGTGTGCACAGTTGTTATGCAGTCTCATAGAGTGACAGTTACCCAACATGCTAGTTGGAAGCAACCAGCCCCAGAAAGGGAGTTAAATTCTCTCCTGGCATTTAGTGTGTTTCATTTGGCTTCTCACATGTAAACCATTGTTAAAAGTGGCTCAGAAGTGAGGGATTAAGAGAGCAAGGGTAGTGACCCATGACTGCTGTGATCTTGATTGAGCTTGTGTTTGCAGTTACTAATTTTCCCCTCAGTTAAAGATACTACTTAGGGATGGTTAGGATATGTAATAGTTGACAAAAGAAACAGAGGGCGAAACGGAAAACACTCTTTTCTAGACCCTCTTTGAGTAGTTCATGGTTCACAAAGCTGTCAGGAAAACACCGATTGGCTTTCTTCTCTTTAATTGGACTGTGAAAGGATTCGAGGGGTTCCAAGAAGAGAGAGCAAGCTCAACAAACCCATTGCTCATGGCATTTATCCTGAAGTGATGGAAACCACTCACCGTAGAGAAGCAGAGAGTGACATGGGGCAATGGGGCTAAGGAATTTAACTCATTCAGTGAAACAGGTTCAAAGAGAGGTGACAGTTTTCTTTGGGTTTCAAGACAGAAAAAAAAATGTAGCAGGTGAGGGTCATGGTTCTTAGTTAAGAACAACAAATTTTTTGATAAACTTGGTACTGGTTAGGGTCTAAACTTGTTAGATTCTTTTTTTCTCATCAGGTATAGAATTAACATGGTTCCTTCAAGCTCCATGAAAGCTAGCCAACAGGGAGAAATCTGCAAGCTCAGTTCCAGCTTGATTTCTCTATGTCCTACAACTAGAGTGTGTAGTAAGGTTAGCAACAGGGTCTTATTCGCTCATTCAGGTGGGCACATCTGTGATTACATTGGTTGATATGAGAAGATCTGCTCTAAGGGTGGGTGACACCATTTTATGGGTTTGGAATCCTGGACTGATTCCAGGATTCCAAACCCATAAAATAAAAGAGTGGAGAGAGTAAGCTGGGCACAAGCATGCATGCATCTGCTCTGCTGGGGACTGTGACTAGCTGCTTCAAGTTCCTGTCGTAATGACTTCTTTGCTACACTGGAGTGTAACTTGGAATTGTGAGCTAACCAAACAATTTCTCTCTTAAGTTGTTTTCATCGGGAAATTTTTTTATCAGAGCTACAGAAATAAAACCAAGACACATGGGTAGAGCACGAAGTAAGCACTTTGCAGACTGTGATTTAAGACTTTGTTGCTGTGAGCATCATTTTACGTTGCATGGTGCACAGATGCATCCACCCCCTTTGTTGAACATATACTTAGGCGTGACATTGCCATATGCATATGCTCATCTTTAGTAGGTATTCCCAAATAACCAGCTACCCAAACTGGCTGTACTTTGGTACATTCCCATTTTAATTGCTTGATATTTTATCCACATTCTTTGTAATTATAACAGAAGCTGCCACCCTGGGCTGCAGTGTTATCACACTTTAGTTTCTGTTTGTATTGTTCACAGAGATAACTGTGGAACATCTTTCCCGATGCTTACCGACTGCTTGCACTGCTTATTTCAAGAAGGACTTTTTCAAGTCTTTTTTTTGTTGTTGTTGAAGAAAAAGCTAGTGCTGTACCTAAGGGCAAAGCACTGGCTTACCATGTACAACCCTTGGGTCTGAGCCCAGCCTCTCACTTCAAGTCTCTCTTCTTTATTGATTCTTAGGAGACTTAGGAATCCAGATAGAGGTTCTATGGCAAAGAGTTGACTCTGTCTTTCCCAAGTGTCATCCTAGAGTTCAACGGGAGATTCCACTATCCCTTTACACTTAAGGAAGTTGATCCAGTAAGCTTCATGGATGTCTAGCATGAGAAGATAGGTCAGAGTTACAAATCCAGGTGATGTGGTTGTTGTAAAATTCAAAGATAAAATCCAAACCACACTGGGGGTGGGGGTGGGATCCTCACTCTGTTAAAGTCTCTCTTCAGCTCAGAGTCAGGAATTCTTATAACAACTAACAAAATAAATTTGTAAAAAATGTCTAGATAGAGACAATATTCTTTTTATCTGGAGATCTTTCAAATACAAGGGTTAAAAATAGACATGAATCATGTCTAAGGCCTAAGTAGATATGGCCTTTAAGTTTGACCTTACTTTTTTCCCAGCTTTCTGAGAATCCTATAAACACAATTATAAATCTTGTTTACAATGAAAACTATGTGTCTCAACTTCTTTGTGACTTAGTATAGTAAGTGTCACATGAGGCATGGCTCCAGGGACAGACTTGACTCGGGTGGTAAGGGAATAAAAAAAGGACAGACAGACAGACAGACAGACACATAGACAGAAGCCCAAAGTGTGGGCTCTTGGCTGGAGAAACCAGGGTAGCCTGGAAGCTCAGCGTTTATTATTTAGGGTTGAACGGAGAGGTGGGGTTATTACACACAGCTGGGCAAACGTGGGTTCTATATGGATGAACAAGAAAGCAGAGTTTATGGTGTAAGGCTGGATCATGGAGGAGGGTTTGGCTAATCTTGGTAGGAGCAGTCTCTGCAAGGAGTACCACCAACATCCAGGGGAACAAAGCTTCCGGCAGTCATTTTCTGTACCTCCTGTCCGCATCCTCACTTGGACTACAGGAAGGCTATGACAAGCCTCTGAGCCTGTCCCAGGGAGAAGGCTTTGCCATCACTCTACAGGTCAGAGGCTCCGAAATGTTTGATATGGTAGGGTCATGTGAACACTTGCACACAGAGGTCTTCTCTTATTGAGGACTTTCTCCACTCCCTACAAATAAAGATTCTGTTTACCTACGTGGCCATAACTCACTGGCTTGGAGTCCTGCCCAGTGTACCTCAGGAACCACACTGTGATCTCTTTTATGAAAGAAAAAAGTCCCTTACAAACACTTTGAACACTGTAACCTCAGAACTCACTGAAATTGTATGTTTGGCCACTGTTAAGGAACTTAAGTGTGATTCTGGTGAGAAGCAGGCTTCTCATGTCTTAGGAGTGTACTGGGTGTCCCCGACTTCTCTTTCTCTAAGTGCCTGTGTTTACATCTGCGTCAAGGCTCTTCTGTAATAGAGCCTGGCTTTGTATCATACTGGAATTCTTTTCTGAGTTGCAGTAAGAGTCTGTTTCACCTGCACGGAAGTCTGTGCAAGAACCCACCGAGCTGCTGCAGGCAGTAGAAGACCTGTTTTTGGCTCTTGTGCCCACTGACTTTGTCTCCTGCTTCTCCCTCTCCAATCTTTGGTTTATTCTGAACTAGCAGAGGTAAAGAATTTGTTCAATATACAAAGTCTTTATCAAAAACAGAAAATCAGCCACAAGTACACAGATAGATGGCTCCTTTTCTTTATTTAGTTCTCTAGATTTTGAGACTTTTCTTGAATTCTCTTTATCTTTTTATAGTGACAACAGAGACAGCTCATATTTTCCCCCAAGGAAAGAAAGGAAGAGAAATATAACCCAAGAAATTGCTCTTAGATCTCTCTTAATAAGCTGCATGAAGTTTTCCTTAGGCTGGAAGACTTGCTCCAAGTCTGTAGCAGTCTAGCTTATAATATCCCTTGTTAATGTTTTGCGTATAAAACCTTGAAGGACAGAGATGCTCTGGAATCTAACTTCTAGGGACAGAATGCTCTCTGAGAGATTTACAACAAAATGTTTTGGGGATCCCCAACACCCTTTAAAATCTCAGCTGATACTTGTTGCTCTAGATGGTGTCTAAGTGTTTGCAGTATAGTTTTTAGTAAGAATCATAGGAAATAAATGTCTAAACTCCAGAAATAAGTGCCACTGAAAATGAACTCACGTGGAAACAGGAGAGGGACAGATCTGAACTCCCTGCTTATCCAGAATGTGCCCTCAGTAGATCGAAGGCTAAAACAGCTCTGATATTAGCTAGTGTCAGCAAAGAATCCACCGCTCTGTAGTTTGATGGCTTCAACCCTGGCATCTCCCTGTTTATTCTGAATGCAGAGCACACGTGATCACAAGTTTTTCTGTGGAGCACATGGGTGCAGGAGCCCATCTGTGTTGGTAATTGTGTTAGCTGGTGTGCATGGGGTGTAGGGGTATTTTGTTTCATTCTGGAAGTTCACCAGTTGTCTGGTTAAGAGAAGAATGACTCACACAGCTAAGTGAGAGCTGGCGGATCCTGAAGGTCAGCGTGTTGCCCAGCCTGAGCCACAGTCTCCTACCCTTGTACCCAGTGCCTAGCTGGAGAGGAGTCATTTTCCATTTGTGCCAAAGATGATGTAAGATCACTTACAGGCTGGCTAAAAGAGAGACAATGACATTCACAGGATTACAAATTGTTCCTGGTGGGAGGGCAATTACTACAATTCCAAGCTTAGATATTGCCTTTCAAAACCCTTTCAAAATTACTTAAAAATACAGTAAATATGTTCTTGAAAATATTTGCTACAGAATAAACTTACAAAACAAAGCTGAAAACCACTTTCTAAACGTTCGATGAAACGACTGATTCTATTCTGCACAAAGTTTCTATAGCTAGCCTTTTTCAGAGATTCAAAGAAAATGTGATAGCTGAAGTAATTTTAAAAAAGATACAGATAATATTCTCTGGGAACCATGTTAAATGACTTGAAAATTATTTTGTTGATGGTGAAGATAACATACAGGTCACATGCACCCTGAGAGGAAGAGGAGAAACTCAGTATTTTCAAAGTGTCTTGTAAGTTTTCATTTTCTCAGACTTTTATGTAATGATTGATTTTAAGTATGTATGAACCGATTGAACACTGGAGCTGTTTAAGTATTTACTGTGTCCCTGAAAGATTGTGTAAGCAGTTCAGCCAAAGTGTCTTGGTAAATGCACATCAGTCTACATCTGGAATTATCTTCCACTTGTATGTATTTGCTTTCTTCATCTGTTTTACACCTTTTAGAGTTCATTCGGAGATGACTAACATACCGTGACCTGGTTGGAACTGTGGTCCCACAAGCAGGCAAAGAAGAAAGTGCATTAAGTTTAAATATTAAAAATATTCAACTGACCAAAATATGATCATGTTTACGCTGATAGTTGTAGTTGGTTATCAGAACCAAGGCTGACTTCTCTGGCTAATACACACTTACTCATCTAATGTTACTAGACCACTCTTAGTTTCTAAAAATAAATTTTAAAAACAGTGTAAGAAGAGTTTGAGAACAAAAGAAGATGACAGATGATAATAACCACACCTTTCCAAACCAGTGTCAACAGTAGGTAAAGATTCAAAGGCAGAAACAACCACCTCCAATGATACAGGAATCAGACTTGAGAAGTCTGTTTCTGTCACTCATCAGTGAGTAACGAGGCCTTGGACTGTCAAACCTTTCTCTGCCCTACTAATTTTAGTTTTCTTATGTGGAATTAGGAGAGTTAGACTTAATATTTCCAAAACCAAAAGTCATGTTGGAGAGACTACCAGTAGCCTGAGGAGTTACAGACCACTCAGTTAAAGCTGGATCTTTTACTACATGGCAGAAAATAATTTGGGAGTTTGGGGAGATGGCTCCATCAGAAGAGCAATTGCCTTGCAAGAGTAGGAACCTGAGTTTGATCCCCAGGACTCATAAAAAACTCCTGGCATGTTGACACATACTTGTAATCCCAGAGTGGTGGAGACAAGGGATCTCTAGAGCTCACTGGCCAGCCTGGTCAGCCTCTTTTGTGACTTCTGAGTCAATAAGACATATTGTCTTAAAAGAAGTAGCCAGAGTTTCCAAGAATCAAGATCAAAGGCTGTCCTCTGGCCTCTATATGTGAGTAACACATATGACTGAATAGTCACATGTATACACACCCCCACCCCACCCCACCCCCACCCATCCACCTACACAGAGTGGGGGGGGGGGGGATTTTAAGACCAATTGAAGTAAATCAACTTTAGTTTACTAAATAGAGATATGAGATAGTACAATCTTTTGATTTAAGCCTAAAGTTTTAGAGATGCTTAAGAATAGGATATTAGATATCCTGAAGGCATAAGTGTGGGCTTCTCAAGAGATAGTCAAACTTAGATTATATATATATATATATAAAATATATTATATATATATAATTTAGCCACCCGTGGCCACAAGTCAACTGGGTTCACCTGAAAGGGGGGCTGGGAATGAAAGGGGGCAGAGGGCAAGAAGAGATGAAGCCAAGACAAAGTTCTCTGATCAAGGCTCAAAGCTTTAATGTTCAGCTCTCAATTTAAAGGGGGAAGACCTAACCAACAACCCCTCCTGGTTTCAGCTGGGAAATGGGTGGGATAGTCCATAAACCATTCTAGGTCACCGGAGATGTCTCCAGGCAAGCCCAGGGCCAGTTCTGCTTCTGTGTTCTGTGCAGCCAAGGTGGGTAACTTCACCTAGATCCTTATCACTTGGTCTGTTGTGGTAAACAAGGTCTCTCAGGCCTGCTCAAGGCTGGAGGGGGAAGGCACAAGTATTAATTATAATATTATATATTATAATATTATATATAATATTAATTATATTATATATATATATTATATACATATAAAATTTTGTGGTTTTCTAAGTCTCATTGTTTAAAGAATAAAATTTAAAGATTAAATAATTTTCTTTGGTAAATAAAATGATCATAGGCATAAGGTGTTATGATGCAGTGCACTGACTGGGTTTAGGGCTGAGAGAGGAGCCCATGCACAGTTAAACCATGGCCACAGACATTCTTGACTTAAATGAGAAGCTTGTGCTTCTTAGTAACTTTAGATGTCTTTAGGAAGATAAATGTTATTTATATAGATAGGCCAGAGGTGTCCAATCTGGGGCTACATGAAACGAAGGATGTGTATGAATGCAGCTCGATACAAAATTATAAATGTACTTAAAACGTTATATAATTTCTGGCAACTCAGTTGTGAGGTTCTCAAGTGTGAACTCTGTAGATAACAAAGTCATTCCTCAGTGTCAAAAGGTTAGAGGCATCAGCTGTGAGCAATTTATATTTTATCAGTTGTATTGACATTTCTGATTCCCAGTCAGATTCTGGAATGAGTAAATTTTCCTTTCCGTGTTCCTTTAATTTCCTTAATTTTTTTTTTATCTTGCCCAAAAACATTTCCAGGTCTCAATGCAAGACTCTTATATATGATTGAAACTGAAGAAAACATGGAACTTAATCTAAAAAGCTCAAGATTGTGTCCTGCTCTATACACAACGAATGTGACCGAAGAGCACTAGTCTTGGTCTTAAGGCTGTAGGCAAGTGTTCCTGCTTCTCCCGACTCTGCCCCAGCCGCTCGCACCTTCTCTTTGGTACCCATGAGTCGAGCAGCTCTGCCTCCTGAAATTCTCTCCCTTTCTATTAGCTCGATGTCACTTGTTTTTATTTTGTGTTTTTGGTTTTGTATAGGAAAAGGAAGTAATTTTATTTCATATGGAGAACTGTAGGGATTTTAATGTGAAAACATTTGATGATGTCATCAAAGTGTCCATGTTTAGGTACACGCTTAATAAATTAAAACAAAAAAATCCCTCTCTGTGTCTCATTGTTCCGTAGTTCTCTCAAGTGTAGGCTCTTCCCATCACCATAACAACACATGGTCTGTGATAAATATCAAAATGTCATCAGCAACAACAGAAAGAACTAGCCTTACATACATTATAGATACTTTACAGTCTGGAGTTTTTTTTTATTTAAAAAAAAAACTCAGCATATGTTGTACAGAGAACTTTCTCTAAGGGCACAGGTTCCTTATGTCCGCAGGGGAATAAGGCAGATCAGACCGAGACAGAGTGAAAGAGCAAAGGGGACTTAGGAGGTCAGGACATAGGGAGCTTTCTGAGGGCTTTTCTGAGCCTGGAAGGGGTGAAGGATGGTGAGATATTATTAAATTCTGAACAACAACAGCAAAAAAGAGTAATTAAGAATGTTCTTATGGGTAATTGAGATCTTATGACTGAAAAGTGGGAAAATGGTTGGCCACAACCAAAAGCCAAGAGAATTCATTAAGATCCTTTGGCTGGACACAATAGACATGGTTACCTCATAGCACTGAGATGGGAGAGGCTAGGTCATGAAGTTGTCATGAGTAAGGCATGCTAGTCACAGGAACAATAGTTTAAAGTTTGCTTTTAGAGAGAGAGACAGAGAGAGAGAGAGAGAGAGAGAGAGAGAGAGAGAGAGAACAAAACTGGAAGTTTGTTAGAAATGTGCATTTCGCAGATATACTTGAAATAGTTTTATTCTGCAATCAATGTGGCGTGCAGCATGCCTGCCAGCCACCTCATCGAAATGGAAATGCCATTCTTACAGCTAGTGAACACAATCAAAACCCGATTAGGTGGCAGAATATGGCTGCCATCAGTGACTATGGGAGTGTTGGCGCCAGAGGCCAATTTCTTCCTTTGAAGACACTGCACAATGAGATGAGCTGAACAGCCAGCCCCGGGACAAACAAGCTGGCTGTGGGAAGGGAGGTCTCATCCTAAGCATGTCCCCAGTCTGCTGTGCAGGAAGGGGCCTCCCTCAGTTCCTTTATTGTTAGAGAATCACTCTGTGTACTTAGAGATTAACACATATTTGGCAATAGGTAAATAAGTAATACACAGGACTCTATAAAAGTCAGCCCAAGTCTCCTCTCCTCTGTCTTCCACTCCTGCAAATGATAAGGTCAATAACCAGGGTTCATTTTCCAAGGCTCACCATCTTCACACTGACAGAGGAAGAAACAGAACTTCTCTAAGGCCTAAAACTTGTTTACTGAGGTGTTTTCTCTCTTTTTTTTCTCTTTCTCTCTTGTTTCTTTATCTTACTTCTGTTCCTGTCTCTCTCCCTTCCTCCCTTCTCTTCTCCCCTCTTCCCCCCTCTACTTCCACCTGCTCAGTATAAAATATTGAATCTCAGTCCTATTTTATTTCTTTTTTTAAAATTTATTTTATTTTTAAAGTATTCTGTCTTAAATTTTTAAAAATTTTTATTTCATCTACATTGGTGATTTGCCTGCATGGATGTCTGTGTAAGTGTGTCAGATCTTGGAGTGACAGACAGTTGTGAGTTGCCATGTGGGTACTGGAATTTGAATCATGGCCCCCTGGAAGAGCAGTCAGTCACTGCTCTTAACCACTGAGCCATCTCTCCAGCCTTCCTTATTTCTTTTTATGGAAAGGATGACATTTGTTGAATTAATTATTTTAAAAATTAATCACAGTGGTAACTTCCTAACCTCCATGATGTGAATCTACCTCCTGCTATTCCCGAGTTATTACTTACTAAACTATATATTCTATACTAAATTCTATATTCTGCCTTGGCTGCCCTGGACCCAGAGGCTGCCCAACTGGGCTGCACTCTCTCAGCTCCTTCACATGGCGGCCATGCCTTCCTGATCTGCACTTTTCTCAGGTATGGCATCTCTCCTCTCCTTCACACTCTTAGTCTGACAGATCTCTTTCTCCCTTTTCTTCTCTCCACCTCAAGCCTGAGAATCTTAAGGTCCCGCCTCTGTCTGCTCAGCAGCAGCTATTGGCTGCTGGCATTTTTATTTACCAATCAGAACCAACTTAGGGCAGGTTCACAGAAGCTACAAGCTCTTACTCATGTAAGAAGTTTGGGGGACCCAAATTAACATTAGACTACAAGCAGCATTAGGCCACACCCACTATGGACATTGATGATGATTTCCCAATAAGACATCACTTTGCTTTGGGCTTTAGGGTTGCGTTGGCTTTGGTCTGACCTGGTGAGACAGGGTCTGGTTATGTAGTGCAGGCTGACTTCAAAGCCTTGGTCATTTTGTCTCAGCCTTTTACGTACTGATATTTGGGGTGACAGCACAGCTGGCTTGTGCTGTTGTATTGGCCTACATACATCTGGTTATGTACCTTTAGAAAACGTGTGGAGAGAAGGTGAGTAGGATTATCTGCTAATGGGTCTGGTGAGAAGCCTGGGAGAAGAGAAGTGACCCTGTTCTTCTGAGGTCTTCTGTTCTTCTGTTGTGAACATATATTCTTATTGTTCTTTTAAGGTTGAGCAGCTCCGGGACTAGCAGTACAGAAGTCAGTGTGTTGTTTTTTTTCCTTGCAGTAATTTGAGTTGGCTTTTTGTCAGTTGTCTTTATAAAGCCTTGAATAAAATAGGAAATGATTGGCAATGGCAAAAAAACTGAATATACTGAGGTCTTCTACTGTAACATCACTTTTTAAAATAATCAGAAACGTGCTAACAACCCAAGCCTTTACATAACACAGATATTAACTTAAAAATGAACCAAGCCTTTCTGAAAAGAGGGTTGTGGTGCCTAGGGATAGATTCCCGAGATCCTGGTGGATCCTTACCTGTGGTGAGCTCTGTGATAGGCAAGTTTTGGGGGTGGTACAAATACTACCCACCTGGAGATAGTGGGAGGCTGAGCTAGTGCCTGGTAGTGACAGAAGTATCATGATGTTTTGCTGCAGATAGGAAGAGCTATTCAGACCATATTGAGGGAAGTTTGCTGCTGGCTACCTTCCCATTCCCAACCCCAACTCCCATCTTCCTCCTGACTTTGGATCAGGAGTTCAGGTGATTTACTGAAATGGCCAGTAGCACTTCTAAAATGAATCCAGTGTGGTTCTATCAGTTATGTTCTAATAAAATCAAAACCAAAACTTTACTGAATACTTATTACACATTAGATACATTCACATTCATGGTTTTGCTCAAATCTCCTTATGATTGAATTCAACAGGAAGAAATAGAAGTTTCTAGATGCTAATAGAATTGCCAGGTTTGCTTGGCAGAATTGGGATCCACACTTAACTCTGTTCATGTAACACACTTCTTAATGGCTAAGGTTTCCTGTGTCCTCAACAGACTGTTTGTACCGAGGTACAGGGGGCACTAAGGTGATAGTAAGCATTGCTAATTTCCTTCATTTTCTCATGGACACCACTTTCATAACTGTCCAATAAAATAGCTTAACCTAAAAGTCATGCTTCTGAATAAACAGTGCTTCTGGGAACTCTTGGGGGAATGTTGGCATTTTGCTCGATTGTCATTTCACACCTGTTCTCTTGGCTTCTCTTCATAAGCAAAAGGCATGAGAGAGCATGGGACTCATCTTAGTTTCTAAATATACAAACAACAACACTGGCTTTTAGAATTCAAAATTCTGTAACTCAGAGGGCAAGTATGTCCCCGGGCAGGCACATATGTGCTTGGTGTGCACTCTGCTGAACCTGAGACCCACGTCATAAGCCTCAGGATGACTCGCAGTGACCCTTCTCTCTCTCTGAGCGCTGGTTACTCTCAGAACTCTTCTTTCCATTCTGCATCATCACAGTGTCTACACTGAGTCAAGGTCGCTCACAGCCCTAAGTAAAACACAAAGTGAAATGAGATTTCACCTCCCTGTTCACAATCAATTCCGAGCATCCCTGTAGCTCTTGAAGATGAAGTATGGTACTTCACAAACACTAGAAAAAGAGAAGAATAAATTCAAATACAAGTACACTTTATTGAAATTGTAAAGTTTGGGTTTTTGATTACAACAAGCAGGATACAGTTTTTAAAATTAGATCTTTGGTTTTGACCGGGGGTGGAGGGAGGCATGGACACAGTCTCCCTCATTCCTTCCCTCCTTACTTTCTTCCCTCCCTGTCTCTGAAATGAATTTCACTGAGCTGCTATCCAGGCTGGCCTTGAGCTTCTAGGCTCCAGCGTTCCTTTTGCTTCAGTCTCCAAGGTGCTGAACTATAGGCAAAAACTACTGCATCCAGTTTCATTCTTAATATTGCCACATAATAATAATTTAAAAAAAGCTAATGTTTTTCTGTTACAATATAGATATGAAATGTCTCCCTGAGACTCATATGTTAAAGACTTGGTTTCTGGCTGTTAGATTTAATCATTCAGAGGTGATTGGATCGTGACAGCTCTGCTGTAGTCAGTGATAGACATGTGACTAGAAACACATTCTCTGAGACAACAGAGACAACATACAGTTTTCTAATGTGATGTCACTCTTGTGGGGGGCAGTTGAAGGATATATGCCACCGGAAACATGTCTTCCAAGGCTGTATCTCATCCCCTGCTCTTTCTTTTCCATCTCCGCTTTCCGGATGCTTTTGAGACAAGCAACTCAGTTCTACCAAATCCTTCTTCCATGGTTTCCTGCTGCACCTGGAGTCCTGGAAAAGTCCTAGCAATCAACTAGGACTAAAAATCTCTGAGCTGTGACCAAAATAAAAATTTTCTTCCTTATGTTGTTTATAACCTGCAGATAACATGACACAGTGAAAAGAAAAAAAAAAACCTGACCAACACGTTTGTCTTTGTGCTGTCCAACTTTGCTTGTTTTCAAGTAGCAATCTCAGTACGTGAGATAGAAGGACTTAGAACAGGGACTTCAGTATTCAGATATCCTAAGATGCAGCCAGGTGAGTGAGTAACTTGGCTACTCAGGACAGAGCAAAGGGTTCTTAAGGTGGAACTTCTGAGATTAAAAAAAGAATGTGCTTTTGATGTTAAAAGTATACTGAGACAATTTACCAAGGAGGGGTGTATATGGGGGAGGACCGAGGTTTTAGGAAGTCAGCTTGGTGGTGGAGGTGGCTTACCTTTCATGATTCCAAGTCTTAGGTAGATATTTTCTTATGGTGGTTAGTGTTGGATGGTAAGTAAATCAGAATTGACAGAAAACATGAGATTCAGAGATTTAAAAAAAAAAAAATCTTCCAAGGGCTCTACTTTGAAGTTTTGTTTTTTTTTTTCCTTACAATTGTAACCAGAAACAAAATTTATTTTCTTTTCAAGAGAACCAAAGAAAGGAAGTTGTTTCTACCCCCAGAGATATCAGAGAAGGATTAGAACACCTGTTTTGTTTTGTTTTGTTTTGTTTTTTAAAGCCTGAAAGCATCAGTCCTTAGAAAAATCACCAATTCTTCTGGTCACATCCTTGGCATGTGGTTTTCAAGCATTTTGTAAAGGCCTATCTGAGCTAGCTATCCTGTGGTCTAGGGATCCAAGGAAGCCTGAGACTACAGCAGAGTTTTTAATCTATTTGACAACATATGTAAGCATAAAATTAAACCAGAGACAGCATGTTAGGAAAGCTAAGCCAGGATTTCATTCTGGCCGAGAGGATGAGTAGTCCTTGTGAGATGGTAGGCTGTGTGTTTGGGAGGCATGCAGTATCCCAGGTGTGAAACATCAGAGAGAGAAATGAAGGGTCAAAGCGGCATCCTCCCACAGAGGAAATAGTCTCTGGGAAAGCTAGACACAGAATCTACATTTACAGTCTGACACATGTCCGCCCTCTTTAGTATTGCTGCATAATAAAAAGAGAGTGGCTGCCGGGAATCAAACTGAGTGATAGTTTAAAGGTCCTATACATGGTGATTTTGATGTGCATTCTAAATTCATCAACAACATCCAACCTTTATATTTTGGCTAACACCGGAGGCATAAAAGAGATCAGATACTAGAAGGAAGTATTTAAAACTAGGCTACTATATTTGAAATTGTTAAGGGGGTTACCTCAACTGTCCCCCAAGAAGGAATTCTCAGCACTCAGAGATAAAGGAAAACTTCTTTAATAAGTTCACAGTCTCTAAACATTGCTCAGAGACTGAGCCCTTGTGAGAAATATTTCATGGTATATATGGTTAGGCATTATTTATAGCCATCTCAGGGCAGTCTTCTTATGCCAACCCCAAAAGAGACTTTTCTCAGAACGAATAGTTTTCCAGAAGCTGAAATGTGCAGGTTTCTACTTAAAACAGGTTCATCTTTAGCAAACAGAAAGTGCCCTGTGGGAGGATGCTGATGGCAGGTGATCACTTCTCGGGGGAGAGAATCAGATGCTACCCTTTCCAGATAAAACGAAGGGCCAAGCAGCTTCACAAAGCAGAGCCTGGCAGCTCAGTTTCTGCCCCGTTGTCTCAGGTCAGAGAGGTCTTGTCATTCGGCTTTCTTATTCCTCTGTAACTTAACATTTCCTGAGCAAGCTTGTCAATCACATTTAATAAAATGTTAAAGTTCACTCTTTTCCTTCAGAGCAGAACGCCATGCATAGTTCAGTCCTGTTACTTATTATATAGGACAAGGGCTCAGAGGGAATGGATCCCTTTCATATCTGTTAATCGATTCTCTTTCAAACTTGAAGTTATATGTTTGTGCAGTCCAGGTAAGGGAAGAGGTCACTATCTTGACAGCTGTAAAATGAAAATTGTATTTTGAGATTGAAAGTGACAGCCTGTCTTTGGCTCATCCATTTTAGTGTGTGAGGAGGGTTCATATATTCACCGCTGTCCTCTGCCTTTTCAAATGGAAGGATTTGAGGACATTTCTCAGGAAAAGTGTTTCACATAGTAGATGAATGGCTTCCATCCTTCCTTGTACAGTTGACTTCTGTTGCTTTCAAATATCTTAAGTACGAAAGACAAACATCTTGTCTCAGATTCTGGGCTTCTGAGAAGACTGTACTTGCTCAGAAACACTATACTTAACTATCAGTAACTATTCCTAACTACCATGTTCCTAGCACTTAGCTAGGTGTTGTCTGTATCATGGTTAATAAGTTTGGCACAGTCTACCCTTGTGTTGCTTATAAACTAGTGAGGGGCACAGATATCAAATATTTGATGATATGGTGTGTTATTTTTCAGTGGGAGAGAAACATAAACTATGTTAAGAGAAGGGATGGGGAGATCTGACAGGTGTGTAGGAACCAGCTAAGAATATGGCATGAAATAGTGCCTAGAAACACCCAGTCCCAGGTAGATGCTGGACTGTTGAGCATGGTTTCCATGGCTATCCTAGGCCTTCAGTGTTAGACTGCTAAGTGTACAGTTAGATGTGGGAGATGGTTGAGATTCAAGGCAGTGGTCTCTGTGTCATCTCTTAGAGACACAGTTTGTCACCTCAGCTTCTTTGATTAGGCTTATTATTTTATACAAACCTTGTTCTCAGAAAAATATGAGGTAGCATTGTTAATTCATCAAAATGGCACATTGCAGGTCTAATCCTGCTGAGGGGATGTTTGCAGAAAATAGGTAAGCATCCTTCCTTGACTTTGCCATGTGCTCTTTTCTTTGGATTTGGCAAAAATCTCGATTTTATCTTAGTTGGTTTTCTGTATTTTATTTTGCCTTTAATCTATATTCTATACAATTGTTATGAAGTTTTGAATCCATAGGCAAGTTGTAGGATGGAAAATGAAGTCAGAAAACCATTGAAATGTAGGTAAAAGAACAAAAAGTATTATTTGATTTCATGGCAGCTTGCTTCGAAAGTCTCCAAGCAACATTTATTTTCAATTCACTTTGATGTCAAATGGCTAGAACACAGTAAATGGATGATAGCCTTTCTAGTTACTGTTTTATAAATTTGATTTATTTTTCTTGGGTTGTGCTTTCCATTGAGTGGAATATTACAGCCCAACCAGTGGTAACAGAGGGGACCTTGGGCTCAGGATCAGAACAGGAACCTTTCATTTCCTCAGAGCCAGACCTCCAGAGAGAAGCCTATGAGATGGAAAAGTCTAGCAGACAATGAGGGAGGAGAGGACTGTTGTTCCTTAAATGGACAGGCTTCAGAACAGAAGTGCTGGGGATTGCACAACTAAGCTGAGGGGTCCGTTCCTAGGTCAGAAGCCCATGCAGCCCTTGAGGGTTCAGAAATCCTATCATGCCTCCATACCAATTTGCTCTCCCCTGTCACAAGACAGGCATTTTGTAGTTCTTTCTTGGCATCGTTTTTTTTTTTTCCCCTGTCTTCTGTTTATTCTCATTTGAAGACCTAGGGTTTTTTATTTTTTATTTTTTTTATTATAAGAAACTAGTAGCAATTAAGAAAGAAGTTGTTTTCTCAACAAGAATCTACTATCCCCACACCCATGGGTTCTACAAGTTGTCAACACAAATAAACTGTTCTCCTCTCTAAAACTAACCCTCGATATGTCTTTAGTTCTGCCCATTCTGCCCACACAGGATGAGACTCTTGCCAATGACTCCCTCTTTTCCTATCATCCCATTCCTATCTTCACGATCATTTTCATCCTTAGACAATCAAGCTGAATTTTTTTTCTAGCTCTGAATGTTTCTTTTAACTACATTCACATTCATCAAAATTCCTGAGAGCAGTAAGGCAGCCCTTGTTGTAGACATTTCCCATATGCATGTATGTTACATGTACCATGGACCAGCTAAATACTACCACATAAGATGAGTCAGTTTTAGTCACCACAGTACATTAATTAGTTAATAACTGTGGGGAATGGGTTCCGCTTGCATCACAGATACTCAATTCCCAAGATGGGGCTGGTGTTCATCTGAAGGGAGTGATTCTGACGCTAAGGTCCTGTTCCCCAACTGGTTCTTGATCTGTCAGTAAAGAAAGGTACAGGCGGAACTTCTGGGTCCCAGGAGGAAAAGGCAGTCATAAGGAAAGAGAGGAGGAGTTTTTCTGCCATGCTTTGGAGGAAGAAGAAGAAACCAACAGCCATGTGAGGTGTCGGGAGGAGCCGAGGCCTGCGGTCACTACTACAGGAGGGTGGTCATGGATGTTTGGCAGGGACTACGTGGGACTAGCCAGTAAAGTTTAGGGCAGGTAGGAGGAGCAGAGATTAAAAATATTATTAAGGGCATGCTTTTCCAGGTAGGAGATAGGAATGCCCAGCAATTGTGTCCTAAGGCAAGTGGAAAAGGAACAAACTATGTGTGTGACTTTTGTTGGAGGATTCAGGGAAGCTGGGAGGGGGCTGGTAGCTCTGTCACCTCCCAGAGCAAAAGGCAATAGCATAAAACTCCAGGCAGCATTAGTTACTTCTCTAGTGTCTATGTTAAAATTTCTAATAAAAGCAGCTTAACAGGGTTTGTTTTGACTCATTGTTTGAGAATGTCATTCTACATGCCAGGGAATAGATGGTAGCAGGGGTGGGAGGTGCTTTATCAATGTGTCTGCAGTCAGGAAGCAGAAAGAGATGAAAACTGGCACTCAGCTTGCTTTCTCCCTAGCCAATGAAATTGTGCAGCCAAGGTTAGGGGAGGTCCTTCCACACCAATTAACTCAATTTGGAAACTCCTTTACAGGTATGTCCAGAGGCTTGTCTCCTAGGTGACACTGGTGTTTGCCACTCTAATGGTGGTGGGACCTGAGAGAGTGGGTCGATACACGAGGTGGACTAAAGTCTCATGTAGTAGCCAACCGTAGTCAGAGCATCAGGCAGTTTGTATTTTGGGGGTTAATGAGAAAAGTATTCAATCACAAAGGTAAGCCACATGTGTTAGGCAAGCCACATGTGGCAAAAGCATGATTTTCCACATTGGAATATAAACAAGTAACAATAGCTGGTTTAATGAATAATATGAAGTGAACTTCCCCTGTCCACTACACCTGGGAGGGGCATGGAGACATATTCCAAGAACAATTCCAAGTTTTTGAAGAAACTGAGGTCACAAGACTCTTGTCTTAGTTTCTTGGAGTTTTCTCACAAACCCTCAGAACTGTCTTCACAGACTCCATTCTGGGACCACGTTTCCACACTAGAGTGTGTCAATCTGACAAGAAATGTTAACCATCAGAATTCCTTTTATGTAATGGTATATTTGCATATAACCTCCCATACCTCCCTTCATACGTTGGGTTGTCTCTACAATACCCAGTACGATGTTACTACTGTGTAAACAGTTGTTTTTCTGTGTTTTAAAGCATTTTGATCCATGGGTACAGAATCTAAAGATAAAAAAGGACTGACTGTATTTCCATAAATTATAGACTTGGTTGCTAGGTCTTTAGTCTACAAATCACTGTGCATATAACAAATTCATATTATGTTCAGTATATTAGCTACTTTTATTATCACCGTGCTAAAATATTGATGAAAATAAACATAATTGAGGAGAGATTTATTATGGTTAATGGGACAAAGTCCACGATGGTTGGGAGAGCATGGCAGCAGAAGCAGTTAATGCCTGGGGCTATCAGAGCCAGCTCATATCTGGCCGGATCAGGAATCAGAGAGGAGACAGAAATCTGGCATAGGCTTCAAACTTCAAGGGCAACCTACTTCCTCCAGGTAGGTTCTACCTCCCAAGGATTCTACAGCATTTTAAAGCAGTAACGTGGTCTGGGAAGCAGTGTTCAGATAAAGAGTTTGTGGGAACAGCTCACATTCAAACTGTGACATTCTGCTTCTTGCCACCCAATAGGCTCATAGGTATCTTATACAAAATGTATTCAGCCCAATTAAAAAAAAAAAACTATTGAGACATTGGTCTTCAAGTTTCAACACAATTCAGAAGTCCAACATCCAAAGACTTTTCTGAAATCCAAGGTAATGGATCCTCTGTGAAGAAACAGACTCAAAACCAAACAACCAAATGAAAAAGACCCAGACTCCACACAGCCACTGTACAATGGCACTGAGTGAACAGTCTCATTCCAAACCGGAGGAAGAGTAGCTTAGCAACGGATGGTGAGACTAAAGCAAAATTGAAACCCAGAAAAGCAAACACCCAAATCTTGCAGCTCCATGTTTGTTGTGCCTAGGGCTCTTGATAGAATAGATAGTCCTACTGGAGGGACATGGCTGTGGCACATGTAGCTTTACTCTTGGGCTGCCTCCACTTTGTGCTTACAACTTTCCTTGATGGTTGTCACTCATTGCTGGCATCCCCAGCATCCTTAGGATTCTAGCACAGCTTAGTCTCACCTTCACTTTCATACATAGGTCATTTGAACACTCCATTCAGAAAACCCAGCACTGGTACACATTTCTCTGACTCCGCAGTTTTCTGAAGCCTCACTACAAGCCTCCAAGACCTCTTTACTCTTTACTCTGTCTGTAGAATCTGTATCATGTGATGATGCCTAACTGTGTCACTGGCTTAAGATGTAATTTGCCTTCCTTCTGCCATATTCCTTCAGCAGCATCTGACCTGTTGAACTTAGGGAAAGAACTTTCCCAAGTGGTTTCACTTGAGCAGGATGCCCGGGGACTTGGTTCAGGCATTCATTTTTCAAATGAATCTGCATTTTATAAGCTGAGGTTCTGGATACATGAAGTCCTACCCTGCAAGAGCTTTTCTCAGTGTATAGAATCTTCTCTCACGGTGCCAGTCTCTTCAGTGATAATAGCTACTCTCTCCACACTTCTTATTGCATCGCTGTCTTTTCTCTGCCCACACATGATTTTCACATGTATTTGCATGACATGTGGTGGAGGTCAGAGAATAATTTGTGGGAGTCAGTTCTCTTCTTCCAAAATGTGGGCCGTAGGGGTTAAACTCAAGTCCTCAGGCTTGGCAGCCAGTTCCTTTGCTTGCTTAGCCTCCCACCAACCTCCATACTGTGAATCCGAGAGCAGTGAGCAATGATTATGTCACAGCCTGGATGTTTAGCTGTTTTGAAATTTCCTCCACCAACCAACTTAGTCCATTCCTTTGAATTCAGCCTTATACAATTTTTCAGAAAATAGGCAGAAAACACAGCCAGATTTGTTGCCAGAATGTAGCTTTAATGCCTCTCATTCAACTCACAGTGGAATGTCCCTCCCCAGTCTTATGAGCCTAGCTTCGACTGTCCTTAGTTCTACTGACATTCTGGTCTGAACACCGACCGGAACATCCCACTAAGCTCTTCTTATGAGATTATACGGCTATATTACCCACAGCTTCAAACTCTTGCGCACTATTCCTCTTAGTGTCCCTTCAGTCCAGGCAGAGTGTGTGAGGGAATGGCCTTCAGACTATCTCAACTGGTCAACACCCAACCACCTTCACCTTCACCTTCACCTAGCCACTCACTCCTGGGGAGGCCCAGCTATCACTCAGATGAGCCAGTGTGTTGTGCTGTCTTTAATGTTCTGTAGCTATTGTTTAAGGCTATAAGGTTTAAGGTGGTGTGTGATAAAGTAATGGTAGGTAGCTGAAACAGGTTTTGTTGTTGTTTGCTTGCTTGCTTGCTTGGTTGTTTAGGTTGTTTTGTATACACACTGCACACACACACACACATACACACACACCTACGTGTACACATGTTTTGGAGACAGCTGACCCTTGGCAAAGGACTTTGTGTACTTCCTTCATGGTGCAGGTATGCTGGCCTCGGAAAGTCAAAAGCCAGGTGACTCCTTTCGTCTCCAAATTGCTTTGGAGAATGGCATTTGTCACAACAACAAAAAGCAAACTAGGACACCAGGGTAAGCGCACAAAGATCTAATTGATAATGAAAGTGAAACTCTGTAACATCAGAATGGCTGTTCTAACTGTATAGAAGTTCAACAAGACATAGGGTCTTTGAGTCTGGCTGATCTGCGGAAAAAATTTAATTTGCAGGTTACTTACAATAAAGTCTTAACTAAAAGAAAAAGGTTACCTTAGATATATGTGTATGGTAATAAACAATATATAAATCTGCTCTCTGTGGTTTCATAGCATGTATCCCCACACATGGGGTGGGTGCTATACTCATCTCATGGTTTGATAGAGTGAGTGAATGACAGACAACTCATGGAGATGGAGTACTTTGCAACATTTTGAGGAAAAAGTTGCCTTAAAAACTCATGAGTCCTTTATTTATGTGAAATAAGTAAAGGAGAGACCTCACGGCCAGTGAAGAATAGTGCCCAGTGGGCAAGGGTCAGCAAAACATGGAGAGTGGAGTGTAATGTAACCTATCAGTAGCTAGAAAGCAAGGATGGGCTGTTTTAGGTTTTTTAAGAAAATATTGTTGGGCGACTCTTTGTAAATTTTTTTAATCCTCACACAATCCTGTAAGGCAAGCAGGTGGTATTTGCATAATTTACATATGCAGAGGCCTCAGATACAGGAGAGTTTGAGATATTTAAGAAAACAGGCGCCATTTGTCGACCTTGGGAGGAGGGCAAAAGATTGACAGCAGTATTTGCAGAAGAGGAAAGAGCTCCCTATCCTTCAGGTGATGACATCACTGGGCTGGTGACTCTAAGAGGATGAAGCATCGAGGAACCCAACAGTAGGCTCAATGTGTTAAACTCTTCATGAGACCTTACATAATAAAAAGAGTGAGAAACTAAATAAAATTCAAATGTTCCTCATCTGCAAAAATAAAACAAAACAGATACTGTTAACAGCAAACTTGGCAAAAAAAGTTTAAAGGTGACTTCATGCTGAGTGAGCCGAGTTTGAGAAACTAGTGGACCACATACAAAGCAGATTCTTATCTGAATCTCTGCACTGGTAGGAGACTAGGACTGAGATAAAGCCTGGGGCAAGATTCATTATGCAAATGGTCTCCAACAATGTCTTAATATTTATCTCTATCCCTTGATAAAGCTTAGAGAATAATACTGGAGAGACTGGCTAGGAAGAGCAAAGAGTCATGGGAGCTAACGGAGAATTTCAGTGAGTGGAATCTAAAGTAGGAGGCACAGCGTGGGGGCACAGGAAATCCTATTGTCTGTAAACAATAAAACAGTCTGTGTAGCAAATTCAAGAAACACAGGTGAAGAGGCCAGCCTGGTCTACAGAGTGAGTTCCAGGACAGCCAGAGCTACACAGGGAAACCCTGTCTGGAAAAAACAAAAAACAAAAAACAAAAAACAAAAACAAAAAACAAAAAACAAAAAACAAAAAACAAAAAACAAAAAACAAAAAACAAAAAACAAAACAAAAAACAAAGAGAGAGAGAGAGAGAGAGGGGTGAAGACAGACTTATACAGTCATCAGTGAGCTAGTTACACACAAAGTGAATTTATGAAAATCAATTGTTTTCATATAGGTTTGCAAAACAGCTATTTAGAATGCAAAATTAAAACATTGATCATATTCTAAGGCAAGATGAAACAGAAATACTTAGCCATAACTTTTACAAGAATTTTTAAAAAGCAAGCAACATATCAACAAGAGACATAAAATAAGATTTGAATTAAAGAAAGACTTGTTGTGAATAGGTTAATTTCTTCTAAATTCGATGCTTCGTTGAATGCTGTCCAATCAAAACCCCATAGCTCTCTAAATGTCACTGAACAAATGAATAAAAATCCCTAGGAACCTCAATAAACAGGCAAGCAATACAGAAGAGACCAGTGAAATTAGCTGTTCTATAAGGCAGCAACAAAGAATTAATTAAGTACTAGAATTAACATAGACAAAATGTTGAGTTTGGAGTGGTTTGTTTGTTTTTGTGAACGTCACCCAAGTATGAATTTATTGATCATGTGTATTGGAATATTAAATGTTCTCCACCAAAGTCAGTAACTTGTTAGAACCACAGATTTCACAAATTGTTAAGGAAATGAAAGTTTCTTAGAAGTCACTGCTGGCTTTGAAGTTTTCTGCTCTTTGGCCCTCCCGGATGGTGGACACGACTCTCAGCCCTTATCTGCTTTTTCTGAGAGCTAGCAGATCTTTAATGTGGACTTCAGTCTTTCAAAAGAACCCTCAACTTCCGCCTCCCTCAGTCTTTCCACAGAGCCCATTTGCTTGGTCTGACCTCACTCTTCCTGACTCTCTGCCATGCTACCCCTCACATCCATCTGCCCACTCCTAAGCTGCTGTGCAGTTTGTAAGAGTGGTTGCAATATGGACATGATTTTGAGCAATCTATGAAGATGAATTGCTTTAAAGAATGAAAAAAATGTTTCATCAATCTTCCATCTATGTCCGCCAAACAAGAGTGTCTGACTGATGAGAATTGCTTCATCCACAGTGCAAAATACTTTATTGCACAGAGAAACTAAAGGATGTGTTTCCTTCCCTATCAGTGTGACCTGTTTTCTGAGTACAGCACATCAGTCCTGCCTTCACAGACACACCCACTGCCTCTGTTCATGTAAATGATTGCCCTTGACACTCAATTACTCTTTTGCTACAAGAAATTTTTGAATAATTTAAATTGAAGTTCCTTTATCCTGGTTCTGGTTCTGTTTACTAATTTGAGCCTTTTTCCTTCTTCCCTCCCTTCCTTTCTCCCTCTCTCCCTCCTTCCCTCCTTCCTTCCTTTCTTCCATCTTTCTTTCCTTCCTCCCTCCCTCCCTCCCCCCTCCCTCTCTCCTTTCTCTGCCCCTCTCTCCCTCCTTCCTTCTTGCCTTCCTTTTCCCCTCCTTCCTTTCTCCTACCTTCTCCACTCTCTCTGACTTTCTTTATAAAGTATTTCAGTTTGAGGAACTTGACAATCCAAGACTGTTTCTAATACAGTGTCATGTCTAATGGGAGAGCCTGTGATAGAATACTTCGTTTTCTCATTTCTATGCCCCTCGGAGAACAATTCAAGTGATGACTATGAATACTTTGGTTCATGGTTTCCATGGTTGCTTGGTCCCCTGTACTTGGGCAGAATTGATGGTGGCAGCATATAGTGGGATCTTTGGAGAGATGTAAAATTAGCAACTGACTTCACCAAGGACTGTACCAATCACCCAATGAATGACTTATCCAAGCCTGTTTGAGGAGTAAGATTAATTTATTTGGGGGTACCTATGAAATGATGGAACCCTATGTATAACTGCTTTCTCCTTGATACCCCCATACTATGCTCCTATTTTTATATCTGTAAATTTAAAACATAATTAATGCAATCTGAGCATAGACTATAGACTAATGTTACTGATAAACCAGCCTTCCTCTATCTGGAGCTTGAAAGCCATCTTATAGTAAAAACAAACTATGTGCAATCCTGTTTATAATTAAAATCTCTGTTTCTCAAGGATTAGCCTATGCTCTCACCTGTAACTACAAATGGTTCTGTACTGCCTGTTCCAGGAAATGGCAACCATGCCTTTGTTTTAAAAGGTAATTCTAACAACCTGTTGTTATGGCAACCTTGTTATGACCACTTTGCAACCATGTCTGTGTTTTAGGAGGTCATTATAATTAACTTGTTATTCTTATGTTCTGTTTCTGTAGCCCCACCTATTTGCCTGTCAGATCCCCTATTTGGAAACTCCTTACTGCTGATCTCTATAGAAACTTTGTCTTCTTTATGTCTAATGCTGACTTCTTTAAACCTTGCCCCCACTTAAGGGGAGGCAACCTGTATACATGAATAAAAAGCTTGCTTTAATTAATTGGTTGCTTTACTTAATTTGGCCATGATGATTTGGATCAATGGTCTGTCTCCTTGCATTTATGGGACTAACAATTACAGCATTAGAATAGACAACAAACTCAGACAATATAACACATAGACAAAGCCTGACTACAGACTCTGGGAAAGTCATGTTTTGCGTGTATTCTGTGTTAGTCTTGCCTCATCAGGGATTCTGCTGGTCTTAGGAATCACCATCCATTTATGGGAAGGATGGTTTGTTTGGTTGCTGTCTGGCACAGAGAACAGCAGAGTGGAGGCTTGCTCGAAGACGATGTTATTCTGGTTAGGATTTGGAGGACACACCATCTTCCTGCTCTTCCTTTCTTTCCATTCATTCTTCCATAATGTTCCCTGGGTATTGGAAGGGATGCTAATGATTGGTTCTTCTTTCCAAGAATGCTGCTATTCCACAGAAAACAGTACACTTCACAGCAATAGATGTTTACTCCTGAAGTGACACAAACATTAGTCAAAAGTACATGGCCCTCAAACGACAGGTAGAGCACCTGAATTCAAGGAATTCAGCACCCTCCCCTGGGGTGTGAGCATAGCAACAGGGTACTTCCACCATGTCAGTGCCAAGGAAAGATATGTTTTTAGCACTGCCAGGTTTTCAGACTGGGAAGGCAAGTTATCATAAATATGGTTGTATCTATGTTAGGCAAAGAAGACCACCAAGATGTGTTCTTGCTGGTCTAAATGGAACTAAATGGCAACACAGCCACAACTGACTCTCTGGAGTGTGTAAACTATCAGGCACCTGCTTGGGTCAAGAACAGCACTGGTAACTTAACTTTTATCCAGAAAACAAACTGAAAAATTATGCTTTACCTTTTCTGTATGTTTTCTCATCTTCCTTACATTTTCTTCCTCTGAAGAAGTCAAAATCTCAACATGTTCATGATGACACATTAGTAATTCAGGGCAATCAAGTTGAGAGTCATTGACAGACATTCTCCTGAGAGGGATTCATATTGAACTATTTTTAGTGAGTTTCGCTTCCACACCTTTGGAGCAGCAGTTTTGAGGTCCTTACCTCAAGCTACGGAACAATTTTCCAGGGGATGTCTTCTCCCAGCAATTATATTTTAAAAAGAATAAATGAAGTGAGAACTCTATTCATTAATGTCACATGGCTTGTTGATCTTAGTGTTCCCAGCTGGAGGACTTTAAATTCAAACAGCAAACTCACTGATGTTCAATTGCAGAACAAGCTTGGGGTTTGTGGGGTTTTTTTGCTTTTGCTTTGCTTTGCTTTGTTTTTGAAACTGAAATGGAAAGAATTATTGTCTTACATATAAAGATTTTTTTTCTCTCTGAATTGCTGGAAGGAACCTCTAGTTTTCTGCTCTGAATTTCTCCAGGGTAAAAAAATAATGATGAAGAGATAAATCACATAAAGTCCATATCTGTCACAGCTGGACCTGGATATGTGTTTCTGAGCTAAGGTGTGGTGGAAGGAGTATTTTAGCTGTCCATTTTCTTATTAACCTTATTTTTGAAATGACAAAAGGTGGCACAGAGGCGTTGGTTGTAGGCCAAAGTTGGAAGCGTTCGAGTTATTAGAAAAGCAAAGGTAATGTCTGTATTCCTCCTCATTGTGCGGAAGAATTGTCACAAATAACGAAGTGATAAGGCCAACGGTCACATTCTTCCAAGTGACAAATGGGTGTTTTGACAGCCTTAGTAAGAGACTCCCAAAGTCTGAATCTCTTGGACAACAGCAGGAATTTACTCCTTTGCAATTAATGCATGAAAGCATTAGTAACATTAAGAATTAAAACTTCGAAAACACTTGGAGTGCAAACTGAAGAAGAGCCTGCGGTCAGCTGGGGACTTGTGATGAACTAGAACTTACACTAAATGGGAGTGTGTGGCAAATGGAAACATGCTGTGTGGGGACCTGTGACTAAACAGGTCTATGTGAAGAAGGAGGAAGGGCCTGCAGTGAAAGAGGAGGGGAATGGCTGTGGTGAATAGTAGCCATGGTGAACTGTACCAAACAGTGAATGACAGCATGTAGGAGTGGGGGGCCAGCAAACTTCATCCATCAGGCACTGAACCACAAGAATGAGAGCACATCCTTTACCAGAATCTTTTGTGAAAAGAGATGTCAATAAAAGAAATTTTATATAAAAATATTAGCAATTACTAAATTAGTTAATAAGCCCGATACTTTGGAGGCCAATATGACAGATAGATTTTAAACTTGAGACATGGGGCTTTCAGTCTGCACTTGCTTTCCCAGTCAGCAGAAACCTTAGCATGAGAATGTTCCCTAGGGAGAAATGCCTAGCAATGACACCATCAAAATGGGCTGGAAGAAGCACAATGATGGCTGAGCCTTGTTTAAAGCCTACATTAAGCAAACCACCTGTAAGGAAAAGCACTTTAACAAAAAAAAATTTTTTGAATGTAGAGAGGATAGTGGATAATGCCAAGGAATAACTGATCTTCTTAGTACTGATATCAAATGCTAATGTAAGGCTATTTTTAGGCTGGGGAGATGTGTCAGTGGATAAGCTGCTTGCCACACAAGCCAAGAACCAGAGATCAGATCTTCAGAAGGTATATGAAAAGCTAGGTAGGCATGTGTATCACGGTTTGTATATGTGAAATCTCAATGACTCAGCTTTACTTTGAAACAACTCAGTAGGAAACAATGGGGCCCATGCATAAAACAGAAAGACAGCATTTGATGGTACAGTAAGATATGCTACTATTGTCCACACACCCACTGTGATGCTGCTTCTCCTTTCCCTTAGCTTGTCTTTTATTCTAGGTTTCTTGGTGCCTTTGAGCCACACATATCACAGACTCAGAACTAAAACCAGAGACTTAGTTAGCGAAAGCACCATACTGTGTGTACTTGGAGCCAAAGGAAGGATTGGAAACAGGAATGAGGTAAAAAGGAAACACGCCTTTCTGAGTCTTTGCTATCTAGTCTACAGGCAGTGTAGGAACATAAACCCAAAATAAACCTATTACACAGTATCAAGAGGGAAATGTTACTTTGACTGGCACATTAACTTACTAGGACTGGTATAAACAAAGCACTGAAAACCAGTGTTTGCTTTCTCACAGTTATAGAGGCAAGAAACCAGAAATCAAAGCCTCTGAGAGCTCTAGAAAGATTATATGTCAAGCAGCCTCACAGACTGATTGTTGCCAGCCGTTTCTAGTGTTCCTTGTCTTGTAGCTACACCATCCCAGTCTCTGTTTCCGTTTCATACACTATTCGCCACAGCCTTCGATCCTACTTGAATCCAAATTTCCTGTTCTGTGCAAACACCAGTCCTGAGACCAGTTCACTGTGAGTCCCATCATGACATGATTGCATATGCAGAGACCCTAGTTACAAATAACTTTACATTTTTGGGAACTGGGATTCAGGACCTGAAGCCTAACCCATGAGAAATAGACAGAGAAGATGACAGTACTACATGAAGTGAATGACTGGTGGCCTGGTGCAGCAGGGGAGATTTCACAGAGAGAAATGCAAGAGGAAAAACCTGCAAAGTGGAAACCTTCCACACCAAACAAGAGATCATATTAGACAGTGGTCACAGCAAGTAGATAGATGCCCTAGGGCAGTGGGTCTCCACCTGTGGGTCATGACCCCTTTGGGAGTCAAATATCTGATATCCTGCATTAAAATTCACAACAGTAGCAAAATCTCAGTTACAGAGTAGCAATGGAATAATTTTAGTTGGGGTTACAAGAGGAACTGTGTTACAGGGTTGCAGCATTAGGCAGATTGAGAACCGCTGCCCTAGGGGAATAGTGACAAGATTAAGGCATGAAGTGTTAGTGCTCTGAGCTAAGAGATTGGAGATGCAGAATGGTACCAACTCATAAAGAGTTCTACAGACAAGAGTAGGAGCTGGTCTTCACTCTGAAGACAATAAACATCTCCCAAACCTGTCACAAGCCAGGTATTTAGACTGACTGTGTGTGGTGGTTTGAATAAAAATGGCCCCCCCATAGGCTCATAGGTTCTGTTATGAGGTCTGCTTAGATCCAGCACAAGTACCAGGTCAGTGCAGATGACAAAATTTTATTATAATCAAGCCATTATTGATCAGTCTGGGCCACAGAATAAATTCGGGAGCTGAACTGGGACCCAGAGCCAGAATATCACAAATGAGTTAAACACAAATGTCTGTGCCAAGTTAATACTTGTCCACCAATCAGGACTTCGGGATAATGGCTTCCCTCATGTGGTTAATTTATGTCAACTGATACAGAGTGTAGGTTTTACAGTCCAACTAATCAAATCCATTTGTTCTCTTGTAGCTAGGAACAGTCATTATGTCTGGGGGAATAAGGATGACTAATGGGAGCAGTGGTTAGGAACGCTCATTATGTTCTGGAACGGTAGACGAATAGCAGAAGCTGTTCAGCCACTGGGGAGACCCCAGCTACCCTAAGGCCTGGGACCTTGAACTTATATCCCTCCCCCCATGATTAAATGGAGTCTGAAAACAAAATGGCGGTACTTAGGACAAGTTTCTTTTGCTTGTTCCCAACAGCACTACTAGGAGGCCACTTGTTGAAGCAAGTATGGCTTTGTTGGAGGAAATGTGTCACTGGGGGCAGGCTTTGGGGTCTCAAATACTCAAGTCAGGTCCAGTGTCACTCTCTCTTCCTGCTGCCTATGGATCCAGATGTAGAACTCTCAGCTCCTTCTCCAGCACCATGTCTGCCTGCATGCCATCATGCTTCCCATCACGACAATAATGGAATAAACCTCTGAACAGTAAGCCAGCCCCAATTAAATGTTTTCTTTTAAGAGTTGCCGTGGTCATGGTGTCCTTTCGCAACAACAAAACCCTAACTAAGACACTGTGCTTGGAAAGATGCCTTTGTGCTTTGTGAGGATGAGCTGAATGAGGCAGAGAACAACTTGGGGAGATCTCATGGCCATTGTGATAACTCACGCCCAAGAGAACAAGAGCATGAGCCAAAGCCAATCCAAGTTAAAGAATAAGGTGTTAAAGACATTATCTGAATTTTCTGGGTTATGAAACTGAATGGATGATGAGGTCACTTCTTGGGCAGAAAAGTTTGGGATTAAGGTAAGAAAATGGGTGGGTTTTGACCTTGTTAAAACTAAGGTATAGGTGGATATCTTAGAGTTATCAAGTATGAAGCTATAAAAACTGTCTGCATCCTTAGTTAGGAAGTAATTGTGAATTAACCAGAAGGCGTGAAATTGATTATGGAGACCTTGGACCTACCTGCTGGAGTCTCTGGAACTGCATGATGTGTGTAGCAGTTCTTCTGTGTTTTTCCCCGTCTGATGTTTTGACTCAGTACAAATTTTGGCAGCAGACATGAGAAAATGACGGTCAATTTGCAGGAGTGAGCCATGTTTGCAGAGAATCCCCAGTGTAAGCAAGCACAGTTTGTGGGGTCGGAAAAAGCCCTTGATTTCTCTGCAGTGTTGTGAGAGATATAAGACAAAGCACCTGCAAAAAAAAAAAAAAAAAACATCTAAGTCATGCACACAACACCTTTACATGTAGTTTGTGCATCTTTCTAACAATATCTCTGAATGAGTCTTCAGTATGTAACAAAAAGATACAGGTTTGAAATATAAAAGATTGTTTCCTAATCTTGAAATCACACGTGTGGAGGTCTTTGTAATATTCACCGCCTTGCATGAGCTAGGCAAAGCCAGGCAAGTGCTCTCCCACTGAGATATAACCCAGGTCCTTTAAAAAATACATTTTTTAAAAAATAAAGATCTCCCTAATTATTGCAAGTTAGCCTCGAACTCACTTTATAGTTCAGACCGGTCCTGAGCCTATGAACCTCCTCCTGAATACCTGGGGATTTATACTCGTCTCTCCAGCCTCAGCTAAGTGCAATTTTTAAAAACTGAGTTGTGGGGAACTAAATGAATAACTCCAAGCTTCAGAAAATGTGTTTCGTTTCTAGTCTGCTCTAGGTTATGCAATTATCCTCTTTTCTACTTTTCTTTGTTAACAAAAAGGCATTTTTTATTTGCGTTTCCATCCAGATCCCTTGGGCAAGCGCTTGTCAACCTGTTACAAGTCTAGCTGTTGTTTCTGCAATTGCCTATCATTTGCTTTTGGCCTAAGACAAAATGTTCTCAATACAAAAAAAAAAAAAAATGCTACAGGTAGCTGTTAAAAACCAATTAATAAATGCTTATAAATGCTTAAGTTTCTTCACAAATGTAATGAGAAAAATCACAATGAACAGAAGTGTTAGCAGATTCATCTATTTTTTTTCCCCTTTGCTTATTTTTTTTCCACAACATAACATCCCTATTGATTACTTGGGAACGTACCCTGATCACACTTGACTTCCATTTCTCCCAGGTCTATCCTCCTACCCTTGTACTCCTCCTCCAAAAGATACCAAATCCAACTGTGTTGCCCATATACACATCGAGGTATGGTCAAATACTGGCGAGCCATTTATAAGATAACTGAGTCCTTCTCTTTCATCCCACCCCAACCCGAAGCCATCAACTGTGAAAGGCTACACTTCCACATCTATGTCACTATTTTAAAGATTCTCTTCAATAACTTCCTATACAGACTGTTTCCTTGAGGGGCGTGGAGGAGGCTGTTACAGAATCCTTCGATGTCTCTCATTCTCAATCCTGAGTCTGCAGTCATCAATATCATTGCAAAAGAAGCTTCCTTGCCCGTGACAGTAGGCGGCAGCACGGATCACGGACTTCCACGGGGTTTCCGGCTGAAGCATGGAACACAGACATCCACATGGCCTCTCAGGGGCAGCACGGACCTCAGCATGGCCTCAGGCAGCATCACAGACCATAGACATCAACATGGTCCATGTTACTGCCCCTCTGTATTGATGTCTCTGGTCCATGCTCCCAATGGAGGCCAGGTTGATGTCCATCTACTTTGTTTTTGAAAATAATATTTGTATTTACTTTTAAAAGTTTCATACATGTATACAATGTATTTTGATCATATCTTTTCCCCACAATCTCTGCTAGCTCCCTCTAGGACTCTAAATCAGTTTCCCTCCTGACTTCATGTCATTTATTTATATTGCTGTTGTTCTCCCGCGGAGTCCTACTAGAACTGATGACGTGTAAGGGATGTGGAACGTGGGCAACGAAACAGCAGCCACATTCCCCAGAGAAAAGTGACTTACGCTTATCTATTTCTAAACATCTTTTAGAAACAGTTTCTAGAATTCAGTGCACAATGTGTGCTTATAATAAAAGAGCTTCTATTTATTTATTTATTTATTTATTTATTCCCTGGATACCACATTCCTGAGTGTGGCTATGTAAGATGCAGGTGTGGCAAGATGATGTGAGACCTATAGTTTTATATTTAATTAATTCTCTTTCTTTTAAAAACAAAGGTTTTAGTTTTGTTTATCTGTATGTGAGTGTGAGTGTGTCTGTGTGTGCGTGTGTGTGCCCAAAGGCTGAAAAAGGACATCGGATGTCCTGAAGCTGGAGTTATGGGCAGTTGTAAGCTGCCCAATATGGGTGTTGGGAACAGAACTCTGGCCTTCTGGAAGTGTTCTTATCCTTTTCTTTCAAATTAAATTTACTATTCTACATTGGCTGGTGTCATATTTTTCCACTACTTTTTCCGCCTGTCATACACATTTCATAACAGCTACTTCAGAGTAGACGTATGGCAACTGCATATCTGATGTTTCCTTATACAAGAAGAAATGGGCGGGGGTGGCAGAAACTCATCCTGACTGGGTTCTGACTGTGGTAGTTTTTGACTCTTCCCTTTGGAGAGAGCCAGCAGTGACTTGTGCTTGGGCATTTCACATATTTTTTTCTTGTCTTTAGTGCAAAGCTGATGTTGTAGACACACAGGGGCACTTGAGTCAAGGATGCCCAGCTGAACCCTGTGCTTCTGTCTGTTGGTTAGGAAAGCAAATGATCCCAAGGCTCTGTCTGTGAAATCTGCTATAACTCCAAAATCCACAAGTCACATATTCTTCCTGCTTCTGTGGGTTAAAACCATATTAGAGACCACTAAGAAATAGAATAGTGGAATATTTGTCTTTCTCTGATTGGTTTATTTCACTTACTATAATGTCCTGAAGGTAGCATAAATAAGTCTATTTTATATACAGACCATGTTTCCTTATCAGGTCACCCAAATGATGAACATTTATTCCCATACTGTGAATATTGTTGCCATGACTATCAGAGCGAGACTATCTTTTAATCATGCTACATTTAGTTCTTTTGGATAAATAAGCAGGTGTAGATTTTTTGCATGTCAAATGATAGCTCTATTCTTCAAGGTTTGATTTTATAAATAGAATACTTATATTATTTTCCATACTGGCTATACCACTTAGCATTTCTCCCAGCGTCACATAAGTCTCCGATTTTTCAAAATATTTTTTTGAGTGGTGGAGGGGCATTGTCTTTTCAATTTTTTTCCTTTTACCGAAAATAGATTCTTTTCTCACATAATATATCTCTTTCCTCTACCCCTCCCAATACTTTCCACCTCCTCTCTCATCTGGATCCACTCCTTTTCTGTCTCTCGTTGGAAAATAGCAGGATTATAAGAGATAATAATAAAATATAACAAAATATAATAAGATAAACAAACAATCACATAGAAGCTGCAAAAGACAGACCAACAGAAGAAAAAGAAGCCAAGAAAGGTACAAGAATCATAGACCCGCTTGCTCTCACCTCAGATATCACATAGAAACACTAACTGGAAGCCATAATACATATGCGGAGGAGCCGGTACACACCCGTGCAGTGCTGCAGTGCAGGCCCTGTGCTTGCTGCTTCAGTCTCTGTCAGTTCATCTAAGCTTTGCTCATGTTGATTTAGAGGGCCTTGTTTTCTTGGTGTCTTCCTTCCCCTCTGGTTCTTATTCTCCTCCAGGCCCCTCTTCTGTGAGGTTCCCTGAGGTCTGAGGGTGGGCATTGTTGAAGACATCCCATGTTAGGATTGATTGTTTCAATCTCTCTGTCCCTCTCTCTGTCTCTGTCTCTGTCCCTCTCCCTCTCCCTCTCCCTCTCCCTCTCCCTCTCCCTCTCCCTCTCCCTCTCCCTCTCCCTCTCCCTCTCCCTCTCCCTCTCCCTCTCCCTCTCCCC
>JANHMN010000001.1:108836361-108868604 GCA_030674055.1 Rhabdomys pumilio
TGTGTGTGTGTGTGTGTGTGTGTGTGTGTGTGTGTGTGTGTGTGTGTTTTGAATTGGGGAAGGAAAGGGGAATTCAAATGAAGCAATTTTTTTCTTTTAATTGATGTTTGAAAATACATGGGCAGATCTCTATGGTAAAAGACACTCCTTTGTGCTCCCTCCAAAGGCACCCACTGTGGTAGCTGGGCTTCGGTGACAAGGATACATGCCATTTGAATACAACTTATTTGCTGAGGTTGGGATGGATGTGAGGATTGTTTTCTTTTTTTTATTGGATATTTTATTTATTTACATTTCAGATGTTATCTTCTTTCCCCATCCCCTCATAGGCCCCCCTATCTCATCCCTCCTCCTCTTTTTTGCTTTTATACTATTTTAATTACATTCAAGTATTAAGGTCAGTTCTAGGTTGAAGAACTAGCAATATAATAGATGCAAATAGTCAAGGAACAAGCAACACAATAAAAAAAGTCCCGTGATCACTCCCATGATCACAATTTCTAAGGGCTTATCAGGATGACCAAAATATCTGAGCCTACTTCCCTGTCCTAGAGCAAAGTCATTTTCATGACTGAAGCCTACTTCTTTGTTCAAGCCTAAGATTTAGATTCCTGCCTGAAATTACTTCTTTGTTCTAGCCTAATGTCAGATTCCTGCCTGAAGCCCATTTTCTTGTCTTGGCCAATGTCAGATTCCTGTCAAACAGACCCCAAAGCTCTCCACATCTCTCCTTTTTATTTCAGAAACAAGACTGACCCTGTCTTAGGTTGTTCTGACAAGAATGCCTTTCTTACTCATCATGGAATGTGCATTATCAAAAGCAATGCACTTTTGTCTTAGATTGGTAAGGATCTGTGCAGAATCTTACCCGTCCTTGGCTTGCCAGCCTGTTAAATTAATAACTCTGTCTGGAGGTCAATTTTCAGGTTCAAGCCAAATACTTTGGCTGCCAAAATGTTGATGTTGTTAAAGACAAGCTTTCACACGTTGGGCAGGAATAAAAGTATTCCCAAGACTAAAAGAGCTAGCATGACAAAGCTATTTATGCCAGTTTTGAAGCTTAACCAAAATGGAAATACTGACCTCAAGTCATGAATAATTTTATCAGCAGTATCTGCAGCATTAAAGCTCAGCAGAGTAACATTCTTTAAATTCATAATCTCACTATGCAAAGTTAAAACAACCAGGGAGGTGTTAGAATTATGCCAAATACTCTGCAAGTGTCTTTAAACTTTTCCCTAATTATAATGACTATCATTGTAAATTTTAGAAGTAATACAAATCTATTGGTATTTGGTATGACACATGAGATGGCTCCTTACTCTTAAACTCTGAACATCCTTCCAAAAATTTGAATAGGATAAAGAACATCAATCTATTCTTCCAAATGCCTATCTACATCCTCTTGTACACTCAAAACATTAGTAACTTTTTTTTTTTTTTTTTTTTTTTTGCTAAATGATTAACAAAAGTAGTTGTCTTAACTTCTTGTGTCAAAGCAATTGCAGAAGCAGTGGTGCTAGCAATTAATGTAACTAAAGCTGTTATACCAGCAATAAACAAGTCCACTACCCTCTTGCTTCTGCTTAAAGCCTAACTCATTTCTTCAGTACTTGCAAGGTTTTTTCAGAAAACCAAGGTTTCATAATACTCAGGGCAATAAGAAAAAAGCTGGTTAATAGACCCATAACAGACATGCCAGGTTTCAACACACTAACACAATTAGAAAGTGTACAATCAATACAATTTACAATAAATACTGTAGAAGAAACAAAAGTAATTTTAACTTGACAATTACAAGAGCCTTAAAACATGCACTAACACTTGTTTGAAATCCAGATCCTGTCCCAACTTTATCTCTTGCTAACATAACATCATAGAGAACTACAGCTAACTTCCAAATATGTCTCTGAAAATTCCCAGATCCAGACTTCCAAATGGAGAGTGTTATTTCCAATATTGGATTGATTTCTAGATTAGAACATGATTAAGTTTGAATAACTGGTCACATTTAAGAAAAATACAAGAGTCATTATAACTTCTCTTTTTGGTTCTTGGTCCCACAAGGTCTAAAAACTTTATGCAAGGCAGCTTGTCCCATCTGGGATATAGGAAAGCAAAAGTGGGTCAGGAACATATGTCCAATACAGCTTCCCAGTCACCATTGTCAGGGCACTCAATAACCTCATAGGTAAGCATCATTCTTTGTCCCAGCATCAGCATGTCTCACCAATCACTCTGACAGCCACCATGCTCCTTCAGCATCTTTCAGAAAAAAAAAAAAAAAAAAAACACAAACAAGCCCTCTTCCCCATGTTAGATACCTGATTGCGATCATACTATATTGCTATATGACAGTAAGTGGATCCTTCCCTTTCACTTATGCATAAGTATGCCTAGTTGTAGGGTGCCATAGACATTCAGCAGAAAGTTCTTTGACATTCAAATTTTTTAAAAATAGGCTAATTGACTGAATATGTAAACAGGACTCAGAATTTTGCTGCATACAGGAAACTCATCTCAGTGACAAAGACAGACTCTACCTAAGAGTAAAAGGCTGGAAAACAATTTTTCAAGCAAATGGTCGTAAGAAACAAGCTGGAGTAGCCATTCTAAAATTTCCAGCCTGAGAACACAAAGGGAGGGACTCATGGCTCCACCTGTATAGGTAGTTGAAGGTGGCTTTGCCAGGCATCAGTGGAAGTAGACAGCCTTGGTGCCTAAAAGTTTGGATTCCCTAGTGTTGGGGAATTTCAAGAGCAAGGAAGTGGGAATGGGAGGATAGTGGGAGCACACCCTCATAGTAATTGGAGGAAGGAGGGGGGATGTGGTAAGGGGTTAGGCATCAGTGGAAGTGGAGGGCCTTGGTGCCTGAAAATTTAGATTCCCTAGTGTTGGGGAATTTGAGAGCAGGGAGGCAGGAATGGGAGGATGGTGGGAGCACACCCTCATAGAAACTCCCAGAATTATATGGATTAGACATGACAGAGGCAGGCCACCAGAAGACTAGATTCCAGAATTCAAACAAAAAAATAATCTTGGTACTAAAATTTGTTTTGAGAATTGTATATTGCAGAATACACAGCCTTGGTGTATCTACTCATCAAGCAAGCTGAGCAGACCTGCTCAAACTTCTGATGTCATGGAATTCTGGCTGTATGCAGTGAAGACACATTGTTAGAGATTTAACAATTTACTCTTCCCCCTGCCCCTCTTCTAATATCTCAATTCCTGTAATCAGATTGAAGAAGTTAAGGAAGAGTCAGTGCCCCTATTCCCTGGGCTTGGGGACTGAGGTAGTTAATATTGGGCTGTCTTTCAAGGGGAAGGTAGTGATTTTGTTGGAACAGGGAGGATTAGCTAGGATTTATTGCATAGCCATAACTTATTGGTAGAAATATTTATAATTGTTATTAAGATGAAGTTATAATTTCTTAAATGATACAAAATTTACTTTGAGTTCAAATTTAAGGTTTTCATTGGTATGAGCTTCTTATTGATATAAAAGTGAGATGAATATTGCTAATCTCATAGGCATTGTGCCTATATAACACATTTAAAAATACAAGGCTTAGACCCAGTCCTTCTTTAACTTTTTTAACCAATTTGAGATGTTTAGCCTGTGAGTTAAAGGCCTATAGCAAATTCATGGTTTTGAGTTTATTGTTAGGGTGTTTTCTGTATTTTATTTAGAAATAGCTGAGAGGAGTTAACAGACAACAGTCCAGATTGTCTAACATAGATAATTGGTATTCAAAATCTCAGAAGTCCACAGAATTGACGTTACAAACATTTCGGTATCAATGTTCATTTTGATTAGAGACCTGTCTGCTCCTGACAGCTTCCTGTCTTGGATTCTAAGAAGAAATTGAGCATCTTTGGAGTTACTCCAGTTGTGGTGAGACAGCCACTAGGAAAGAATGGCCTCTTGTCATCTACAGACAAATTACTGTCCAGAAAAGAACACACTTGCAGAATAGTCGACTGATTATATCTGCCAAGACAGAGTAATCAGCCCTTAATAATTCTGCATCACTAGGTCTATCAGATGATCCTGGCCCAGAAGGCTGAAGATCAGATGCTCCAATGTTTTGTAGTATAGGAACTGTTCAGGTGTTCAGTGGTCTCTATAAGTTGGCTAAGTATTAGAAGCTATGCTTTGTGCTTCCCATAATTTCAGTTAACTCAGTCATTCTGGATTTCTGATGGGGTTGAAAACTTATAGTCTCATATCCAATCATGGCTATTTACTTTGAGAGAAAAGATTTGAGAGGATGGTTTTCAGTTGACATTCATTCTAAAGCCAAGAAAAAAGCCAGGTTCAGAACTAAGTCTTTTAGTTAGAAGAGATGACAGAGGTTCTGGTTCATCCACAAAATGACAGACTGGGTATTAGGTCTGTCTTGTACCTTACTAACACAAATTGGTATAGTTATGCTCTAATTGTACTTTGAGAGAAAAGTTTTATTTTAACAGGAAGGGTGATATGTAGAGGGAGCTAAGATGGGAGGAGTATGGAGAAGAAGAGGAGGAGTAAGGAGAGGAGGAGGAGAAGGAGAGGAGGAGCTAGGTGACAAGAGGGGGGGGGACATGGAGGAGGATCTTTGCGTGTCTCCAACAGTCAAAGATAGTTGATATATCTAGGTTGGGTATTGGGTTACACTTCTGATTGATATTGAGCATTACCAAACTTATAAAGTCTTTAACATTAAAAAATATTGTATAAAAGCAAAAAGGAGAAGGAGGCATGGGATAGTGGTTTTCTAGGGAGGGGAAATGGGGAAAGGAGATAATATCTGAAATGTAAATAAAATATCCAATAAAAAATAAATTAAAAATATTTAAAATAAAATGAGCATAATTTAAATAGATTTGTGGTGTATGGGATATACTGCCCCCTCTTTTTTTTTTTTAATCTTATAAAGATATTGTTTTAAAGTTCCATGGGCCCCTTCCACAATGCCTTGTCCTTGAGGATTATAAGGAATCCCAGTAATATGGGTAATATTAAATTTTTGACAAAAAGTCACAAATGCTTGACTGCAATAGACAGTTCCATTATGTTTTTTTATTATTATTGGAAATAATACCACATAGACCTGTGGCATCCCGCCATTTGGTGTTCATCATTTGTTCATTCATATATGTGAACTCAACTATTTTACCCAAACTAATTTATTTAATAGGAAAAGTTATGTTATCATAAACACAAAACTGGTACATCTTGTCAAATGTGAGGTAACTGACTATAAATATATATAAAAAGAAAAGTGATACATGAACCTCTAGCTAAAAATGTTTCCTCAGTGTTACCAGACAAAATTTTGAAATCCTATGTGTTACGTTTCTGAAGAAGCTGTCCTAGAATGGCAGTTTTGGTGACACTGTCCAAGACAGAAAGACTCTGGTCTCGCATACAGAAACCTAAATGCTGTTTTTCATTTACCAGAAAAGCAGATATCATAAGGTGGGTTTCTGTTTACCAGGAACCTCCCTTAATCTGCCTCAAAGGCCCCATAGATCAATTACTTCAGGCAAGAGCATCTAGATCTGTCAATCTGGATAGCAGCTCAAATACCCACACCCTGCAGACTGTCACATAAACTCTGCTTGCTTTTCTGGCATCTTCCTTTTCCTACCCACAGAATGGTGTTCTTTAGTGGTACTTTAGTGGCTTATTCATGCTAGGTACTTTTATTGCTGTTAGGTCACAAAAGAACCCCCAAAATGGCAGTGCTGATGGCAGTGACTGGAATGCCACTTGACCTGGGTTCTGCTAGGAAACAGAAACCTAAAGCATTTTTCAGAATCCCTTAATGGTTGGCTGAATTCTCCTGATCATGTCTGTCTGAAAGGGTCCCCACACTAACCACCTGGCTGTTCCAGCTTTTGAGCAGCCTCCCCCTGCTATATGCCCATATAAAACCCCACAAGCTTTTAAGGCTTTGGTTTTCCTTTACTATCCAAGACAGGCTGGTAAGGTGTTTTGTTTTGTTTTGTTTTGTTTTGTTTTGTTTTGTTTTGTTTTGTTTTGCTTTGTTTTTGGATAAACTCCTCTTTCTCTCCACAGAGAGACTGTGGAAATGCAATGAATTGTGGGTTTTGCATTTTTAAGACCCTGCAACCTTGACTTGGGGCCATTTTCTGGGAACCTGGAGATGAAGTTGGCCAGTCCATCAATTTGGCCAGTATTTAATTAATTAAAGCTTGCTTCAAATTTGGTTTCAAAGTGTGGTAGTGGCCTTATTCTCAAATTCTCAACCAGTGGGATTAACAATATTTATATAAGAATCATAATTTTATCACTTTCTTTAAAAATTTTCTTTTAACTGTTTAGTATGGAATTCTGAAATCGAGATTTGATTCTTTAAAAGCTTTATTGCTATGGGTATTTTTCTAAGTTGAAATAATGTGAAAACCCAACTGCTAGTATCTACTTAATACTACTATAATTATTCCTGTGATTAAACACAATACACGCACACACACATGCATGAGAGGGGGCTCTTAATTTTGACCTGTTAAGCAACAGAAAGGAGATAAGGTTACACAATTATTATAATTATTGTAGATGAGGTTTGACCAGCATGACATGGAAAGAAAAGGGAAGCCAGCCTCTACAGAAGCAAATTCTTCTTTAATTAGAACAATGAAGTGAATGTGTATGGGGTTTACTAGGACAGAAAAGGGAATGGGGGAGGGTAGAAGATTCCATCTGTGGCTCTGTCCCCCTAACATTCTCCAGTTTGTAAATACCAATGGAGGTTGATAAGTTGTCCTTATCAGGAAGTGCCTCCTAGGAGCCTGCAGATGTTATGAGCATGCTAGCCTTGTCAAGACTTCCTCAGCTCTACTATGGCTGTCAGATCATTAACCCTTCAGTAGCTGTGTGTGGAAAAATTTCTAGAAAGAACTGTATCTTCAGAAACTGCTTGACTGATTAGAACTTCAGTATGGTGACCATAAAGGGACTCCAAGAATCATTTACTTTTTACCTAATGATTCACTTGAAAGGAAGTCCAAACTATTCGGTATTATTTCCTCCTTTCTCCTCCTCTCCCTCCTCTTCCTCCTTATATGCATGTGCCTGTGTGTGTTCGTTCGTGTGTGTGTGTGTGTGTGTGTGTGTGTGTGTGTATGTGTGTGTGTGTGTGTGCCAGAGAGCAACATTGTGTCTTCCTTTATTGCTTTCTCTCTTTGTTCTTGTTGTTATCATAATATAAAGTCTCTTGCTAAACCTGGAGGATGCTGTTTGTCTAGCCTGGCTGTTCAGAGAGTGAGAGCCAGGCTGATTGTTTTTGCTTCTCAGGCCCTGGGTAACAGATGCACATGGATACACCCAGCTTTTTACATAGGTACTAAGGAGATGAAATCAGAGCCTCATGCTTGTGCTGCAAGTACTTTACCACTGAACCCTCTTCCTGAGACCTGTATTTCTTTATTCTTATGTTGGGAGCCAACTTTTAGCAGAAATCGTCTAGAAAGCAGCTATCATCTTTGCAGTCATCAGGAGCCATATACTCTGATGAGAGACTTGTTTTTCAACAGCTGAAGCACACTCTGACAAACATCTTGTTTATCCCACATGGCTTGTTTTGCTCTTTAGTGACCCCAGCTGCATGGTGCATGTGGTAAAATGTCTTCACCTGTGTTCTCCTGCTTGTGTTTATAAATACCCAGGATTTCCTTGTAATAGTGTCAAGAGGAGTCAATATGAGTCAGTGGGGGGGGGGGCGGCGGCAATAAAGGAGTAACCAGACTTGACTACACACACGCTGTCTTGTCTCCATTCTTCTCATCTCTTGCCCCTTCATCTGTACTCTCTCTCTTGACCAGAGCACTTAGCCCCAAGCACGGGGCAGAGTGGTCTGCAACATAGTGGCCCCCAAGTAAGGGGCAGAACAGAACAGAGCGGGCTGTTACAGTTTGTTGCTTAACAAGAGGCAGCAAGAACGAGAGCTCCAGTGAGGGACATTACTGGAAAAAGGGTCAACTGAAAATTCAGAAGGTGATCACGAATCTGCCGCATCAAGAAAGGTAAGGAAAATGGGGCAAGAAATAAGTCAACCTGAACTCAACTCTCTGATTTTGTTTTGTTGTTTGCTGCTCACGTGTGTTAATTTTCTGCTTTTGTTTCATTGTTTGAATGTTGTCTTTTCATGTTCAAAATAAAAAGAAGCGTAAGTTAGAATCCAAAATACAAAGGTTGATGACAATTTGTCAGAGCCAGATTGTGCCAACCTAGAGGAGGAGGCAGTTAAATATTATGACCCTGAAAGGCCCTCTCCCAGTGCACCTCCACTTCCAGAGGCTCCCGCTGTAGAGACAGTGATTGTAGATTCCAGAAAGGGGTTACAGGACAAAATTTCTATTCTTAAACAACTAATAGAGTTAGAAAAAGAGTATCAAGACTTAATTAATCAGCTACAAAAATTAAGGACATGGAAGAGGTCTCGAGAGGCCAACTTCAAAAATCCCCTGACTCCTTGTGTTCCTCAGCCCGGAGTCCAAAGGCAGTCCCTATTCTCTAGCTTTAGTTCAGATACAGATCAGCCAAAGGAGGGAGATACTGAGGCTTTCCCTGTGTCAGAGACCAGAAATGCTCAAGGGGTTGCTTGGAGACATCACACAGGGTTTAATTTTCAAATTATTAAAGAATTAAAAAATGCAGTATCTCAATACGGTGCCACTACTCCCTTTACTTTTGCAATTTTAGAGTCTGCTGCAGAGGAGTGGCTGACTCCTAGTGATTGGAATATGTTAGTGAGAGCAGTTCTTATTGGTGGTGACTGTCTTATTTGGAAATTAGAGTATCATGAAAATTGTAAAGAGACAGCTAGGAGAAACATTCAGGCAGGCAATGGTTGGTCCTTGATGCCTTAGTAGGAGAAGGGCAATTTGCTTCTAGTGATAACCAGATGCAATATGACCCAGGTTTATACGCTCAAATTCAAAATGCAGCCATGAAGGCTTGGCGTAAACTCCCGGTAAAGGGAGACCCTGGTGCATCTTTAACAGCAGTCAGGCAAGGACCTGATGAACAATTTTCTGACTTTGTTCATAGATTAATGACAACAGCAGGGAGGATTTTTGGTAATGCAGAGGCAGGTGTAGATTATGTGAAACAACTTGCATACGAAAATGCCAATCCTGCCTGCCAAGCGGCCATTAGACCCTATAGGAAAAAGACAGACCTTACAGGGTATATCAGACTCTGTTCTGACATAGGTCCCTCTTACCAACAGGACTTAGCTATGGTAGTTGCTATGCAAGGACAATCAGTAAGAAATTTTTTGGCAAGTAGAGACAAAAAGGTGTGTTTTAAATGTGGCGAGCCTAGACACATTGCAAGAGATTGCAAGGTAGAAAATGAATTAACCCAGAGACAGCCCAGAAAACAGCTTGGGCTCTGCCCACGTTGCAAACATGGAAGGCATTGGGCTAGTGATTGTAGGTCTAAAAGAGATGCACAAGGTAACTCCCTTTCCCATAATCAGGGAAACAGGAACAGGGGCCAGCTCCAGGCCCCGAACCAACGAACCAATGCAAGCCAAAACAGGCTTATGAAGCAGTTAGTGTCATACAGCAAACACCAATCCCTTTCTGAACTCAGTTGAGCAACACCAGGAAGCACAGGACTGGACCTCAGTTTTGCCACCCACACAGTATTAACCCTAGAAATGGGACCTCAGGCCTTACCCATTGGAGTGTTTGGACCACTGTATCCAAATGTGTTTGGCCTGATAGTGGGAAGGAGCAGTACTACTATGCAGGGACTACAAATTTTTCCTGGAGTTTATAGCTAATAATTATCAGGGTGAGATTAAGGTAATGGCACAGGCAATTCAGAATATAGTCACCATTCCTACAGGAAAGAAAATAGCTCAACTATTGTTACTTCCATTGTTCCCTACTAATCACAAATATAAGAATCCTAACAGAAGGGGGTCAAGTCTTTGGTTCCTCTGATGCATACTGGGTACAGCTTATAGTTAAACAAAAACCTAGGATGACACTATGGCTGGATGGAAAGGCATTCCAAGGCTTGGTTGACACAGGAGTTGATATGACTATCCTAAAACAAAGCGATTGGCCAACCACCTGGCCTCTGACCCCAACCTTAACCAACTTAAGGGGTATTGGCCAAAGTCAAAATCCACAGCAAAGCTCTAAGGTGCTGATGTGGAAAGATAAGGAAGGAAATACAGGGAATATACAACCCTATGTCATCCTGGGCCTTCCTATTAATCTCTGGGGCTGAGATCTGTTATCCCAGTTGGGATTGATTATGTGCAGCCCTAATGAAGTAATCACGGATCAAATGATAAACTCTGGATTTTCCCCAGGGAAAGGATTAGGAAAAAGTGAAGATGGAATTACTCATCCTATTGAGGTTTATGGTAACAATGAAAGAAGAAGCTTGGGGTATTTTTGATGGGGGCTACTGATTCAGCTGCACCCCTAGGGTATTGTGCAGACCCCATCACCTGGAAGAGGGACTCGCCTGTCTGGGTGGATCAGTGGTCCCTAACCACCAAAAAATTACAAGCTTCCCAGTTGCTAGTGCAGGAGCAATTACAAGCAGGACATTTAGAAGAGAGTAACTCTCCCTGGAATACCCCAATATTTGTCATTAGAAAAAAGTCAGGAAATTGGAGATTGTTGCAAGACTTGAGGGCTGTTAACACCATGATTAAGATGGGAGCCTTACAACCTGGACTGCCCACACCAGTGGCCATACCTTTAGGTTATTATAAAATAGTTATAGATTTAAAAGACTGTTTTTTTTACTATCCCCTTGCATCCTAATGACAGAAAACACTTTGCTTTCAGTGTTCCCACTATAAATTTAGAGAACCTATGAAAAGATATCGATGGAAGGTCTTGCCTCAGGGTATGGCTAATAGTCCTACCTTGTGCCAAAAGTTTGTGGCTTCTGCCATTGAGGGTGTTAGAACTATGTGGAAGCAAATCTACATGATTCATTTCATGGATGACATTTTAATAGCAGGGAAAGATGGAAAACAAGTCCTCCAGTGCTTTGATGATCTTAGAACAGCTTTACAGACTGCAGGGTTACAAATAGCACCAGAAAAGGTACAATTACAAGATCCATATACTTATTTCAGATTAATGGTCCATGTATTATTAATAGTAGGGCCACACTGAGGACTGATTCCCTTAAGACACTTAATGATTTTCAAAAAGTATTGGGAGACATTAATTGGCTACGACCATATTTGAAACTTACAACAGGAGAATTGAAGCCCCTGTTTGATATTCTTAGAGGAGATCCTGACCTTAAGTCTGACAGGACTCTAACGGAGGAGGGTAGAAAAGCCTTACAGAAGGTGGAGAGTGCTATTTCATCCCAATTTGTAACTCATATTAATTATTCTAAGCCTTCATATTTTCTTATTTTTAACACTAAACTAACTCCTACTGCAGTTTTTTGGCAAACTGCACCCATATTATGGGTTCATCTTACCTCATACCCTAAGAAGGTTCTTTATCCATACTATGCAGCTGTAGCAGATATGATTATGTTAGGCAGAGATAACAGTCAAAAATATTTTGGAAAGGATCCTGATGTCATAGTACAACCCTATACAAGGCATCAGGTTGATTGGCTTATGCAGAGTTCTGAAGTCTGGCCTATTGCATGTGCCTCATTTGCTGGTCAGATAGATAATCATTATCCACCAGATAAATTGGTTCAGTGTTGTAATCACCATGCATTTGTTTTTCCAACTCGTACTACACATGCACCTATCAAGGAAGCATTGCTAGTTTTCACTGGTGGTTCCTCATCAGGAACAGTTGCTTATGCCTTTAAGGATCAAGTAATCTCCTTTGCTACATCATCTGTGTCAGCTCAATTGGTTGAATTATATGCTGTTATTGTTGTGTTTCAAGCATTTCCAAATCAAACCCTTAATATTTATACAGATAGCTCATATATAGCTCAGTCTATCCCTCTGCTAGAAACTGCTGCACAAATAAAGCACTCCTCAGAAGCAACCAATTTGTTTTTACAGTGCCAAAAATTAATTTTGAGGAGAAAGTGTAAATTCTTTATAGGATACCTGAGAGCCCACACTGGGCTACCAGGTCCTCTTTCTGAAGGAAACACCAAGGCAGATTTAGCTACTTGTGTAGCTGCAGTGCCTTTATCAGATTTGCAATCTAATTTGTACCAGGCCATAAAGGCTCATGAGTTATATCACCTTAATTCTAAAACTTTAAAAGTTATGTTTAAAATTACCAGAGAACAAGGTAGACAAATTATCAAACAATGTCAATCATGTGTTAAACTTTTACCAGTTCCTCATTTGGGTGTAAATCCAAAGGAACTGATACCAAACAGTCTCTGGCAAATGGATGTTACTCATTATAATAAATTTGGCAAGCAAAAATATATACATGTATGTGTAGATACATATAGTGATTTCATTTATGCAACATTACAAACTGGAGAAGCAAGCAAGCATGTGATCACTCATATGCTTGCTGCAACCGCTGTATTGGGTGTGCCTAAACAGATAAAAACTGACAATGGCCCAGGTTATACATGCTCAAGTTTCCACCAAGTCTGTGAAAAATTGGGAATACTACATAAAACGGGTATTCCATATAATCCACAGGGCCAAGGTATGGTAGAAAGGGCACATCAAACCATTAATGTCGATTTGAAAAAATTAAAAAAGGGGAATGATATCCTACCAAGGGATCCCCCAGAAATATCCTTCATCATGCACTCTTTATTTTAAATTTTTTAACTTTGGATTCTGAAGGAAAATCTGCTGCAGGTAGATTCTGGCATCCAGATACCAAAAAGAATTTTGCAATAGTTCTCTGGAAAGACTCATTAACTGGAACCTGGAATGGGCCAGATCCAGTGCTTATCTGGGGAAGAGATTCTGTCTACATATATTCCCAAACTGCAGATGCTGCATGCTGGCAGCCAGAGAGAGTGATTAGACAAATAAACAACAATAACAAATCCAGGGAGGAGAAACCCCCTGAGAAGCATATTTTTTCTTTGCAGGAAATATGAAGGAAACCTGAAAATGCTTCCCAATTGCCTTCAAACTGGAACAGATCAATGAGCAAACCTAACTTGAGAAGTTCTCAATGCTGAAGGTGACATCACCACCTGCATCTCCAGGGTGACTCTATTAGACTCTTGATTCCCTGACTTATAATTTAGTGGAGTACATTGTTTAAACCCACTACCACAGTTATTATAGTTGTTTTAGGGGTTTGAGATTGACTGAGCAGGGATGGGAATTTCTTTACTTGTTTTGTTAAGATCAAAGCTATGAGCAGTTCTGTATTTCTGTGTGTTGCCCTTAAAAAGAATGTTGCTTTTATACTGACTATTCAGGCATTGCTAAGTCTCTTGTCTCTCGGGTTCATGCTGTTCAACAAACTGATGGCTTTTGTATGGCAACAGATAGATGCTATTCAAATGAAACCCATACAGGTCCATTATTACAGGCTGGAAGTAGGGGACTCTGAAACCTCTGTCATCAAGACTGAAGAGAATTAACCCCTAACTTACAAGCTATCTTACCCAGATAGTCAATGACGGGTAAGAGAACATATCGAGACCCTTGCCCCTAAAAAGGGAGGCCTCACCATCCTAAGACAGGAGCTCAATCAATGGCTGTTGAGTATCCAAGGACAGGAAAGGGAGGCTGGGGTCCTTTGTTCCAACCTAAGACAGGCACGGTTTCCGTAAGTTTTCCCAGCCTTCCCTTTTGAAAAAAAATTTAAAAAGGGGGACCTGTTGGGAGCTGACTTTTAGCAGAAAGAGACTAGAAAGCAGCTATCATCTTTGCAGCCATCTGGAGCCATATACTCTGATGAGAGACTTGTTTTTCAACAGCCTACAACAGCTGAAGCTCACTCTGACAAACATCTGTTTATCCCACATAGCTTGTTTTGCTGTTTAGTGACCCCAGCTGTATGGTGCACATGGTAAAATGTCATCACCTGTGTTCTCCTGCTTGTGCTTATAAATACCCAGGATTTCCTTGTAATAGTGTCAATAGGAGTCAATAGGAGGTGTGAATATAGTCTATGGGAGACAGTAAATGAGACTTACAGACCCTCTGGCTTGTCTCTATTCTTCAAGTCTCTTCCCCTTCTTCCCCCCCCCCCACTCTCTCTCTTGCTAGACCCTGACCTGTGGGACAGAGTGGGTTATTACATTCTTATGTATTTGTCTTATGTTTGATATAGTGTTTTTTGGAGGTAAGTGTATATGCATGTTTTCTTTCTCCTGTGTCAAAAGGCTATATAGCACATCATAAATATATCTAACATAAATAAAATCTGTAAATAGTACAGATGCAACAATATCAAGTGCAGTGAGAACCATAAAAATGAAGGCACAAAACTCAGGTCTTTGGCTGGGTTTTCATCATTTGATTTTCATCATTAAAGGTTGGTAAGGTGGCATGAGTTTTTTTCAGACTTATCAAAATACATCTGTGTGATCCTAATTTACCTGTTAAGTTAGAGAACTGGGCTAGAACCTTATAACTATTAACCTTATAACTATAATTGTATCTAAAGGAACATTGAATTATTTTTGATTAGATAATTGTTATAGCACCCTTTCTTGTAGAGATATCAATTCATTTGTATTCCAATTCCATGTGAGATCTCTGTAACTCTGGGGCAATTAGGAATATCCCAGGGAAATTCCCTGGCCTTGCTATACTATTAGTGTAAGACTCTAGTGAGTCCTAGTTTACTGGGACCCTCTGAGTGAACAATGTGAAGCCTGGGATCATTGCAAAATCAAGAGGAATTTTTATTGTTCCAGCATGCTGGGGTCATCCTGCATCCAAAAGAAGAGGTGATCCCATGCAGCTTGTTCAGCTAACATTTATACAGTTTCCAGGGATAGGATAGAGAAACAGCAGCTAGGCACAATATGATTAGCAGAACAGTGTGACTTTTAAACTGATTAGTCTTTAGTAAATTAGGTGGCAAGGACTTCCTTGTCTGCAGATGGCCAATGATCAGTCCTGTGGGATGTGTCCATGTGCTCTGGGTCTCCCCCACCAGCAGATTGGTCTTCTCCCCTGTTGTCTGAGGAATATTAATTAGTCTCTCTCTTCTAGCCTTTCCTGAGCTGACCAGGAATGTTAATTAGCCTCTCCATTCCTGAGCTGACCCCTTCACTAGGTAAACAAGCCTTACAAAATCAATGATAATGTGTCAGCATACAAAACAAAAACTTTTAGTTCAAACCTCTTCGGCTTTATTTCTCCCTTTTCTCCTAGGTTCTTTTGTAAGGTTCTATGATTTGCTGAAGAATGAAGCCTCGGACACAAATAGTATGTAAACACAGAGTGTTTTATTCTGCAGTAGTCCAGCATGGTGGGATCTCCCCTTACCAAGACAGAGAGATAACCAAGTGAGCTCCTAGGCCTGATTTAAAGCACATTAGGGGATTCTGGGGTAGGTGACCTGTTGCTTCCCACCGACCAGCGGAAATAAGGGAGCAACAATGAGGTCTTCTTCGAGCGGTTTATTCAGGCTTCTTCGTCAATCTCTTCCCCTCAGCTCCCCAGCTCCAGCCTAAATACCCACAGATGATCTAACCAGTCCATGCCACGTATCTGAATCCCGTAGGTTATCAGAATGCGGAAGCTCCTTCAAGCAGCAAGCATGCCTTATATGGACAGGGTGAGAAACGGCTGGCGCGCAGCCAAGCACCATCTTACGGCTCTCCACAGTGACCTTTATCCTACTCCATCTCTACAGACATTTCCTTACCAAGGTGTGGGGGCTGGAAACTTGCTGAGGAAGTCTAGAAACTGCTGCTGATCCATTGACCTTGCCTCAGGCCAGGTGATGAGGCAGCTTCTGAGGGCAGGATAGTTTCTGACTAGCAGCCTGAAGCCTGGCTTTGTTTTTGTTTGTTTTGTTTTGTTTTGTTTTGTTTTGTTTTGTTTTTCTAGTAACTGACTTGCCTGGGCTTGCCTGGACTTGCCCAGTTCTTAGGCTTAATCTCCTAAACTGCCAATTTGAAGACTGTCATGGAGTCAGCCTGTTTCACTATAATTGCAAAATCTTATACTTAGAGAAACATCTAAACCAAAGCTATTCTAGAAATATGCATATATGTTGTAAGATCTCAAATATATGAGCTTTAAAATGTTTTTTAAAAAAATCATACAATTGGTAGTGTTAGTATTCTATCTAAACTCCACCTCCACAGTTACCTGGCAACAGCCAGGTAGGCTTGGTCCACTATAAAAGGCCAGTCTCTTTTAATCTCTTGATCTCTTGCCTCTAGCTTCTCTGTCTCCTCACCCCTCCCCTTTCCCTTCCCCCTCTCTCACGTAGTCATGGCCAGCCTCTACTTCTCTGCTCCTCTACTTCTCTTCTTCCTCTCTCTTCTCTTCTTTCATCTTCCTCCATCTTCTTCCCCCCACCTTTCCCTATCTCCTGAATAAACTTCCTCCCCTTGGAACCATTTTGTCTGGGGTGGTCTGTTGTAAGCTGCGAGGACGCCTAACAAGTAGTTTCTGGTGGTGTCTACCAACCTAGAATACTTCTGTTGAGACAGATCTAGACCAGGGACAAAAGTTAAAGAACTAAAGGAAGCTTATATTTGGCTTCCCCTCAGGAATAGGCAGAAGGCAGGAAAGCATAACCTCCTGACTGACAGGAGTACTTATCTAGAGTCTGTTTGCCTTGAAAGAGGTGAATCTTTCAAAATTCCCTGAAGCTTATCTTATCATTGTTTCTAATCTGTATTGAAATTTATATTGTAGAAAAAAAGCATCTAACTGGTATCTGTAAAACAGCTGGAGTAGACACCTGCCTTTGGGTTATAGCAAAAGCTAAGACTTAGGATTAAAAACACAAGAGGTTGTGACTAAAAATAGCAGTCAGTGCTTTACCAGCTTGTCAGAACTTTATTAATTAATGTTAAACTTTGAATTTTTGAAATCTTACAATAACAATAACATAAAGTAACTTGTACTTATATTACTTAAGTTAGTTTTTAGATCTTCGTCTTATGTTGACTTTTATATCCGAAGATGTTTGTTTATAAGTTAAATCATTTTTAGACTTTTATAATTTATGTAAACCTTAAGCCTTCTTATCCCACTATTCACCATATAAGTGGTTAATTACTGAGAGCAGTTGTAAAGCAAATTCCTTTAAATAAGGGAATAATAAAAGTTATGTTGAAGCCTGTTTTGTGAGTTTATGTTTATCAGTCTGCCAATTAAGGTAAACCGTCTGTCTGTCTTTCCCAGGAGGAGAGCTAGCAGCTGTAGGTAAGTGAGTCCTGAAGTCTGATTTCAATGAACTGCATGGCAGCTGCAGCCTTGGGGAAGGAGCTTGTACACTTGCTGTTGTTAAACTAACAAAGCAACCGTTAGCCTAGCTGTCAAAACCATCAGAGATCTGAGAAGGGTGAGTTATAGCAGGAAGTATAATTTAAATGAAAGTATAATCAAAATGACAGAGACTTTCTGCTATCTGCACAGTTACCTATGGCTACAGTTTTCTCTTGCTCTGTTGGGGGCAGTGGTCTGCCCCTGGCCCAGCCCTAGGGGATTCAACGAAAGAATGAAGGGACAAGACACAAAGGAGGAGAGCAAGTCTGGGCTTCTGATCAAGCGCTCTAACTTTAATTTCAGGTGGCAGGTTATAAAGACACAGGAAAACAGGAAGTTTAGGCGAGGGTCATTGCTTAGGGCAATTGTATCCTCATTGCCCACGACCAACCCACTGTCATAACTGGCTCCCAGGAAATACCAGATGCTCTTTGAGTTACTGGGACCTAAGATCCGCAAACATCCTTTCTTAACCTCGTACTGACTAGGCTTCCCAGAACAGCAGGTCATTTCCTGGGTTTGGCTCCCCGGTAGTGGCCGTAGGTCTTACACTGTAACATAGGGCAGCATTAAATCTTCAGCTGCTGCGTAGACAGCATAGGCCTTAGGCTGACAGGCACAGAAGGTCTGAGAGATTTTCCTGTGGAGAAAGAACTTAGAGAAACTGACCTTTGATGAGGCAGAGTGTAGCAATCAACACAACAGTGTTCAAAGTTTGGGCAAGTAAGGCACCCTTGAGACATTTGAGGCCTGGGGCAGTTTTGGCTAGGGGTTAGCATACCGTAGTCCAGGTAATTGTGTTAGGACCCCAATAGAAGTGGGCATTTCTGTCTATCATGGGAAGCCTTTTAAAAAACATTCTATCTATTCAGCAGATCTCTGAAAAGTTTTGAGGGCTATACCTGACTTTAAATAAACATGACTTGTGTCTAGTTACATGTTCTAGGCCTAATCTTGACAACATATAAAGCTTATTTCTATAAATAAATTACATTTGTAAAATGACTATTTGCATGTCTTAATTACCTTTAATAGTTTACAAGTTAGCAGCTTTTATAAGATTAGGATTTTATAGTTTTATCCCTGTTAAGGTTAGCCTTTAAAAAAAAATTACATTTTTTTGAACTGAAGCTCTTTTAGCATCAAAATAAAACTTTAGATCATAAATACAGTCCATAGCAAGACCAACAACTTTACTTTCCTGGTCCTTTCATCGTGTACCATTGCAGAATATCACAGTTCCTTGTATGACTCAGCTTATCAAAATAGCTAAAGCTTACACAAGACAAGGAGGGTAGATATATATTCTTAAGTCAGTCTCTGCTGAGCCTTTCTCAGGGTGAACTTTTAAGCATTAAAAAAAAAAAAAAAAAACATGTTTTGGGCTGACATATTTCATTTAACAAGAACTGTGAGCCATAAGTGGGATGAAAGGAACTAGGAAGCAAGGATCATCCATTTGAAGGCTTTCCCAGAACTGTGAACTTCGATGGACTATGTTTTGTTTTCATTTTGGCTGGTGGTACTACCTATGTGCTTAGACCTATGAGTTTTAGACTCCAAATGGTAAGATTGTACATCTCTAATTAACTCTGGGTTATAAGTTTTAAGTCATCTTTTGTTAACCATATATAATAAATTTCTAAATCTTGAGGTACAGAAAGTTTATATAATTGTCTGACATATCCAAGATAAGGTTTATTTCTTAGCGAAAGTTTTAGGTAGATAAATGAAACCAACAGTCTAATTTTATAGCTGCTCTCCCTTGCTTTTTTGTTCTGCCCACAAAATTACATGGATCATTTGACATGAGGCAGACATTTTCCATCTCCAGGGCCAGCTTTTCGACACAGTAAAACAGCATAAAACAAGATTTTAACATTGTCCATACCCAAAATACATTTGAATCCTTGGTAGACTGAATCCAGAAAGCTCAGAGATAAGGAATTCTGAGCCCTGGCTATCAAAGTAGCCACAGCAAGTGGCAGCAGTGGATTTGGGGGAAGGGAGGCAATCAGAAAACCACCCAGGATGATTTGCTGAGCTCAGTGGTGGCATGGGAGTAGTGGCAGCTAGAACTTGGTTCACCTCCCATGTCCACCTGTAACTAGAGAAGACTAATGGGGACACGGAAGCATGTACAAGGGACAAAGACTCCAGGTCTCACCAGAGCATCCCAAGGCAGTCAGAAAAAGAATCAGTGGCTCTGGCCAAACGTTTAAGTTTAACCAGATGAACCATGTGACCTCTCACTTTTTGCCCTGCATGAGGGAATATTGGATCTTGTCAGACACTGTCCTCTCATCCCCAAATAGGGATCCCACAAAACCAAATACCACAGAGAGATCTATAGCTTACCAGAGGAAGCCTCCATAAACAGGTGCTTGGTGCTTTCTTTTGATGCAGTCATTTGCTCAGGCATTCCAATAAAATAAAGATGTGCCCCAAGGTCTTGGAATGTCTCCAAGGTGCGCAGCCCCTAGGGAGTAGCTCTGACGTCCCAGAGGGACAGAGGGAAGAGTCTAGCTTCTGAATTTAGGTTAGAATCTTGATCTCAATTGAGGCCTCCAAATGTTAATCCTACAGATTCAAGGAGAAAGACCACTGACCCAAGTCATCATGACCAAATTAATTAAAGCAAGGTTTTTCGAAATTTGTGTATACAGGCTGCCTCTCCCTAAAAATGGGGTTCAATAGATGAGCACTGACATGAATGAGATAAGGGGTTTTATAGGCCAGGAGTAAGGGGGTTCCAAATGTGGGGTTTGGCAAGCAAATAGGATTATAGAAAAATAACATAAAAAAAACAAGTTGATCATAACAACTCCTTGAAACAAAGATGTGGTCGCAAGGAGATTATAAGGAGATGCTCCTAACAAGGTAGTTGGAACAACCTGTGAAACAAAGGTGTGGTTATCATTTCCTGGAACAGGCAGTACAGAACCTTTTGAAGTTAAGAATACAGATGCAGCATAGCCCAATCCTTGGGAAACAGATTTCATCATCAACAGAAATTAATCCAGTTTGTTTTTATTATAAAATGACTTTCAAGGCTAAGATGAAGGCAAGCTGGTTCATCTTTAGCTAACTCACCTTGTTCACCTTGTGGGAAAGTCCAACAGGATTTTTGGAATCTACATGCTGTCAAAGAGAACATTATAAGATCAAACAAGGAGAAAGAAATCCGGCCTTCCAGCCATCCAAGCCTGGCAATCAGCACCAGATTAGGTTTCCCAGGATAAACTGCACTGTGAGAATGGGCCTAGTGGACACTCTGAAAGACATGGACTCATAAGCAAATAAACTACTAGACCATTTTGCTTTGGGATAAATTGTATACCAGTAAGTAAAATGACAGCAGCAGGCATCTTGGGATGGGGAGGTAGTCCTGAATGCTAGGTAGCAGGAAGAACGAGAAATGAATCCAGATGTGACAGAACAGAATTAAATGTAAATCAGGAAGCAGAGGGCTTCTTGTGTCGTTATTATCTGCATTCTCTTTCAAAAACTGAGTTTTCAAGTTTCCTATCATGTGCAGTTTAAACCTTAAAAAAAAAAAGAAAGAAAGAAAGAAAGAAAGAAAGAAAGAAAGAAAGAAAGAATCAGTTTAAAATGATTGGTGCCTGTTTAAAACTTTACCAATAATCAGTTTACGTTCTGTGTCTTTAAAACTAAAAGGTCTATTTATGTGAAAGGTTGTGCCTTTAAAAGTAGATTTTTTGGAGTACAGATTGCTAGTGAGTGAGTATATATATATATATATATATATATATATATATATATCCTGATTAATAGCCTAACAGAACTAACAAATGATGCAAAATCTGAGGCTTTAGGAAAATCTATCATTATATTTGGCTGTGTATGTGACTAAGCTTTATAATCCAATCAGATTAACATTAAAACCAGCCATGAGAAAAATAATAATTATATTTTGTTCCTTGACAGCCAAAATAATTCAATTTAAGTATATGCAAACCCTCAAAGAAAGAATTGCTGTCAAAGGGCTTTTATCATTTTAATTCATTGCTAAAATTTATATTTATCATATATTCTAACATTTTTTAAAAAATTTATACACATATCTCCTACTGAGAAATATGTTCTAAAGCATATCATCAAATGAAATAGCCTATGCATTTTTAATAGGTAGCTAAAGGGCATGCTCCCAGCTGAGCTAATGAAATGACTTAGAGTGTTAAGTTGTCCTGAAGATATTTTCTGTTTCTTGGGTATAGGTAAGGCTCCTGTGCTACCTGTGTTCCTCAGAACTGAATGTTCTATCATTATTTCCCAGAAAAACAAAAAAAGTATTTTAAAAGCTTCTCCTCATTGAAACGGCCAGTGCTACTTCGTATGATGTTACCGCATAGTTGGCTAAATATTTAGAATTAGAGCTAGGAATGTAGCCAGAAAACAGAACCTCAGATTGCTGTGAAGAGGACTGAAGAGTAATTGCAACATTAGATTTTAGCAACACTTGTTCCCCTTTGCTAGAATGCAATAGAATCAGGAGAAGTCACTCAAACCAAAATGAGTCCACAAAGGAAAATATTTTTTTTCAAATAAGATAGATCAGAGTGGGCACAGGTAACCTCTCTGCTTTTTGCCTAGTTTCTAATAACCAACATTTTCTCATAATGCATGAATTCAACAGATCTAATCCTTCCCCACTTTCTTTGCCTACTTAATGCCTTTCACTAGCAGAATTAGAATGTTAACAGCAACACAGGGATTTGGACTTGAGGGTGATTTTCAAAGAAAAGCATGTAGCAAGTCTCTGCCCTTCAAATCTTTAAAAGAACTTGTCAGAGGATAAAGAATGGCCTCGAGTTTGGGACATTTCCACTCATTGTCCCATAAGAACCCTGTGTCCTTTCCCTTTTGAAAATGGGAAACATTTTTCTTTGAGCTGGACAGTTCTCCTTCGTTTTCTGAAGCCTCAACTTAGGTAAAACCATTTCCTCTAACAATCAGTCTCCAATATTTCTCTGAGCACAAATTTTCTGAGGAAATCTAGAAAACACTGAAAATGTTAGAAAACTGCAGAGTTTACACAGTCTAGTTTCATGTTCATAAAACAAGGGGAAATAATCTCTTTTTTTTGTTTGTTTGTTTTGTTTTTTTGTTTTTCGAGACAGGGTTTCTCTGTGTAGTCCTGGCTGTCCTGGAACTCACTCTGTAGACCAGGCTGGCCTCAAACTCAGAAATCTGCCTGCCTCTGCCTCCCAAGTGCTGGGATTAAAGGCGTGCGCTACACACCACCCTGCGAGGGAAAATAATCTTAAGTTAGATACTTCTTTCTGTTTGTTTAGGATGTTTCATGTGAAAAACAGCTTAAACTGTACTTGGATATGAAAATTCAGTTCACCGGTATCTCCTGCCCGCAGTGACATCTTTCAGGAACAGGGTGGTTGGAAAAGACAGCATATGCTGAGGTTACAAGACTCCATCCTTCCTTACTGCTATGAGAATCTATTGCCTACTAGCAAACCATCCAGTGTGGACTCAAAGCTCAGGACAACCCACAGTCAGCTCATTATGAAAGACTAGAATCTTAGTTGAATAACTAGAGATGGAGGAAGGAAAGGAAAAGTTAGAATAATTGCACAAATCTCTTAGTGTCATATACAAAAGGACCTAAGAAGCATCGCTTACAGATCAGAGATCTCTATGGCCTAGGATTGGACACCAGACGCTAAGAGCCCCTACAAATCTGTGAAATAACCAAACTAGCAGGAATTAAATTCTCTATGATTGTGACGGTTTGTATATCTTTGGCCTAGGGAGTGGCACTATCAGGCCTTGTTGGTGTGGGTGTGCCACTGTGGGAATGGGTTTAAGACCCTCACCCTAGCTGCCTGGAAGCCAATCTTCCACTAGCAGCCTTCAGATGAAGATGTAGAACTCTCAGCTCCTCCTTCATCATGCCTACCTGGATGCTGCCAGAGAGAGAGAGAGAGAGAGAGAGAGAGAGAGAGAGAGAGAGAGAGAGAGAGAAAGAGAGAGGAGAGAGAGAGAGAGAGAGAGAGAGAGAGAGAGAGAGAGAGAGAGACCCCATCCCTATTTTCCACTGTTATGTTTTGAGGCATACAAATATACCACCATGCTCTAGTAAGAAGTAAAAACTTGGTATTTCTAAACAGTGTGTTTAAGATGCAGAAGTATGGCAATAAGTAAAACAGAAATGAAAATCATCTGGTCTACCTAGGAATGAACTCAGTGGTTTGGTTGGCACTGGCATTTTCATGGGCATACAAAGCATTCATTCACAGCTTGGATTCATGAACCCACTCCACAATCTTTCTTAATGGGATAGGTTAAAAATTTTTTTACTTGCTCTATTACTTTTGCAGTGTTTAACACAATCTATGTGCATTCTAACTGAAAAGAGAACAGGAAAGAGAAGGAAAGGCCAAGGTGAGGCAGCAGAGCCCCAAGTCAAAAACTGTTCCGCAAAGGTCTTAAGAAATCCTGCCATTATGTTGACTCCAGTTCTATGATGCTTCTATTGTGCATATTAAACAAGATGGAAATGTAAAGACATTAATGGGAAGGTGCCATTGCTTCTGCACAATTCTTTCTTTAGACACATGATGCTGAAGTTAGTGGCAGAGCCATGTTCCTGATATCATGTCTCTCAGATGCTTCCAAAGATATGGTATCAATAGTGCTTGCCACTATGTCTGCTTAGAGTCACTTGCCCATCACAGCTGAAGCTATGATACTTAAGCAGAGCCCCAAGGCTATAGGATGTCTCTGTGTGGCATTGTGAACACTGAAATCCCAAGCTGTAGATCTTAATGAATTCAAGTTCACCCTCAGCATGATAAAGCAATGCTGACATTTTGGTTCCTTGGGATAGTGGTGCACTTTTCACCATAATTTTTTTCTATATGATGGATATGGTCAAAATTCATAACTTAAAAGAGCTGTGTGTGCCCTGAAGATTATAAAAACCCATAAAACTCTGAGAAGTATAGACTTCTGTGATTTTCCTTGGCTAAGAGGTACATTTTTAAATTCTCTGACTATAAAAAAAATGTACACAAAAGCCTAAAAAGCCAACCATTGCCCCAAGTAAATACAAGCATAGATATAGTCTGAAAAATCAATGGGTATCTCTCAAATGCTGTTTGGTATTTTGGGAATCCAAAATTATCATTTGATGTCTGTGTTAGATTTTTGACAACTTGACACAAACTAGAGTCTTTGGGGAATAGGAGATATGTTGAAAGAAATGGCCCTACCAGGTAGGTAAACACTGAGGCATTTTCTTGATTAATGATTGATAGCCATGGAGAGCAAGACAGTAAGCAGCATTCCTCCACAGTTTCTGCCTCTGCTCCTGCCTTGGCTTCACTTAGTATGCACTCTAAACTATAAAATAAAATAAAATCTTTCTTCTCTGAGTTGTTCTTGGTCATAACATTTATTTATCACAGCAATAGAAAGCAAACCAGGATATTGTCTATTTACTAAGCAGGCAGTAGGCAAGTGACTTTTTTGGCCTATTTAATTGCATCAGCAACATTCTGGAAATATGAAAAATGGTTCTCTGAAAGATCTGCTGCTTCTTTTGTTTTTCTCCCCCCTCAGAATGCCAGAGCTGAGTCTTTAGATATGAAACCAGGTGTCCCTGGTTCAGATATCCGTACACTGGAAAGTCAAGTGAGAAAATCTAACTCTATATTCTGTGTACATTTATCTAGGAAGCATTGCTACAAGTATGTAAAAGTTATTATTTTAAGTGTCGTACAATGTAAAATTATTTAATTCTTTTGACAGGTTTTTAAGATAAGGGACATTAATGGTCCCTTTCAGTGAAGATTCTGACCAGGTTCCCAGTTTCTGTCAGGATCCGATTCAAATAAGGGTGCCTGGGTCAGTCATGCTGTGTTGCAGTTTGCAGTGTTGCCTCATACAGACTTGGCAAGACTGCCTGGAAATAGAGTCCGTGATGGGAATCACACACGTTTAATCATACTCGATATACAGATGGCTATACAGGGGTTGTCAAAGCACCATTGGAATCGCTAATGAGTAAGATCCAAGCATCTCCCTCCTATCTGCGGCTAATGGATGCAAAGGTTACTCCTCACTTTAGAGTTCCTAAGACAAATTAAGGAAAAACTTTCCTGCCTTGCTTATTATTCCAGATTTGGTTGTCAAGTCATATCCAGCCAATTTCTTCAGAAAATGTTGCTTCTATCCAAATACTGCCTTGATAACCCCAGAAATGCTGCAGCTTGGCTCTAAGCAGAGCACCCTGTGTCTGTGTTGTAGTCCAGATTTGTAAGCATCAGATTTGAATGTGAAAACATTTCTCTCATCCTCTGGCCAAAACACCTGTCTGCTGCCCAGAATCTGAATTGAGAACCGATTCCCAGGTCTGTGATACTATTTTTGCAGTACCTCCAGGGTGGCTCTGGGAAAGAGTTCCTGTTTAAACTAGTAAAGCCTCTGCTAGATTATCCTAAGAATGTCAACAATTGTGTATAAGCCTCATTCTGAGCCACACCAGAAGAACAAAGGTCTGTGATTACAATCTCAACATGAAGGCATACCATGGTGGGTTCACCAGACTTCAGCCCCTTGTGGTTTCCTTGGCAAAATGCCTGCTTGGCTGATGCTTTGCACCACACATTCACCAGTTGCTAACCAGTTTACCCTGTTTTTATGCCCAATCCCATGGGTTGAGAATCCATAATACAGACGTAACTCTGTTGTCTCCCAAACTTGAACCAGAAAGCTGATGTTTTCCCATTGACAGTCTGCATTTGCTTAGTTGTCATTAGTGGACAGATTAGTGATGTAGAATTTCTTTATAAAATTATCTATTTAATCATCAACAACTTGTTATAACTCACAGTCAGAGAGTCATTATGGGCATAAGTCGCTCTCAAATTTGATTATTCTTGATTCTGCAGGTGATTCTTACTGCATCCCATCCTGCATTCATCCCTTTAAGGTATGACAGTGCCTCTGGAGGGCAGGTCTAGATGCCAGACTTGGTAAGGTTCCCTAGATAACCCCAATGTTGGAGAACTACGGAATATAGATTTTATTAAATGATTATTCTCTCACATATTCCACCCCAACCACAGTTTTCCCTAATCTCCCCATCCCCCAGATCCACTCCTCCTCTATTTAAAAAGTTTCATTTTTATTTAAATTTTAAAAAATTGGAACAATTGTTATTTTATTTTTATTTAGCAGATAGGACAGAGTAATATAACAGTTGTTCCCTGTTCTTATAAATATTATCCTTATTTCCTCCATTTTCTAAGTATTCTATAAAAATAATCTTCCCACTGATGCTATGTGATCTCCATGTCACACATGGTTAAAAATTTAAGAAACAAACAAAATGTTTATTTCCGAGGGTCAGAAATAAAATAGCTTGTTATAAGTCCCTCACACTTTTCTGTATCTGTTTGGCTCTTAGACCCCCTTACTCTGTCTCTGAGTACATTCCTGTGTGTTCATGGAGTACCTGTAGCCTTAGCAGCATTCAGTGAGCATATTTTTTATGAGGAGGACCACTTCTGAGTGCTCTACATACAGAAATGTACAGGAGTGTCCACACAAAACCACAGTTCTCACCTTAAATGAGAGATAATTATTCTAAAGTCATTTTGAGAGTTAGTTCTAACACAGAGGAAGGTAAGAAATAGGTCTTCAGGGGCTAAGTTAGCTCAAGATAAGGTAATTAGCTTCTTTCCAGGATCCTCATTTTCAGAGGTCATAGCAAGCTTCCTGAGAAAACCCTGTTCTTAATAGCAATGGCCTGATCTGTTGCTATATTTTGTACTATTCTACTCTTGAATAAACTTTCTTTTTTTTTTTTCCCGCAGCCTCAGGTCACGCAACTAATATATTGCTATTCTACACCACTGGTTTCCTTCCTTCTGTGCTGATCTTCCTTTTAGCATCCCTGGTGGACCTTCCTTCAGCTTCTTTTTTTATCATCTAATTTTCACAGGAAAAAAAATGATTCCTAGACCCTCAGAACGTGGGAATGAGAATTTGCTCTCTTCCGATGTGCAAGAGGTGGCAGCGGAAGGGTCTTCTCTAGGCAGACTTGAGGAGTGACTCCAACCACTCAGAGTGCTAGGATCAAAGGTATGTGCTACCATACCCAGGTCTCCCCCCACCCTCCATGGTGCTTTCCTCAGCCCTACTGCATTATGCTTTCTGCTCTCAGATCTTCCTGTTACCCATTACCTCTTGGACCTATGTCTAGGTTACCCTTAAATGGTGTTCATTTAATTAATCACTTAATTGAAATGATTGATGTGAGCAATTGCATAATAAAATTGTTTTCTGGTAAATAAATGGGGGGGGGTGAAAAATAATTTTAAGTGTCTGAATACTTTGGCTGCATGTATGTACTACATGTGTGCCTGGTGCCTGAGGAGACCAGAAGAGAGCATCAGATCCCTGAGAACTGGAGTGATACATAGTTGTGAGCTGACATGAGGGACCTGATACTTAAGTCTGAGTCCTCTGGACAAGAACCAGCAAAGTTAGTCACTGTACCATCTCTCTAGCCCCTTACAGGGGGAAATCTTTAATAACACTAAAACATTTTCTTCAATTTTTCAGTACCAAATTCTATAAAGTCTGGTTTTTGCATTTGACAGAAGAAGTGATAATAGCCACGCTTTGTTCTGTGCTATGCTGAGTCTTTACCACTGTCATTTAGTTACTGTCTAAAATAAAATGTTAAGTAAGTGTTATAGCCTCCAGATTGTGGGAGGGTTGTTTTGTTTTTGCTTTTAATATTTAAATGTTATGAAACTCATTTGGAACTTTCAGTTAATACAATAAAAGTAGGGTTGATGGGTAAAGAAGTAGTCGTTGGTTTAAGCATTAGTCTAGGGAGAGAGAAAGGGGGAAAGGTTCAACAGCTTTCTGATTGTGCTGGTTTGAATAAGAATGGCCCCTATTTGAATGCTGAATCATCAGAGAGTGGCACTATTTAAGAAAGATTTGAAGGTGTGGCCTTGTTAGAGGAAGTGTGTCACTAGGGGTGAGCTTTAAGGCTTTAAAGCTCAAGCCAAGCCCAGTATCTCTCTCTTTCTGCTACCTGAGGAATCAAATACAGAACCATGCTACATCCACCATGCTCCCTGCCATGAAGATAACAGACAAAACCTCTGAAAATGTAAGCAAGCCCCAATTAAAGACTTTGTTTTATAAGAGCCGCCATGGTCATGTTATGTCTTCACAGCAACAGAAGACACAAAGATGCTAATCTATCAAGACATTAGCCGATGGTCTCATGCTCTGGCTGCCAAAACCTCAAGCCAGTCCCACCACCATACTTCCCCTCTACAGTGCACCATGCCCTCAAATTCTGAGCCAAAATGAATTCTTTCTTATTAGGTATTTGGTCAAAGAAACAAGAAAAGAAGCTTATACAGAAAATAGGTGGTGGGAATCAGGGTCTTTACTGTGACAAACCTGGCCTTTGGAAGTGTTTTTTTGGGAGGAATAATTCCCCAGCCCGGGGGCGATTCAACAAGACCCTAGGGAAGGATGTGAAAGAATGAAGAGACAAGAGACACAAAGAAGGAGAGCAAGTTGAGGATTTTGATCAAGCTCTCAAACTTTAATTTCAGGCGGCAGGTTATAAAGGCTCAGCAAGGCAAGGATCATTGCCTAGAGCTATCCCACTATTGTATCCTCATTGCCCAAGACCATCCCACTATTGTAACCCCTCTCTGGAAATACCAGACGTTCTTTAAGTTCCTGGGACCTGAGACCCAAGGACGTCCTTTCTTAACCTTGTACTTTAACTGACTAGGTTTTTTCCAGAACAGCAGGTAATTTCATGAGGTACTCTTAGAAGAGCAGGTAATCTCATGGGTTTGGTTCCTGGCATCTCCTCCCTTTTAACAATATTTAATGAGGCTGGCAAGTGACAGTGGACATTAGGAGATCTCATTCACAGAGGAGTGGGCATTAACCAGAGAGGGGAAGTATTGAGCTGATCCTCCCAGTATCATTTGTAATGGTATCTTTTTTGGGGTGGAGAGGGTTATTTGTTTCATGGGCTGTGTAGGATATTGAGGATCCTAGTTGGCTGCTTTGAGACACAAAAAAATCAACACCAACCTCTATGCAATCAGGTTGCTTCACTGGGGACTCAGAAGTAGAAAATTTGGGTCTTCCCCGTTGCGGGTACTCACGTTGTGTTTGCACAGTGCTGAACCAACATGAACAGATCTGAGTTCTATGTAGCTCCTAAAGGAGATCTGTCATTGCAAGGCTCAGCCAAGCCTCTATCAGTCAGATCAAGTCTATGATAATGTATTTGTAAAGGTTAAGATGCCAAGGAGTCAATTTGTTGTTTTACAAAGCCCATGAGTCTTTTAAAGGCCCAAGGGTCAAAAGCCAAGAGGAGAAGAAAACTGACCACAGGATCCAGGATGGAAGGAAGAAGAGTGGAGAGCCAAGGAGAGGCAGAAAACCAGTTTTTAAGCCACTCCTCTTCTTGTTCTCACTGTTTCTTTTGCCATTCTAATCTCCCTGATCTTGGCCATACTATCTCTAACTACTCTGGAGTGGTCAGTATAAAAACAGCATTCCTCCTTGAGGGTGGCACAGTGTCCCCCCCCCCCTTGCTGAAGGAAAAGAGGATGGAGCCCTCTGTGATTATGGAGGACCACTTCAGACAGTGAAACGAGGAATTTTTTCAGATTAGTGATGTCAATCTCTACCTGTTTGATGTCCTTGTCAATGACCCATTGAAGTTCTGAATAGTGCAAGTCTCAAGACCAGCAACAGGATTAGAACCTCCAACAGCAAAAATCACAGGTGGCTCATTTTTATCTGGAAAGGAAAAAAGAAGGGAATTCTCAGGGAGATCTCTCTTCTCTGGATCTCAATTGGGTCTAGCTTTGTGGAGTTATCTATTTGTTTCACTAATCTTTCTGGCAGCCACCTAGCCATGCCTTCTTTGGTATCAAACAGACATATAGATCCTCGGCCCCATATGAGAACTAAGTCTGGGCCATTTCATTTAAAGGTAGGAGAGTCCTTCCACATAACTGTGGCATAATTTTTATTAGTCTCGGGGTACCAGAGGTGATCAGCAGCAGATTTGCCATGAGCATCCAGATTTAGAAAATTGAGAACAAACAAGTATGATGGAGAATATTTCTAGGGGACCCCTTCTGGGGGTATAACTCCTTCTCTTTTGTTTTAAAAAAAAGCCAATATTTTAAAGTTCCTTGCAAAACCAGGGCAGAAGCACTAGTAGCAGTTCCTCCAACACTCAGAGAGTTATGAAGATACTATTTTAAAGTTCCACAATGTCTGTTTCACAATACCTTGTCCTGGAGTATTATAAAGAATCCCAGTAATATGGGTAATATTAAATTGTCAACAGAACATCTCAATGCCTGCCTGCATTAGCCAGTTCCATTATCTATCTTAATCTGATATGGAAACACCAAACATAGAAAGATAATGTAGGCAATAACTGATTACATTTTTAGTTGCTTCCTCTGTTAAAGCAGTTGTAACTAGAAAGCCTGAAAAGGTGTCAAGTCACATGTACATGTTTTAATTTTCCAAAATCACTTGCCATAATTGATTAGTTATAAGTCCTCAAGAATTAGCACCATTATGAAAAATTTAAGGACACTGAGAACAAAATTTTGAGATTTGACTTGTACACTCTCTAGAATTACCAAATTATTGTCTCAAGCTATTATTATTTTGATGATGTAAAGAATAAGACTGTATGGCCAATTGTTTCTGTAAGGCCTATAATCTTCCTGGTATATAAATCTATTGTGGCATTGCCCTGGGATCAAGACAGTCCAGTATGAGCTCTTAAATGTCTTATAAAGTTAAGGAAAGCTACTGTTTCTTAAATTAAGCTGTATTTGTAAAATTTGAGAATTAGCAATATCTAAAAATTTCAAGCAATTTCAAGCAATTATAAACCATGAGCTATATAATGGTTATGAGTATACAAATTGAAAGCTTGATTTTTCAGCATTTCAATTAAACTCCTTCAGAGAAATCAGCTAATAAAATACCATATAATGAATAATATACACTGAAAGTTTCACACTCCTAACTTTTTGTATTGAAGCAGCAACAAATTTTTTATATAATGAAGGGCTATTAGCCACTCCTCGAGGCAAAACTTTCCAATGATATCACTTCATGGGCTCTCCAAAATTACAAGCAAATTCACTGAATGCAAACCTCCCACCTTCACCAGGATGTAAAGAAATGGTATAAAAACAATCTTATAAATCCATAATAATTCTATATGCATTTCCTGGAATGGCAGCTGGAGTAGGCAAGTCAGGCTGTAGTGCCCCACAAGTTTCATAAATCTTAAGTTTGAACTTTGTGTTGGATTAATTGAATAACCAATCCCTTGTAGCTGAATGAGAGTATCAGATAAATGCCAAGTTGAAGACCAATCTTGTCCTCTCTTACTCTTAGAGCAATTCTTTTGTTAGCAGGCACAGCTATAATGCCATGGAGGGAAGCAGGCTTAATTTTAATTTCTCCAGCATAATCATTGTCTATAACTCCTGGCCCATAAACTGTTGTGAATGTTTTTGGGGTCTGAGCTGGGCTGAAACAAGGCCCTGATGAATCTTTTCTTGAATTTGTGAATAGGTTACTAAAAGTGGCTGGTAGAAATTTTCCAGACCCTTAAGCAGGAGGTTTTTTTTGTTACACAATTGGCTTATAAGAATGCTAACTATAGTCCAAGCCATACTTTTACAGTGCTGAGGTAATAAGGAATGTTCCAGGATATTTTTTGGAGAGGAGAGAAGAGGAAAGGAGGGGAGAGGAGGGGAGGGGAGGAAAGGGGAGGAGAGGAGAGGG
>JANHMN010000001.1:108883548-108930816 GCA_030674055.1 Rhabdomys pumilio
TGAAAATGTTCTGCAGTGATAAAGGAGAAATCAAAACATTTTCTAGTAAAAAAAAAAATGACTTTGTTGCCTGCATTTCAGAAAGAAATTTCATAAACTCACTTAAAGCTACGTCTCTGTTGGAAGTAGAGGGTGGAAAGGACATGCCAGGAAAACACTGATCAGGACTCTTAGGTTATTATTTGGAGAGCAATTCTTAAATCAAGTGAACCGTTGACACAGAGAGAGGCAACACACAGTGACTCCATACCACTTCAGTGTGTGTGTGGACAGGTAGAGGCGACATAGGAGGAGTAAGGAGAGTGGGAGGACAACGATGGAGGGGGTCAAATAAGAAAAAACGTGAAAACATATGCTATGAAAATAAAAGTCATTGCTTGGTATGCCACAACTAAAAGGTGATCAGTAAGAAAGCAAAGAACAAAATGAATAGCTAGTTATGAAATACAAAAGTTAAAGCAAAGTCAATGCAATCATCATTTAAAATATCATTCTGGTACTGCTAAGAAAACAACTGAGCTGCAAACTGTAAGAAAATTATTTGCAAATTGCCTCCTTGAAAAAAGACTTGCATCTGTAACCTAAATGAGCCCCAAAACACATATAAAGTAAATAGTTCAATTAGAAAATAGGCAAATCGTGTGGAAACATTTCAGCGGAGGAGAAACTGGGGCAGCAGAGTAAGCACAAGAAAATTCAGTGTCACTGGGCCTGTGGAAAGTACAGATGACCTCACTGAGATCGCCACACGTCTATTCGCACAGCTAGGATTTTAAGTATAGGTACTGATGGGCTGTGTGGGTAAGAGAACTTCATCTGCAGTCACGAGGACCATAGTTTAACAAAGCACCTACGTAAGAAGCTGGAAGCTGGGCGTGCCTGTGTCCAACACCCTCCCCTACATGTGCTTAAAGACATGCAACCGCTCCTTGGGATCTCAAGGGCTCGATGGCCAGCCAGCCTAGCCTACACTGCATCCTTAGGGGCCAGCCTAGCCTACACTGCATCCTTAGGGGGCAGTGAGAGAGCCTATCTCAACCCAATAAGTCGAAGAGTGATATGTCACTTTTACTTTGGCCTCTTCATACATGCACACTCGTGTGCAAGCACCACACACACACACACACACACACACACACACACAAATAATAATAATAATAAACACTAACAAAATCAAATGCTGGCAAGGCTGTGAGGAAAATTCGGGCTCACACATCGTCACCAGAAATATGAAATGAAGCCTTGGAAAATAACTCGGTGATCGCCTTACAAATTAAATACACAACTCATATGTAGCAACTTCTTAAGTAATCTAACAAAGGCAGAAGTGACTAAAATATCCAACAATTAATCAGTGGTTAGAGAAACAGGTAGGGCTCAGCAGAGTGGGACTTTGTAGGGGAAGATCAATAGTTGTGAGGGGAGAGAGAGAGAGAGAGAGAGAGAGAGAGAGAGAGAGAGAGAGAGAGAGAGAGAGAGAGAGAGAGAGAGAGAGAGAGAGAGAGAGAGAGAGAGAGAGAGAGAGAGAGAGAGAGAGAGAGATCCTAGGTCTGTGTTGCTGCATATTTAAGATACAATGCAGCTAAACAGAGTGAAGGGCACGAGGGACCACTGAGCTGTAATTGCAAGTTCCTCTTGTATGATTTTGTTTTAAATTGCGTTGGGTAGCCGTGGCTCACATTATTTCTCAAGAGGAGACTGGATAAGAGATGGAAAAACTTAATTCTCAGTTTCAACCTAACATGACCAAGGACTAAGAGGAGCTGACAGCAGGCGGAAGGCTTCTCCGCCCCTATCCTCACTAGCCCTCAGCCTCTCTCCAGACTTGAGGATGCAACTGCACACCCAGAGAAATCTGAGTCAGAAGCACTGGGCTCAGACATTCACACCAATCTCAGAACTTTTGCGAACTTCAAACATTTGTGAGTGAGATCGCTTGGCCCCGCCTCCTGCAGGCAAGTTAAATCTGGGCGCCGCCTGGCTCCTCCTGAGCTCTGCACTGTCAGCTGAGACTTAGACTTGGAACAGCCAGAGCAGGAGGCTGGCAGGACTCTGTGCTCAGCATGCAGGCGCTCAACATCACCGCGGAGCAGTTCTCCCGGCTGCTGAGTGCGCACAACCTGACTCGGGAGCAGTTCATTCACCGCTACGGGCTGCGACCGCTGGTCTACACTCCCGAGCTGCCCGCGCGCGCTAAACTGGCCTTTGCGCTGGCAGGAGCACTCATTTTTGCTCTGGCGCTCTTTGGCAACTCTCTGGTCATCTATGTGGTGACCCGCAGCAAGGCCATGCGCACCGTCACCAACATCTTCATCTGCTCTCTGGCGCTCAGTGATCTGCTCATTGCCTTCTTCTGCATCCCTGTCACGATGCTCCAGAACATCTCCGACAAGTGGCTGGGTGGTAAGACAGTGATTATGCATGCACACGCATGCACACGCATACATCACACACACACACACACACACACACTGTGTTTACACAATTATCTCATCTTATATTTTTCTTTCTGTCGAATTGAATCCTGTACTCTTCTTGGGAATGCCCTACTTTGCAACCTTTCAGACAAAAAAATTGTGGTTGGGGATTTGTCCTTATGTTACAGTCCAGATACGGGTTGAGGTGAGAGGAATAATTCAGGGAGCCTGTGCCTCCAACTGATTTCAACCCTTTCCCATAATTACAAGGTAAGAGTTCCCTATATGTTTAATGAAGTAATAAAACCCCCAAGGCTAAAAATAAAATCTCTTTTCATTCTCCAACTTCCAGATTTGCTTACCAGTTACTTGTGTGGCTTCCAGATAAGAACTTGTAACATAAGTGCTGTGATAAGTGTTGGCTAATGTATGATCTTTACAAATTTTTTTTTACAACAAATGATATATTTGCAGCAAAAAAGTATCCTGGACAAGTTCTTTGTAGAAATTATACTAATAGGGTCATGTAGAGAGGGCAGCAGAAAATGAGATGAGAGGAGAAGAGATTTCCCGCCCCCCCCCCCCCGCCTCCTTAGAAGAGGGGCAGAAATACAAAGAACCCCCTGGGCAGGGTCACTAAGCTTGAAACAGTGTGTGGACACTGTTAGACTTCTAGTCTTCTCCCAGGCACACAGCTAGCGTCCATGGACTTGTGCTAATCCCACTGCTCTGTGGCCCCCGGGGAGGGTTACAGCCTCTACGTGTTTTCATAAATAAATGTGTTCTTGTAACCACAGTTTAAATAAGTGATTTTCAACAGGAGAGATGGTTCATGTTGCTGTGGTGTTCTGCTGTCTCCACCCTCCTACTGGTGTCTTTCTAATGCATAAATGGTGTTTCTTGCCCCACCATTGCCCACTGGGCATCACTGGTTTATTTCTCCACCACTGCTGTTTTCCATGGATTTGTACTGAGTTTATTTCAGCGAGTGAGACTGCTAAGTTGCTGGCTCTCCTCTTGTCTACCATACATCTCTAAGACATGAGTAGTTACTGAGCATGCGACATTGACCTGACAGGGGTGATGTCACGGTCCACAAATGATACTTTCTCACACTACCTAGTGAAATCACTGTGGTTGAGTTTTGAGAGTCACCTGCAGCAACAAGGACCAACGAATTCCCAAGGGGGAATTCTGGACCCTTGCACAGAACTTCTTTTGGAGGAAAGGACTTAAGAGTTACGACACATCTGAATGCTTGCACGCGGATTTAGAAAGCAATTGTATTCCACTTTAAAAGGGACATAGGCAATGTGGGATCACTGAGAGTAGTCCGAAGACTAGATTGCCCCTTAGCTCTAACACATGCTAATTGGGAGTGTCTGGGCTTCAGTTTTTCAATAAAGTATTGGGGAGTAGAGAAGAGGAATAAAGCAGCCAGAGGGAGGTGTGGTTCCCAGGAGGGCCAGGCACCTCTTCCACACAGAGAATATAGTTAGGAACGACCAAGGTTTACCTCATGCTTCCGTTCCCTTTGCTCCCTGCTTTACAGGAGGGTAATATGCTGAACATTTGTGTTGTAGGGTTAGTATATGAAAACATGAAAGTGTTTTTAAAATGATCTCATCAAGCATGGTTACATACCTGTCATCTAGTACATTAGTAGCAGGGGGACTGCCAGTCCTCGGCAGACCTGGGCTATACTGTGAGTTTGTATAAGGAGAGCCTGCATCACAGAAACAAAACGGGGGTGAAGCGGTCATGCTGTGGACGTATATGATTAATTCTATCCAGAGCTGTTTAGTTGGAGGTGGCTTATGTTTATACAGGACTAGATAAATAATGGTCTGTAAGTTGAGTCTACAACAGCAAAATTAGTTAAGATGAGAAGAAAAAGCCCAAAGTAGACCTGCAGATAGGTATATAGAGAATTAACTTCAGGGTGTAAGTAGGATAATAACCATGATACATTATCAAAGGGGAGCTCATGAGAATGTAAAAGATGAGAAGAAATTCATTAGTTATTTGACAAGCCTATTGAAAAATTTCTTATGGGACAAAGTAAATGAAGCCCAAGGTCTCTGTGGGGCCTTAGAGAAGAGAAGAGGCCCCAAAGGAAGCAAAATTAAAATGTGGCAGATAAGGGCCCTCTGCCACTGGAACACTCCCAGGAATGCTGTTAGAGAATACTTGCCACTCTAAGTTTAAGGAGAGGAAAAAAAATACTGTATTTTAAGAAGGCCAAATACAGCATTTCAATCGATTTTATCAAATAGAGAATGATGGAAAGAGACAGAAAAGCAGGTCACTGCAACTAAGGAAGGAAATGTGTTGTGTAAAAGCCAAAAATAAGACCTGTCATCACAGGTGGGGAGAAAAGCATCCACTGGAGTCCAGAAGGAGGGAATGATGGCCCAAAGTAGCTGCTTCCCGGAAGGGCAGGATGGCTGCTTGGGATTGTCACATTCTTTTCTGTTGGAACTGCCACTGCTGTTCCCCAAGAGAAATCAAGAAAATGGGTTTTATGACTTTGACATGTAACATAAACTAAAAAGCAAAACACAATGGAGAAAAAAAAAACCACATCTCTATGGCTCAGGTCATAAATAATTCACATTTCTACTTAGTGTGTTTTCTAACAAGCCACTGTCCCAAACATTCCAGGTAGTAGGAGGTGAGCAACTGCTTTTTCTTTCAATCCATTGCTTCCCCTGAGAAGGACCAGCATCACCTACTAAATCAACACGTGCATTTTAACAAGATCCCCAGATGATGAGTATTGCAAATTAAAATTTGGTGATCAGTGATTCTTTGAACCCCACCAGCACACACACACACACACACACACACACACACACACACATACACAAACACACACACACACACCACACAAACCTCCCAAAGGGCTCTGAGAAATGTCCTTAGCCAGCCTGAAGTCCAGTGACAGGACTTGTTGGGACTAGGAGTCCCCAGAACTTCCAGATGGAGTCCATGGTCCTCAGTTCCATTCAGGGCCTGCTTCAGAGATGTCATGCTACTGGTTTGCAATCCATTCTAGGGTGGCACAATAGAAACCAACAGCTACAGTTGATGACTGGAAAGCAAACAGATCATTTTGTCTTTCCAGAGCACCACAGAGCAAAGATTTCTTCTTCTTCTTCTTCCTCTTCCTTTCCCTCCTCTTTCCTCTCCCTCTCTCCCTCTCCCTCTCTCCCTCTCCCTCTCCCTCTCCCTCTCCCTCTCCCTCTCCCTCTCCCTCTCCCTCCTCTCCCTCTCCTCTTCCCCCTCCTTCTCTCTCTCCTCCTCCCCTTCCCCCTCCTTCTCCGTCTCCTCCTCTTCTTCTTCTCCCTCCTCTTCTTCCCCCTCCTCCTCCTTCCTTCTCCTCTTCTTCTCTGATGTCTTACTTTTCTATTTCTGTGATAAAACACAGTGACCAAGGTAACTTATAAAAGAAAGCATTTAATTTGGCCTATGGCTTAGGAGGGCCAAAGTCCATGATCCTGTACTGAAGGATCACATGGTGAGACACGGCCATGAGGCAGAGAACACACTGGGAATCCCACAAGCCTTATGAAGCCTTAAAGCCCACCCTCAGTGACATAGCTCCTCCAAAAAGGCCACACCTCCTAATCCTTCCCAAACTGTTCCACCAACTGAGGACTAAGTATTCAAATATGTGAGCCTCTGGAGCCATTCCCATAAAAGAACCACCATATCCTGTAAAAGACAGGTAGGAAAATATATTCACAAACACTGAATTTATTTACTTGACTACACTCTAGTCAGGAGATGCATTCATCTGTAGCATCTATGAGTTACCCAGCAAAAGGAAAACTAATATGGAAGCTCTCTCTCCTGCTCCCTTCCTGCCTTAGCTACTTTTCTATTGCTGTAAAGAGACACTATGACCAAGACAAGTGCTATAAATACATAGCACTTAATTGAGGGCTTGATTTCAGTGTTAGAGGTGAGTTCCTTAACCATCATGGTGAGGACCATGGCAGTAGGCAGACAGGCAAGGTGCTGGAGTAGTAACTGAGAGATAACAACTGATCACAAGTCCAAGGTGTGTGTGTGTGTGTGTGTGTGTGTGTGTGTGTGTGTGTATCTCTGTGTGCATCTGTCCGTATGTGTCTATGTCTCTCTTTGTGTGTGCACATCTGTGTATCTGTATGTGTGTGTGAGACAGTCATATATATACATACATATATATATTCCACATGGGAGGGAAAATATGTAACATTTTATCTCTTTCCTCCCATTAACCGTTTCTCCTCTCTCTTTCCCCTCTCTCTGCATTCCTTCTCTCTCCTTCAACATTTCCAATATCCATCTCAGAGAAAATAAGAAATGTTTGTCTTTCTTATTTGTCTTCTTGAGTCTGGATTATTTTGTTTAATATTACCGCCTCCAGTCCCATCCTCTTGCCTGCAAATAACAATCTTATCCTTTTATATAGCTCAAAAAGTGTGTGGGTGTGTGTGTATGTGTCTGTGTGTGTGTCTGTGTGTGTATGTGTCTGTGTGTCTGCATCTGTGTGTCTGTGTGTGCATCTGTGTGTATGTGTCTGTGTCTCTCTCTGTGTATACAAATCTGTGTATCTGTATGTGTGTGTGTCTGTGTGTGTGTCTGTGTGTGTTTCTCTGTGTGTGTGTGTGTGTAAGTCACCCATTTTCTTTATGAACATATCTATTGATGATCACCTAGGTTGGTTCCATATTTTAAGCTATTGTGATTAGCATAGCATTAAACATAGATATGTAAATCTCTCTGTGGTTTGTTGACTTAGAATCTTCAGTTATAGACCCAAGTGTAGTTCAGCTGGATCATGTAGTGCATGTATTTCAGTTTTTGGAAGTCCCTCCATACTGACTTCTCTCGTGGCTATAGACCAGTTTGCACCTCTTTGGAAGTGTATAATGATGTCTCTTTCCCCACATCCCTTACCTGGTCAGGGATGGAATCTCAAAGCATTTTTGATTTACATTCCCTGATGGTTAAAACTAGTGAACTCTTCCCCATTCATACCCATACCCACACCCACACCCACACCCACACCCCCAGGTACTTGTTGGCCATTGTTATTTTCAGCTTTTTTTTTGACTCACCTCTAAGAATTCTCAGTCTCTGAAAATTCTAGGTAACAGGAGTGGGATTCTCACTGTACTTAGGGCTTTCATTATACTGATTAAGGGTGGCAGAGCTTTCAAATGGGGCCTGCGAGCTCTGTCTCCGTCCTCCCCTCTGATTTGTTTGGTAAGATGTCAACATTGACTTGCCTTTTGCTCTCCTGTGGCCATTGAATTTACCTGTCTTCATCGAGGGTTTTTTTCATTTTGCCTGTTTCTTCCCCTTTTTAACTTTTCATGATGTCTAACACCCTCCTATGAATTCCCTGACCGTGTTGTTTCTAGGTAATTCACGGCAGCTGATTTTTCTCTGGCCACCAATCAAGAGCAATGTTCTCTTCTCTAGTCGTTCTTTTTCTTCATGTTCTTTTTAAAATATTCTGTCCTTTGGTGGTTATTATGCTTTCTCTCACCTTGCAAAGTCTTTTCTTTCGTTGTTCATTTCTGCATCGGGAGACTGTGGTCAGAACTTTCATGTTGGATGGATGGGTGACCCTGAACTTTAATTTCAGTCTGAAGACACGGTCTTTCACCAGACCCAAGGACTATGCATCATAACAGTGTGTGTAATCCTTTTTATCTTTCTATTACTCCTCAGAAATCCCCATATATAAAACCCGATGTGAAATGTTAACAATATCCACTGATCTCTGATCTCTCTTCATCATTTGCCTCTTGCCCAAGGTCTAAATTGTGGTCAATGGTGCTATCACGGTACAATCATGGTTGTAGTCTGTATTTCCTGGATAACTTCTCTAGGTAGTAAGTTACCATAAGTGTTGAGAAAGCTGTATCCTTGGAGAATAGCTAGCTAGTTTTTAGTTAGATCAAGAAGGGAAAGAAGTATTCAGGAAAAAGATGGAGCATGCAGGGGGGATTTATAACTGTAAAAGGTCCAGGATATGCTGTGTAAGTGTGAAGAGTTGGATATGGAGGGGTGGGGGTGAGGATTTGAGGGTGTCTAAGAGAGAGTGAGACTTGGACAACTGAATGGAAACTTAGGGCATGGAATCTGAAGATTCAGAAAGAAATAATAAGTTCTGATTCTATCCTCCTTTATGATTCCAGTCATTGGTAAAGTAAAATTTATAGCAGTGGTTCTCGACCTTCCTAATGCCATGATCCTTTAATACGGTTCTGCATGTTTTAGTGATGCCCAGACATAAAATTATTTTTGTTGTGACCTCACAACTGTAATTTTGCTACTATTATGAATCATAATGTAAAAATCTGTATTTTGTTGATTAAACCCCCAGATGGGTCGTGACCCACAGGTTGAGAAGCAATGTTTTAAAGGCAAGCACAAGTAGCAGCTTTGCTAGAAGATTTCCAAGCTCTGTTCCATCCTGCTATGAGTACAGGCTCTGCCGTGGAAAGGTAGTCTCCTGTGGTGCATTCAAGTCTATGGCTCCTTCACAATCCTGTGGTAGGCAGTAGAAAGAATTGTTTAATGGTGGCTGGCAAACTGACTAAGAGCAATTACAAGGAAAAGCTCCCCAAGTATCTCAAGTAATGGCAGTGCCTTCAAAAAACAAAATGCACATCTATATATACTCACTATTCTCGAAAAGAATAGTGAATTGTAAAGAAATGTACAAAATTAATTTTTCGATAGTTGATATAAAAATTTACTTCTGTATGCCTAGGTGAACCCTGCTTCCATCAGGCCCAAGCGTGGCGTGCCTATCTTCCCCATAGACCTATATCTAGCTTCAGACTTTGCCTTCTCATCCCCATCACGAGTGATAGGGTCAGGAGGGTTGGAACTAGGCTGGGTAAACCCTTGGACCTGACTAAGATTCCAAGACCCTCCTAGTGGGCCATCCAAGACTCAGAGATCTTGGTGCTCTCCCTATGTCCCCTGATGTATGAGACCCATGGAGGGGGTGGCATACTGTAGACTTCAGGTTGGAGTGGATCTAATGCATGAGTTGGCCCGTAGAGTTTATAGCCTAAGGGCCAGGCAGGAGCAGGAGTAAAGAGTAACTCGGAGGGGGCCTCCCCTGAGCCCAGAGTCGAGACGGTAGAGAATCCTAAGACATGAAAAAGCCTGCAGAAAGAAGTAGAGCAGCTTGCTAAGCTGCTCAAACAGCAGAGAATCCCGGCCAATGTGGGCCTAGCCCTGGGCATTCTCTGTGGAAAGGTTCAACTAGCTGACCATTTGCCACTTGGAGGACCAGCAGCTCAGTCTCAAGAACATGTGTGAACTGTGGCTTCTGCTGCAGAATCGTGTGAGGGAAGCTGACAACAAGCTTCAGGACCGGCTGTGTGAGGAATCAGGAAGTGCGACACTCAGGCTTTATCAGAACAGCACCCGTCACTCTTCTAACAAGTACAATTTTGCCTATGAATAAATATATATATATTTCACTGGATGAATGGGATTGGAAAGGAAGACAAAAAAAAGATGTGCCTTGGAACAGTTGGAGAAATCTTAGAGACTACAAACTAGTAAGTGAAGAAATAGGCTAAAGGAAGTTGTTGAAATTTATTTTATTGAAAAAATGTTAATTTATGGGACCAGTTCAGATCAGAAGACTTACCATGGAGCTTTATTTTATTATAGAAATTTCAATATAGGCCAATTTATTGTGAAATCAAGAGTCCCATGGGATACTTTTCAAAATCTATTAATGGTAACCATGGCACCTAGTAATAGCTTTGTGGGGAAAGAAGGAGAAATACAGGTTTTTAAAGAAAAATACTCAAGAGATACAACATAGGGGCTGGAGAGATGGCTCAGTGGTTAAGCTGTTCTTCCAGAGATTCTGAGTTCAATTCCCAGCAACCATATGGTGGCTCACAGCCATCTGTAATGGGATCTGATGCCCTCTTCTGGTGTGTCTGAGGAGAGATACAGTGTACTCAATTACATAAAATAAATAAACAAACCTTTAAAAAAGAGAGAGATACAGAAACAGTTATTTGATGGAAAACTCAGAAATTGTGCCACAGGACTAATCTGAATGTTCTTTTTCGAATTAGCTTTGTGCACATTTTGAGAGAGAGAAGAAAACCTAGTGTCTTTTCTGTTATTACACGTCAAGAAAAGTCACTAAATTTTCATAGAAAATGGAAGAGGGAATTAGCAGCCACAGGAGTTTATGTAGAAGGTCTTCTCTCTGTAGGACAATGAAAATAAGGACAGAGAAGGGTATCTGTATTAAAATTGATCTCTACCTCAGAAGATTAAAAAGGATACTTCTTGGTTTATCTGGAGATTTCTGGAATGATTCTAGGCAGAAGGGCCTCACTCTTACTCAGAGAATCAGTTATTGTGGACAAAGCTGTGGAATTCTCTGTTCAGGCCTTCATCATGTCCTGTGACAGGGGTAGGTTAGGGTTGCTCCCACTTGAGTGGCTTACATAAAGTAGATTCACTCTGGGGAAATTCAGGATGAGGCTCACATCATGCTCTGAGAGCCTTGTTTATTTCCCATGAGGCAATGCAGGCAGGACTTTACCCCCTGATTCTTGGAAGGGTGCCTGAGGATACGTCGTAGAGCAACACACACTGCAAGATATTTATTTCTCATCCATCTCCCAAGTTTGGTTCCAGCTAAGCTCAAGGTTTCCTGCCTAGCCACAGGCTGTACTTCTGAGAGTTCCTTCGTAGTTTGTTTCCACTCTAGCAGAGTGATCCATTGTATCTGCTGTTAGTCATAATTAGTCATAATTGACATTCAGGTTGAATGTCATTCTTTCTGTGGGACTGGAGGCATGAGGCCCTGATCTACTCTGTGTTGTCTAAGTAATAAACTCCCTGAATGCGTGTGGATTCTCAGGGGCTCATGTGTATGCACTCATTGATTCCTTGTGGTTACAAGTATGAAAGTATAACCCACCAAACTCATGGCTGCAGCACTGACAGCTGTGATCCTGTTAGCCACCAAGCTCCTCCAGAATGTTTGGCCCCTGGGCCAGGAGCTCTGAAGGAGGCCATACATCATATGGTTGGCTATCTGTGACTGTAAGACTGAGTTCATCCAACAGCCAGTAAGCCCTGTGACATACATCTTTTGCCTTTGAAAATTCTTTGACATCCTCCCCTGTGACCTAGTCAGTCTGTGCGTGACGCTTTGAGGTCGAGCTTAGCCAGCATGATGAAGCTGTTCTATGTCCACCTTTCCTGGACTGGCTGATCTGGAAAGACACAGGGACTTTGCAAGAAACTACAAACCCCACATCAGCCTCAATAGTGTCTTCACCACCACTGTATCCTCCATGGGATGTGTCAGCTGTTTCTGTAGAGCATGAAAACAAAACCATTTTCTGCTTCTCCCTTCAAGTTCGTACACTTTATGGCAGACCGACTCCTGTGTTGCCAGTTTCCCAACTGCTTTCTTCTGCTGTTGAGGAATCCCAGATAGGTCTGAGAGCAACACTGGAGAACTTCCCTTGTAGCTTTCTCCTAGCCTGTGGCATCAAGGAAAGTTCAGCAGATGTTGTATTTGTTTCCCTTTATATCTGAGGGTGATGGGCTCCTAATGATTAATCCTGCAGCAGCTAGGGAAATGCTTTCTGTTTTTATATGATTTTGTGAAACGTTTAAAACTAAAAGAGTTCATTAGGCAGTGAGCCAGTACAGATCACAGAAATCTTAAAAGGCAGCCTGTTCTAAAAGGACATAGGCAGTGGCTCAGTAAAGATGAGCTTCTGCGGTGTGTCACTGTGGACACGATGCTTTAATGTTAGCTGGAGTGTGTACCATATTGCCTGGCATCATCAGAAGACCAGAGAAGCTTAAAAATAATGTCTGATGCTGCCATCTGGTGGCAGATGATGCTGCAAAAACTGTTACAAGAACATAACTTTACATCTTGGTTTTTTTCTTTTTCTTTAAATCAATGTTTTATGCTTATACCCATAGACAGATGCTATTCCCTGCCTTGCCTAAAGAAGCTTCCCTTTGTGATAAATGGTCAGTAGTGAACTCAGAGACTCGTGGCTGTTCAGGGTACTGAGAGAAAGTGACAATTAGTGTCAACTTTCAACAGTACCTATACCTCTACTTCTGAGGCTCAGGAAACTTCACCAAGAAGGAGAGAGAATGGATGTGAGAGCTGGAAGATAGGTAGGGAAAGGGATTGTGGGATCCTCCATTCTAGGCATGACTCAGCTATAAGCAGTAATCTGACAGCAGCTGATGTTGCCTCCACTGGCTGGGCAGGTACAAGACTGAGCCTGGCATCAGTCAAGACTGGAAAAAGACTCATGGGACCTTACGCCATCCTGATGAAATGCTGGCTAGCGGTAGAGTCCAGGGGAAAAGCAGTCCTTTGTCTTCACTGTGTATTCACAGGTGAGCCTGCCAGGCTCCAGGGAATAGTTCTGGGTTTGAACACCACAGCTCTGGCTAAACCCAGTGGGTCACAAAACAAAATGCAACAACATGAACATGAGAAAGGGACTTGTCAGGGGTAAAGAGATGGGTGGAGGGAGGATGTGGTCACAGTTAGAAGGAAGACGGGAGGGGTGGGTGAAAGTAGCCATGATATTCATAGATAGATAGATAGATAGATAGATAGATAGATAGATAGATAGATAGAGATATAGATCAAATGAGAAAATTAATCAAAGTTAGACATAAAAGAACCAATGCAGATCTGGTTCTTACGGATTCCAATTTGACTTCAGAATGAAGTAAGTACTCTGTACATATTTTGCCTATAAGCTATTACTTGGAAATCTCTTCCAATGCTGCACAAAAAGACAACAACATTATGTTAGAGACGTTTTTCCCTAGTGAAATTGCAATGCATATAAAGCCTCTGAGCGGTTATAAGGTAGCAGAGGATAGCAATTGATGTCAAAGCCATCATTAAAATACTGGGTGTGATGTCTTCATCGGTAAGCCTGACAGAACCACCGACCCACTGCACAGAGCTGCTGTAAGAACGACTGAGTCTGTGAGCTAAGGGCCTGGGGACTTAGGGCCTCTGCAGACACAGTTGTTCACAGATTGAGTGGTAGCGTTCTGAATGTGCTTGCTTGTATGCATAATAGGTTTGTGTCCAGTAAGTCTGATTAAATGCTATTAAAAAGGTGCACTGTTGGTAAATATCTCAAATATATACAACACAAATTTATACAAAATGGTGCCAGTCATAAATCTGTACCCTATTTGTATTCAATATTGAACACGTGGCATGAAAAGTTATTTCTGCTCTTAAATTATAACGGTTCAAATTGATCAGTTGTGCTTAGCAGCAGAAAATGGTGCTTGTTTTATTCATTGCCAAAGCGGTGACACACCCCTAGAGGAGGCCGGAGAGGACACTGCTATAACTGTCCAGAGTTGGAGCTACTTGCAAGGCTCGAGAATGTTTCTAGGCCACCTGGTTTTGTAGCACAATGTAGTCACACTATGTACTCACACAGAGATGCTGCCAGGCCCCATCCCTGCCTGGGATTTAAGACAACCCCATGAGGCCAACTTGTCGTCCCCCGCCCTTCAAATAGCCGTGCTGTCTAATTCATACTACTGAGGGCTCTTCACATTGCCCCCACGCCCCACCCCGAAGTCAGGCGCTGAGCGTCACTTCCCCGAGGTGCAGATCCTGCTCTGCTTGCATTCAGCAGAGCTGAGCACCAAGCCTTGCTGTGCTCTTCAGGGAAGCTGGAAGAGCCTCGCTGAACTGAATACCCAATCTTAACACCAGCCTGACCGTGTACCAACAATTCTCTTCCTCATTTTACAGGTGAGAAAGGGAGACCCAGGGGTGTTAGCTCATCAGTTGTCTATTCTGCAAAACAAACCCCTCAAATGTGAAGTAATCAAGGAAATCATTGTTCACTGTCCCACAATCCTGAGGCATTGCTCTCAGCTTGATTTCCTCGAGGGGTTCTTAGGCTAGATTCACCGGAGTCACCCATGAGACTAAGTTAAGCTGGTGAACTGCCCGGGGACTCACTGTATTAGGTCTCAGGAAGAGACGGGCCATCTCTGTCCAAGCATTTTCCTGTATTGGGGTAGCCCAGGCTTCTTCACACAGAGTGGCTGTGTGACAAGCAAAAGCAGAGGCTTTGAAGGATGCTCTTGTGGACCCACTACAGGATGCTGCTCGGCCACTCGACACTCCGCTGATAAAGGAACACTGCTCCACTTGTAAAGAGACAAGTGTTTCTCCGTGTGAGGAGGAAGGAGTCAAAGGGCCTTGAAGTCCGTGATGGAGGAGATCTGTAGCCTTTGTCCTTCTGTCTCACAATTTCTTACAGCAAGCGAATTGTCTAAGTTTCCTTAGGAAGTGTTGGTCCACATACTTGAACCTTAGGAATCTGTTTCTGTCTGGGTGATTTGCTGGTTGTTGTTTTTTGTTGTTTTGTTTTGTTTTGTTTTGTTTTTCTGCAGTGGCTACAGTGGAAAAGGAAGGTTTCTTTCTTCAGTTACTTCTGCCCACCTCCCCATCCCCTCACCCCACCTGCTTGTCTCACTTTGTCACCTTTGTGGTGCCTTGTGACCACAACAGTTTACCCTTGTGCTCAGATGGCTAGTTTGGAACTTAAAGGAAAGTTTTTGCAGTGGAAATTTGATATGACCTTTGTCTTAGAAACCTCATGAAACTTTATTCCTGTTGACTGACTCTCCTCAGCCTTGATCTGGATTCCACACATTTATGCTCACCTCGGCCCATTCAACGACACTCTGTCAGTTTAAAACCTTCCCTTACTGCCACATCTAGAACAATCAAACATTTGCTTTTTATGAGGAGGAATTTCATTTCATCCAAAGCTCATCTAAGCGTCACAATGAGCCTGATTCAAGTATTGGTTTTCTTAACAGGGTCTGAAAAACACTGGTAATGCATAGTAGAAGACTAGCTTGAGTCTGTCTTTCAAGCCTTGAAAGTGAGTGCTGACCAGCTTCTTACGACAAATAAAGCCAGGATCTAATGAAACAAAAAGAATTGAACAAGATATGAATTTTGTTAAAAGTTTAAATTACCCACAACAGAATTAGTAAGTGTAATGTGTTTGCAGGATGCCACACACACCAATGAACACAGTGAACACATTATTCAAAAATTCAAGTTAGATTTTCAGTATTGAAAAACAAGCTATCTGAATCTTGCAACTAAAGACACATTTTATTGTAAACCCAACACTGTTTTCAGCACAGGAAGTTGTCAGTAGCAGATAGGAAATTCTATAGAAATGTTTCAAATGAATCAATGAGTATCAGTCATCTTGTTACCATAATAATATTTGGCACTGTTTAGAAATTAGCTATATTTGGCTTTATGATGTACGTAAGAATGAGATTTAATCTTGTCTTTGTTACTTTTCTATTGCTATGAAGAGACACAGTGACAAAGGCAACGTACAGAAGAAAGCTACAAAAGGGTTTTTAGTTTTGAGAGTGAGTCCGTGATCATGAAGGGAGTGTGGCAGCAGGAAGACAGGCATGTTGCTGGAGCAACTGAGATCGCACTTACATCTTCAAACACAACCATGAGACAGACAGAGAATGAGCAGTCACACACCTCTTTTGATGGCGCTATATCTCCTAATCCTTCCAATATAAGTCTACTGGGTACCAAGCATTCCAATGTTGAAGCCTACGAAGGTCATTTTCATTAAAGCCACCACATTCCACACTCCTGTTGGCTTACAGCCACATTATAATACAAAACTTCAAAAGCATTTAGTCCAACTTCAAAAGTCCCCATAGTCTTCCAGTCTCAACACAGATTTGTTTTTTAGCTAATTAAGTTATTTATTTATTTTACATCCCAATAATCACACTTCCCCTCCCTCCTCTCCTCCCAGTCACTCTCTTCCCCCCCCCCATCCACCTTTCCTCCCCTTCTCCTTAGAAAAGGGGAGGCCTCCCACAGATATCAAGATATCCTTCCTCCTTGGATTTCTCAAGTTCTGCCTAATATTTGGCTGTGGGTCTCTGCATCTGTTTCCATCAGTTGCTGGGTGAAACTGATATGTTTTGTAAAGCACAGAATGGTGGGAGGGAATGCCTTACCCCCAAGGTACCAGTTATATGACAGGTCTAATATAAAATAAAATTTATTTGGGGGCATGGGAAGGCGTATTGAGAAGGGAGTAGAGGCAAAGAGAAAGAGGGGACAGAAGGATACACACGCACACACACACAGAGACAGAGAGATTGAGAGAGAGGAGAAAGAGGCTGGCAAGGAACACAGGGAGGATGGAGGAGAGGCCAGAGACAGGCCTGAAGAGGGGTCAGAGAGAGAGAGAGAAAAAAAAAGTCAGAGAGAGGGGGTGGAGGGAGGGAGACACACACACACACACACACACACACACACAGAGAGAGAGAGAGAGAGAGAGAGAGAGAGAGAGAGAGAGAGAGAGAGAGCAGCCAAATAGTCCTTTTTATAGCAAGCCACGCTTACCTGGCTGTTGCTAGGTAACTATTGGACAGAGCCTACAAGGAATGTTAACATGTTAACAGAAACATCTCTGATGACAGTTATGTTAGGCTCCGTCTGCAAATATAGCAGAATACCATTAATAGTGTATTAATAGTGTCAGGGGCTGGCTTCCTCTCATGGCATGGGTCTCAATCTGAAGTAGTCATTGATTGGCCTCAAATTCTGCTCCATCTTTTACCCCTGCACACTACCTTGTAGACAGGGTAAATTGTGGGTCTAAGGTTTTGTGTCTGGATTGGTGTCCCAGTCTCTCTACTGGAAGTCTTGCCTGGTTACAGGAGAAGGCTGCATAAACTCCATTTCTAGGAGTCTTAGCTAGGGTCACCCTCAAAGATTCCTGAGAGTTTCCTTGGTCAAATTTTCTACCTCCCAGAAATACCTCCCGATTTCCAGTTGCCTCTCCCTCCATTCTCCCTGCACCTGATCATACCTGTTTCCATTCTGGCCCTCCTCCCCTTCCTAGTCCCCTCCCTCTACCCACCCTCAAAATCTAATCGGCTTTCCCTTCTTAGTGAGATTTAAGTGTCTACTGGGATTTCCTTGTTACTTAGCCTCTCTGGGTCTGTTATCCTGTACTTTATGGCTACAATCCACTTATTAGTGGTTACCTATCATGTCTGTCTTTCTGGGTCTGGGTTACCCCACTCAGAATGTTATTTTCTAATTTCATCCATTTTCCTGCAAATTTCATGATGTCCTTGTTTTTAATAGTTGAGTAGTATCTCACTGTGTAAATGAACCACATTTTTTCTTTATCCATTCTTCAGTTGAGGGGCATCTAGGTTGTTTCCAGTCTCTCTGGCTATTACGACTAAAGCTGCTATGAACGTAGTGGAACAAGTGTCCATGTGGTATGATGAGGCATATTTTGGGAATATGCCTAGGAGTGGAACAGCTTAGTCTTGAAGTAGATTTCTTCCCAATTTTCTGAGAAACTGCCAAATTGATTTCCAAAGTGGTTGTATAGGTTTATTCGCCCACCAGTCATAGAGGAATATTCCCCTGGCTCCACATTCTTGCCGGCATGAGCTGTCACTTGAGTTTTTTGATCTTACCCAGTCTTATGGCTGTTAGATGCAATCTAAGAGTCTTTGATTTGCATTTCCCGGATGACTAAGGATGTTGAACATTTCTTTAAGTGCTTCTCAGTCATTAGAGATTCCTCTGCTGAGAATTCTCTGTTTGGCACTGTACCACAATTTTTAATTAAGTTATTTTTTTGTTGATGTCTATTTTCTTAAGTTCTTTACATATTTTGGGTTTTGGCCTTCTGTCGATGTAGGGTTAGTGAAGAGCTTTTCCCATTCTGCAACTTCCATTTTGTCCTTTTGGGTGTCCTTTGCCCTATAGAAGCTTTTCGGTTTCATGAGGTCCTATTTATCAATGGTTGATCTACCCCTGAATTGCTCAACACAGTTTTGAAGCCCTATGTGTCCACTGTCATTCAAACCAACACATGTATTTTTGATATGCATTGTATTTCTGCTTGTTTGATTCCAAAGAACAAAGATTCAGTTTACCTCAAATAAAACCAGGTGTGATGGCTCATGCTTACATTTCTCACACTCAATAGGAGGAGGTGGAGGCAGAGGCATGACTATAAGTCAGCACAGACTACAGAGTGAGACTCTCAAAAACCTGAGAGACAAGTTCTGTGGAAACTGAAGTGAAATCCACAGCTGCAGTAACAGAGCTCAGCAGGAGGAAAGCTGGCATTGTGTCTACCGTGCTCCTCTCCACACAAGGCCTACACAATGAATTACCACCGGCAACTGAGGAAAGGTGGGAACAGGAGAGGTGGCCTTCTCTGGGGAAGCACACACTAATTTGTTATTCAGTACAAAACAATGAGCCCTGAAAACATACATACAGTTAACATTACACAGCCTGAACATTATATCTAGCAACATACATGTATACACTTATGTACATGCAATAACAATTAATGAAAAGGCCATATATTTGAAGGAGAGTTAGGAGCGGTTTATGGGAGGGATTAGAGGGAGAAAAAGAAGTGGGACATATAATTAAATTATAGTCTCAAAAAGATAAAATTAAAAAACTAAACCTGGCTTTTTAATGATATGTTTAATCTTTTTCTTTAGTCTGTATTTTTAGGATTTTGTACTCCATTCTTTACTATTGGGAGGGTGAGTAAATTCCAGCCCTTGCTGTGTCCGAGGCAAGGTACAGTCTAAAATTTAAAAAAAAAGTGATGAGCAAATGTAAACTAACATTAGTGTTACATTTAGCACTGTGCGGCTTAGAATCACATGAAGCCTTTCTTCCTGCGTTCCAGAGGTTATTCCAACATAAAGCCGAGCATGGGGAGCAGTGCTTAGGTCCTGGAGTTGGGGCAAGGTCTTGGACTTCTCAGAGGTTTCCTGTTGTTTAGAGGAGAGCTTGACTACCTGCTACCAAAGCTAGTCGTGACTTCATGCCATCAGACACCAGCTGGTCTGAAGTCTGAGTTGTGACTTTTAAAAGTTCCATTAGACATTTTTCCTCTTTTCATCCCCATTCTTCTCCCTTTCTCCTTTCTTTCTCGTTCTTTTTCTACTCTCAGATTCACAAGTGCTAAATTTATAGTGGATTGTCATAACCATTTGGGTAAAGATTCTCTCCCATTTTGTTCTCTCCCTCTCCCTCTCTCTCTCTCTCTCTCTCTCCCTCCATAATTTTGTTCCCCTCCTCTCATAGATTGCAGTATAGTAGTGTGTTTCATATACAGTCTTAAATTTGCTGGTGTCTTTCCTATACCCCTGTGGAACAGCCTGCCATCTCTTTCATCACAGATCTATGGTGCACCTTTATCCTCCTCCAATCTTTCTAGCTCTCTGATTTGAAACGCTGCCTCATTGACTAATCCCATAACAGTGTTTTCTGCAAAAAATATTTAGCTGTTCTAAATATTGCCCAGAGTAAGTTTTTCCACTCATTTGGGCATCTTTCCCAGAGTTGATTTAGTTATGTAAGGGGAACTTTAGTTTTCTGTGCTCGTTAAAACTAACACTTTTAACTTTAAACAAATACGCCTAGCATTTTGACTGATATTGCTCTAAATTTAAGCTTTAGATGAAACTGGTCACTTTTCAGTGTAGCTGGAAAATGTTCAGTGATTGCACTGATAGGGTAGTGATTCTTTAAAGACTTCCATTTCTCAATTGCTACAACCTACTACTACACTGCCTTCCACCGTAAAAGAAACTTTGCCAATATTGATTGGGTTAAAGATTTACCAAGGAGGAGGTTGCCCTAGATGTTCAGAAATGGCTCAAGTAACTAACAAATACCACCTTGAAAGGAAGACAGGAGGACCAGAATCAGACAAGAAGATGTAAACATTGTCCCAGAAGACAGGATGATGCTGGGTGGCAAACCAAAGAATGTAGACAACTTCTTGAAGCTGAAACAGGCTCAGGGATAACTCCTCTCCTAGGGCCTCTAGAAGGAAGGCAGCCCTGATGGCTTCAGCTGTGGATGTTACTATTCTCTAACATTCTGCCTCTGAATTTTGCTAATGTTGTAATAATATATTTTCTTTATTATTTCAATGAATAGGATTCAATTTTCATTTCTTATACAAGATTTCTATTTCTAACTCATACACACATATGTATATATTCTAATTCTAATTAGTATATAGAAAAAACAAGCCCAGAGAGAAAATAAGTTATTCCAACAGCCAAAATTACCACAATCCTCTAATTTTATTGGCTTTGGGGTATTTAGTCTTCTAAAAACAGAGCTCTGTGTATACTGCCTTAGGACTTTGTAGCATCTTCTTTAAAGTTACAGTTGGCTCATGCATTGGAGTCCAGCAAACACAATCACATTTAGTCCAGCACATGAAGCTGGGTACAGTAAAAACTGCTGCTGCTGAAGCTAGAAGGAGCCTCCTCATGTCCCACATGGGCCTGACCTCTCCTACAGGGCCTGCAAAGATGACCTCTGGGACAGAGAGGGAAATTTCGCATTTGGATGGTCTCAAGAGGGGTTTCCAATGGAGGTGTCAGTTTCAGTCTCCTGTGGATTTCTGCCATACTTGTATAACAATTCTAACTTTGACTGTATTTGATTTATTCTTTATTCTTTACTCTGATTCTGGTGGATATTGAACAGGATAAAATGGGGTTCACAACTGGCAAAGTTACTCGTTAATAGGACCCTAAGAACCACATTAGATAAGACTAGAAATTTACAGGCTATAGTGGACAAAGGTTTGAATATAGCTTGCTTGTGTGATATAGAAAATTAATGGCATGCCTAGCTGTGTTATCTGTCAGACTGTTGTTTCAAATGCTGGAGATGTACAGCCCTCTCTTCTTTGATCAGCTGCAAATGCCTGCCCATGTGTTTTCTGCTAACAAAAGAGGAAATTCATTGCTGAGCCATTACCACCATCCAGTTGCTTTCATCCACCTATGATGGATTACACCACTTTTCAATTATTAAAGCAACGTTTTTAATATTTTGTACAAATGAATAGTCATGAAATTCCTGACCTTTCCAAGTGTTCTTTTTGAAGTCACTGTTACACTCCAGCGAATACAGACTATTTTCGATTTTCAAGCATTATGTTTCCAAGTAAGGTTGTTTCTATTTAAATCATTGAGACCGCTGTGTGTGATGGGTCAAGAGGTGGGGTGAGTAGGATACTGGCATGGTTCCCACTGAGAGAAGGAGGTCCATGCTGTAGGAAATAAGTGTGTGCATGAGCTAAGAGTGGATAGGAAGCAGTGGGCAGTAAGACAAAGCATTTGTTCCTTAGCCAGTAGGATGTGAGCTATTGTACATTTCATGCCAGAGTCAGGCACCGGAGAAATGAAACAGAAGTGATGGGCAGCTTCAGCAGCGGGATCCGGATTATCCTAGAGTTAACAGGACAGAGAAAGAACATCAGCCTCACTGTGCTACATTACAGAAAATCCACCTTCAGAAGGAAAGGCGACAGAAAGGCATAATGAGCACAGTCACTGGCTTACAAGCAACAAGGAAGTAGTAACTTAAGAGAATACAAAAGAGATGCTGGAAGCTCACAAGCTCAGTAGGAAGCTGGCACAGGGGACTTGACATAGGTCATCAGAGGTCAGCAGCAGTATTAAACAAGCATCTGTGAACACTTGCGGCCTGGCACCATGTAGCCACCAGCACGCACCCCTTTCATCTGTGTTACCCTCTCTCAGAATGATGGAGGATCCCACATATGCCTGTCTTCCCTTCCTCACCTGCTCTATAACCTACGCCTCCCAAAGTGAGAAGAGCGAATGTTTTAGAAAGAAACCAATTTTCCATTAGGAAAAATGTAGACTGATTCTGGACAACCAAGAGAGGAGACATATCCATTACAGACAGGCTTTAATTAAAAAAAAAAAAACTTTGATATAAAAAAGTCAGATAGTGGTGTCTAATAGAAAGGGTTTAAGTCATTTTAGTTTGAAATAGCTATTTGCAACTCCAACCAGGGAATCGGGTAGGCTAACAGCAGGTCCTCCCCTCTCCTCCTGCCCCTCCAAATACAATCCCAGAGTCTCATCTCCTGCACTGCAACAGAACACCTGTGCAGCACCCCTCCCCATCTTCAGCAGAACCTACATATCTTCCTCTCCTAACCTCCCTTCCCCCATTGGCTGCTATGTCCCTCCTCCAGCTCCAGCAGGCACTCCCTGTCAACAGCCAAAGAAGTAGGTCAGCTAATTGCAGATCTTCACCTCTCCCTTTGCTCCTCTAAAATAATTCCCTACTTTCATCTCAGCTCTGCAGCAGACACCTGCTGAGCCCTCCCTTCTTACACCCATCTCCAGTGGATCACACAGACTTCCCCTCTGAAGTCCCCTCCTCACTCACTGCCTACTCCCCAGCCTCCAGTTCCACAGCCACTCTGGCCAGACTAACTCCAGATCTTTACCTCTCCCTCCATTCCTCTAAATCCAGTCTCTCAGTCTCATTCCCAGATCTGTAGCAGACCTTTTGCTGTGACCTCTCCTCACTCTCTGCCCCCATTAGCAGGGGACTAACTAAGTAGATCCTGGTATAACGCCCTGATTTCTTCCCTCTTGTGAAGCTCCTCCACTGTCCCCAGGCCATTCCCATTCCTAAATCCCAGGTCCTAATACCCAGAAACACATTTTACCTGGAACCCCCAGTGCCCACACCTTTTAGGTCCCAAAAAGATTTTCTCAAGGAAAACACAGGCACCATACTTTCCTAAGAACAAGAGAGAAAAACAAACCAAGAAATAAATACCCACCCAACAAAGACAAGACCAAATATCAATATCTCAAATTATAAGCTACCTAATCCTAGATGCCCATACACCAGGGGGAAAAAAATCACAATCAATAATGGCCAGGACAATATGTCTCCACAAGAGTCCTAAAATCCTATCACAACAGGCCCTGAATATTCCAATCTTGAAGTATAAATAAAAGACCTTAAAACATTCCTTGGGCTAGGTAGAAGTCCATAAAGAGGAAACAAATAAATCCCTTAAAGAAATATATGAAAACATGAATAAACTGTGGTAGAAAATTAATAAAACCATTCCAAACACAAAAGTGGAAATAATATCAACAAAGAAAACTCAAACAAAGAAAAATCTGGGAATAAAAAAATTTAGAAACTTGACAGGAATCATAGAAGCAAATCTCAGGCGCTGAAGACATAATAAAAGAAATGAATACCTTGGTTTTAAAAAATGTTAAATTAAAAAAAAATATTGGCACAAAACATCCAGGAGGAAGCCTGTAACACTATGAAAAGACCAACCCTAAGAATAAAAAAACAAAAAAGGAGAAGAAACACAGACTAAATGCCAAGAATTTATCCTCAACAATATCATAGAAGAAAATTTCCCTAACCTAAAGAAAGAGATGCCTACCAAAGTACAAGAAGCATGCAGATCACCAAATAGATTGGACCATGAAAGAAAATCCCCTTGACACATAATAATCAAAACATGAAACATATAGAACACAGAAAGAATACTAAAAGCTGCAAGAGGAAAAGACTAAGCAATATATAAAGGCAGACCAATTACACCTGACTTTTCAATGGAGACTCTAAAAGTTAAAAGAGCCTGGGCAGAGGTGCTGCAGACTCTAAAAGACCATAGATTCCTGTCCAGACTACTATACCCATCAAAACTTTCAAGCACTATAAATGGAGAAAATAAAACATTCCATGATAAAATCAAATTTAAGCAATATCTATCTATAAATCTAACCCTTCAGAAGTTGGTAGAAGGTAAACTCCAACCTAAAGACATTAACTACATCCAAAAAAACCTACAGAGGACAAATAATTCTAGGACAGCAAAGTCAAAAGAAAAAAAGCAGGTGCACACACTACCACTACCACCAACACCACCACCACAACAACATTAACAACAGCAACAAAATAATAGGAATCAACAACCATTCATAATTGATCATTCTCAATACCAATGGTCTCAATTCCCCCAAACAAAGGATACAAACTAACAGAATGAATGTAAAAACCAGACCCATCCTTCAACTGCATCCAAGAAACACACTTCAATGTCAAAGATAGACATCACCTCAGGGTAAAGGGTTGGAAAAAGATATTCCAAGTAAATGGACCTAAGCAGCAAGTTGCATAGTCATTTTAAATTGGAAAGGAAGAAGTCAAAATATCTCTATTAGCAATATAGTATCACTTATGTGATGGTATATATAAGTGACCCTAAAAATTTCACAGAGGAATGCCTACAACTGATAAACACTTTCAACAAAGTAACTAGATACAAAATAACTCACAAAAACCAGCCTTCCTATCTAGAAACATCAAATGGTCTGAGAAAGAAACCAGAGGAAACAATATCTTTCACAAGAGCCTCAAATAATATAAAATATCTTGGGGTATTTCTAACTAAGCAATACTTGTATGATAAAATTTTCAAGTCATTGAAGAAAGAAATTGAAGAAGCTATCAGAAGGTAAAAAGATCTGCCATGATCATGGATCAGTAGTATTAACATAATAAAAATGGCCATCGTGCCAAAAGTAATTTACAGATTCACTGCAATCCCCATCAAAATCCTAACACAATTCTCCATAGATCCTGAAAGGACAATACTCAACTTCATATGGAAACATTAAAGGACCAGCATATCTAAAACAATCCTTAACAATTAAAAACAAAAACCTGCTGGAGGTACCACTATTTCCAATTTCAAGTTGTACTACAAAGCTATAGTAATAAAAACAGCATGCTATTGGCACAAAAATAGATACGTTGATCAATGGAATTGAATTGAGGACCCACACATAAATAAGCCCACACATCTATAGACTCCTGATTTTTGATAAAGAGGCCAGACATACACACTACAAAAAAGGACAGTATCTTCAACAAATAATGCTGGTCAAACTTCTGCTGTCCACATGCAGAAGTATCCAGATAGACTCATACTTGTCACCCTGCACAAAACTCAACTCCAAATGGATCAAAGACCTCATCATAAAGCTAGATATACTGAAGCTGACAGAAGAGCAAGTGGGGAATACCCTCGAACTCATTGGCTTGGGAAAAGACTTTCTGAACAGAACATTATTAGCTCAGGCAATACAATGAACAGTTTAAACATGGGGCCTAAACACCATCATTAAGACAAAGCAGCACCTATGGGTTAGGGAAAAGATTTCACCAACTACACATCTTATGGAGAGCTTATATCCAATCTATATAAAGAACTCAAGAAACTAGACATCAAGAAAACAACCAATTTAAAATAGAGTACAGATCTAAACAGAGAATTCTCAATAGAGGAAACTCAAATGGCTAAGAAACACTTAAAGACATGTTCAACATCTTTAGCCATCAGGAAAATACAAATCAAAACTACTTTGAGATTTAATATTACATTTGTAAGAATGGCTAAGATCGACTGAACAAATTGTTGGAAAAGATGTGGAGTTAAAGGAATACTCATTGCTGGTAGGAGAGCAAATTCATACAGCCACTATGGAAGCTCCTGAAGAAGATGGAAATCAACATATCTCAAGATCCAGCTGTACCACTCTTGGGCATAAAGAATGCTTCATCCTATCACAGAGACACTTGCACAAACATCTTCATTGTTGCTGTATTCTTAATAGCAAAAAACTGGAAACAACCTAGATGTCTCTCAATAGAAGAGAAAAGAAAATGGGTACATTTATCCAATGGAATATTACTCAGCCATTAAAAAAATGGTACCAAGAAATCTGCAAGCAAATGGATAGAACTAGAAAAAAAAGTCATCCTAAGTGAGGTATCCCAGACACAGAAAGACAAATATGGTATATATTCACTTATATGTGGATATTAGCTGTGAAGGGAATGATAACCAAGCTATAACCCACAGACCCACAAAGAGTAGGTATAGAGTAAGAAACCAGAGAGAACAGACAGATATATCTCATTAGGAAAAGGGAAATTATATAGATATGGCTTGGCTGGGAGGATAAAGTGGTGAGGAGAGAAAGGAGGAGTTGTGGGAAGGAATACAGGGAGAGACAGCTAAAATAAAAGGGCATTGAGGGTCTGTATGAAAACCTAATACTGGTCTTCAAATATATATAAATACATATACGTATACATATACATATACATGTACACATACACATATACATAGGCAATCTAAATGAAATCACCAAATAATAGAGGAGACAGAGTCCCAACTCAATATTTCTTGTCACCAAAGGAAGCTTCCGGTACCAGGATTGGGTTACGTCTAATTGAGTTGTTGTTCAAATAGGTTCCCCAAACAAGCCATGTTGTTTCCATGACAATAATAGTTGTTCTCCACAATCTGTCAGGAAGACCCCATGACTGAATACAAACGTATACTGAATGGGAATGCTAAACTGGTGCCTACATAGAGTCTTTATCCTATATGCCAGCATCTTCAGTATAGGAAGGTATTCTGCATGTTATCAAAAAAGTGGTGTAAATACAGAGCCAGCCACACTCTTTAGCTACAATATTGTGCTGCTTGCAAGGCATGCTGGGGCAATGGTGTCACAAAGCTTGTGCCCACCTGAATAGTGCCCAACTAAGACCCGATTTGACCTAAGGCCTAGTCCATGAGATGTAACTCATACCCAACACTGTTTGGGTGACCAAGAACCTGAGACTAGTTAGCCCAGAGACCTAGGGTAAATCCAAATATTACTGATCTAAAAGAAGAAGAAAAAATAGTGATAAAATGACTCCTAATGGTATTCTACTATACTCATAGATCAGTGCCGTGTTCAGCCCTTACCAGAGCCGCTTCCTCAACCAGCAGATGGGAACAAACACAGAGACCCACAGACAGACATTACACAGAGAGTGAGAGACCTTGTAACACTCAGCCATGAGTGGTATGGGGACATAAATGGGATGCCCTCATCAAATTCCTCTCCCTCAGACCTCAGGAAAACCTGTGGAAGATGAGGCAGAAAGAGTGTAAGAGTCAGAGGGGGAAAGGCCACCAAGAAAACAAGACCCTCTAAATCAACTGAGCAAAGCTCATATGAAATAGCAGAGACTGAACCAGCATGCACATGGCCTGCACCAGGTCCTCTGCGCACACATTACGGCCTCCAGTTCAGTGTATCTATAATAAGACTCCTGAGTCTCTGATTCTGGTGTCTTCTCTTGGACTCTTTTCCTAATGTTGGTTTGTCTTGTCCAACTCCTAAGTGATAGTTTTTGTTTTATCTTATACTTTAGTTTATTATTTTTTTAAATGAATGAATGAATACATAATCACTAGGATAAAAGTTAACAACCGAACTGTCATTTAACTGGGAAAGGGAGAGTCAACTTTCTCCAATATGGTGACACTGGATATATCACTCCAGGACAACAGACCTTGTACTCAGGAGTAGCTAACCAACACATAATGAACTCCACAGTTCTTTGTGTGTGCTCTTATTTGATTATAGTTTGGTGGATTTTATTTTTGTTTGCTTGTTTTCCTTTGGGGACATGGCTTTGTTTTGTTTTCTTGGTTTAGAAGAGTTTTAATGTTTCATTGGGTTTTTGTTAGTCTTTCAAGAAAAACTTAAAAGTTGGCAGGAGGGGAGGATCTGGAAGGACTTATGGGAGGGAAAGAATATAAAAAAAGACTATTAAATAAATTAATTTCCTGACCTGACCCGCGGGTCTTGTAATTCATGGGAGGGTGAGGGAGACCCCAACCTGAAAAAGAAGAACAGGCGAGAGAGGGAAAGGACTCAAGGAAGCAGTTGCTTGTCAAGAGTCATATATTTGGGCGCAAGGCTCCTTTTTATAATATGCTTTACAAGGGGAGGGGTAAGAGAGGCCAGGTGGTGGGAAAGTATAGTGGGAAAGTACAGAATCTTCTCGGCCTGTGCCCTGAAACAATTGGTGATCTAACGCCTTTTCTCAAAAGACACGGTACACTGCTTTGAATCTACCTGCAGCTGCCAGGCAGGATGTTATGGTTGCCAAGCTGCAGGGAACGTTGTGCAGGTGGAGAGAGGTTGTAGGTGGGGAGAGATAGGGGGTGAGGGTGAGGGGCTAGGGTCCTGGCTTCTGACAATTTCCCATCTTAAAAAAAAAGAAATAGCTATTTACAATAAGAAAAATGCATTGGGAAGGTTGGAGCAGGCTAACAGAAGAGCCTCAAGCCTCAGGGCTGCTCAGATCAAGGAAGTGAATAATAAAGACTAGGTTGGTAACAAAGGCTCAGTGAAAGGTATAGAGAAAAAATAGAACTCATCTTTCTTTCCTTTGGTGTTGCTGATAAGCCCAGAGGCTTGTTGTGCCATGTAAGCAGGCTACCACCAAGCTACCAATCAAGCTACCACAGCTCAAGATCACCAACACTAATGTCTATTCTGTTTCAGTGTTACAGACATCAAAAAATAAGCTCTCAACTGAAAAAAAGTTAAAATAACTGAGTAGGCAAGCAAAGGGTACCCTCCACACTTAAAAAAAATCAAAAAACAAAAAACCACAGTTACATCCTAACAAATTGTACATCACACACACACACACACTCACACACACACACACACACACACACACACACACAGAAGCAACTTGCCATAGTGACCAAGGAGCTACTGTCAAGAACATTTACAAAGTTCATAAAAACAATGTCAAAAGTTGAGACACTGCTTCCTGGATATATTAAAAGTGCACAGTTGTTGGGTGGTGGTGGTGGCTCAGGCCCTTAATCCCAGCAATTCAGAAATTCAAAAATCCCAGTAGATCTTTGTGAGTTCAAGGACAGCTGGAACTACAGAGCTACTTCCAGGACAGCCAGGGCTACACAGAGAAACCCTGTCTTGAAAAACAAAAACAAAACAAAAAAAGTGCACACTGTTAATCACAGAACAAAGGCTCGGTGACAATTCCAAGTTGCTTATTAAAGAAAAGGCATGCCAAACTGTAGACAGAAAACTGACACATAGCTTGGCTACACAAAAGTAAGCAAAGCTGTAAATGAAGAAGGCTTTTCTTCATGTCCTCATTCTGTTTGTAAATAGACAAATGAATATGACACAGTGGCTGAGTCCTATGAATTACAGCATTTTTGCTTTGAAAAATGCAGCTGTCAATTCAAAGCTTCTTTAATGTTAGCCAAAAAGAATGTATCAGCCCCGAGTAGTCCATGGGGCCTCCGTTCTTTCTGCCCCACTGTCCCCAAGTGGAAAGGCTGCCATTCATTAAGAAGCAAGACATGTAAGACATGTATTGGGTAGTTACATCATTTTAGGAAATACACTGGACCTATGGTAGAAAGTACTAACAATCCCCTTTTATAAAGGGTGGATCTAATCTGAGGCTCAGAGTCTCTAATTCAATAAGTAAGGATCGGGGTGCATCCTGAAGTCTGGAATTCTGGTGATATGTGTCACCTGTCAGATCATAATGGACAATATATATATATTACTGTGATAAAAACTGTCTAACTTTTGGAAAGGTAAAACATATTGTAAAACAGGACGGCTCAACTGGTAAAAACTCTTCCTACAGGAACCTGGTTGCTTGAATTTGGTCTTTGAAACCCACAGGTAAAAGCCAGATGTCATAACATGCATCTGTGATCCCAGAATCATCAGGAAGCTCAAGGCCAGCTACCAGGAAATACAAAACATGGCAGAAACAGCAGAAGAGGTCCTTGCCTCGGCAAGGAAGGAGAAAAACTACACCCAAATGTCATCTCTGACCACATGTGCACCATGTCACGTAAACACATATACACAGGGTGATGATATTGATAAGGATAAAAAATAGTAATAAAAGGAATAATTTTAAAAATTTATTGATAGTGCCCATCTCATTGAAAATTTCTTCTAATATATTCTATAAGCTATCTCACTGAAAGAATAGGAAACAATTCTGGCTAAAATTTTAAAACTCCAGCAGTAATGTTTTGCTCAAAGATTATATTTTATTAAAATGTCACATCTATACAAGATGTGGTATAGCTGATTCACTACAGCATAATAAGTGTTCAGTTAAATGTATAAAGGCTGGTGCTAATTTTTGATTCAGTTGCAGAAGAGGGTGGAAGGCATAGAATCCTAGCGTCTGCCTTGGCCAGTCTACAATGTCAGTGTGGTCCAGAGAACTGAAGGTCAAAAACCCATCAACTGAGCAGCTGTATCAGTTGACAAGGAAAGCCTTAGGGATGACAAACATGTGAGGGTTGAAACAGCTATTAGCTATTGGACTCGTTGAATGATGACGGGGTTTCAGTCTTGGGACCACTCTGGGGTTCTAGGTCGGACTTTACTTGGTCCTAAAAGCAAATGATGTGTGAGGTGACTGATAGGCAGTGGGCAGGCCAGAGGACTGGCTCTGGGGGTTCCTAACTGGGGTTCTGGGTTGAATCCACTCAATTCCAGAGCTGAATAATGGGTGTGGTGGATGATGACGGCGGGAGGACTGGCTCTGGAGGTTCCAATCTGGAATTCTGATTCAAAACTCACACAGTTCCAGGTTGGTAGAGTGAATTGTGTGGCCAACTGGCAGGCAGACAAATAGTTCTGGGGGTTCCAGTCAGACTCCAAGTGATCTGTAGCTGAGGGATGGGTGGGGTGACAGGTAGGTGGGTGATTAGAAGACTTGGGGGTCTCTAGCTGGGGGCGTAGACCAATGTCTACATTGTCGCAGAGCCAAGCAGTGGGTGGACTGGCTGATAGGCAGTTCTCAATTTTTTTTTTTTTTTAGTTAAAAATAAAAGGAAGTTTTTTTCTACCCATCAGTTTGAGACTTTTAAATTAGAAAAGTAAAGGAAGTTAAAATCGTAATGGATGCCCAGCAATAGATGGCCAACACAAAGCTAACTCAATAACATCTTTTGGACTTCCTTGTCTCCTAAGGTTGAGTCACGGGTGTTTGGTTTTGGTTTTTTACCTTACAAGTTCTTTGTGTGTGAAACATGGTTTCTGGTTTTGTGTTTTTAAGGATTCCTATGTGTTAGCAGTCTGTCTAAACTCCACCCCCAGAGTTACCTGGCAACAGCCAGATAGACCTGGCTCACTATAAAAGGGGCTGCTTGTTCTTTTCCTCTCTCTTGATCCCTCTGTCCTCTCCCCCCTTCCCCTTTCTTTTTCCCCCTCTCCATGTGCTCATGGCAGGCCTCTACTTCTCTACTCTCTCCCTCTCTCTGCCTCTCTTTGCCCCTCTCTGCCTCTACTACCCTCTTAACTCCCCTCCCCATGCCCTGAATAAACTCTATTCTATACTAAACCATTGTGTGGCTGGTCCCTCAGAGGGAATAGATGCATGGGCTGAGACAGCCCCTTCCTCCATACCTCACCACGCACGCACATTCTCTTTCTCTTTCTCTTTTTAAAAACACATCACTATGTATGCAAATATATGTGTCTATGTGTCTTCATGTGGTTTTGTGCTTTTTCTTTGGCTCTTCTGTTTGTTTATTGCGTGCTCTTCTAATTTGTTTGTTTTCTTTTTATTTATTTTATTTTAGTTGTTGCTTGGATGTCTGTTTGTTTTCTAATGAGAGACAGAAAATGGGTGGATCTGGATGGGAGGGGAGTAACTGAGGGCCAGTGGGAAGAAAAGCCATAATCACAGTATTGTATGAAAAAAAAATCTATTTTCAACTTAAAAACAAAAAACCACAAAGTAAATCTGTGTATCAGGCTGGTGAGAGGGCGCAGTGGGTAAAGAACTTGCTGCACATATGTGAAGCCTTGGTTTGAGTCCCCAGCACCCATAAGCCGGGATTCAGTGACAATATCTGGATGCTCTTATGGGAAGATGGGAGGTAGGGAGAGAAGCATCCCAGGAGCCTGTGTGCCAGGTAGAATAGCATAAACAGTGATGAGCAGTGAAGACACTCTACCTCAAGGTGGACATCAAGGACAAGAACCCAAGGCTGTCCTCTGACCTCCACATGGACTCTATGACCCATGTGCATCTGCATCCACGCACATGAAAACACGTGCACACATGCACACACACACACACACACACAGTCATACACACACACACACACACACACACAGGCACTCACACAGTCATACACACACACACATACACACACACATACACACAGGCACTCACGCAGTCGTACACACACACACATACACACACACACACAGGCACTCACACATGCACACACACACACACACCCACACACAAGCATTCACACAGTTGTACACACATGCACACATACACACACAGGCACTCACACAGTCATACACACATCACATGCACACACACACTTACACTCAGGCACTCACACTGTCATACACACACACAGGCACTCACACAGGCACTCACACAGTCACACACACACACACACACACACACACACAGGTTTGCACAGAGGGGCAGGGGAGAGATTGATAAACTGAATTTTGATGAGAATTACTCCTTTGTTATGACTTCACACAAAGCCAAAGGAAAAGAAAGATTAAAGGTTATTTTGTAGATTATATTCCAGTTGACCATTTCATTTTAACTTTGTTCTTCTGCAAATAATAGTCCCACGGCTTTTTCTGTTCATGGTTTTTGAGTCATGGTTTTGCTATGTAGCCCACACTGGACTCCGATTCTCTTGACAGTCCTGCTCCAGTCTCCTATGCACTGGAACTAGGGGTGTGTGCCATTTTACACATAAACTGTCTTACCCTGCCTGGTACCAGGTTGTGTCTCCCACTGTTCAGTGCCATGGCCCTTAGGAACATAAAGCTCTGGTTGAAGAAACTAGACTTTCTGAAGTCATATGCAAACATAAATTCTTCCACTAGTTTGCATCTATGGCCTGGTCATCGTTAACAACACTTCTGAGCAGCAGCTCAAGGTTAATGATTTGTAAAACTTACAAAGACTCAGGTAAGACTTCACAATGTAGCTTTTGTGTGACATGGTTTGCTTCCTTGCTGCAGGTGCCTTCATCTGCAAGATGGTTCCGTTCGTCCAGTCCACTGCCGTTGTGACAGAAATTCTCACCATGACTTGCATTGCTGTTGAGAGGCACCAAGGACTGGTCCATCCTTTTAAAATGAAATGGCAGTACACCACCCGGAGGGCTTTCACAATCTTGGGTATGTGAGCCGCTCTTTGTCACTTGACAAAAATATCTGAATAGACAAATATTGACTATTTGGAAGTGGAAGAATTTATGTTTGCATATGACTTCAGAAAGTCCAGTCAGTGGCCACTTGGCTCTGTTACTTCCAGGCCTTTGGGCAAGAAAGCAGAACACTGTGATATGACCATTGGTAGAGCATTGGCTTGCCTCGTTGCAGATCACACATACTTACACAGACAGAAACAGTCTGGAGCAGGTCCTATGCCAGTAACCTACTTCTCTCAACCAGGCTCTGTTTCCTAGTGGTCCATTCATCTTCGAGTTCATCAGTGGACAAAGTCCGTGAATTAGCATTCAAGACTTTGAAGTCATTTAATACTCAAGGTGTAACATTAGGTGAGGCTATTTCTGTGCCACCTTCAGTATTGATGCCATTCTTCATGATAGAGTAGTATCATATTTGTACAGCTGAAGTATGGTTTGGTCCGTTATGGGTATGCATTCCTGTATAACTTGAGGAGTTTGATCCTGTCTGTATTTACCCAATATCAACCTTTGGTTCTACCCTAATGCTTTAGTATATTGTTGCGGATAGTGTGTTTGCACATTTTACATCTTCAATGCTTACGCGTTACATTTAGCTAATGAAAGATACCTACCTGTGGCTAACATTCATCTGACCCTGAGATGAGAAGGCACTGAGTGTACAAGAGCAAGACAATCCTGCTACAGAGCAGGACTGTGCTTTGAGGGAAGCACAGAGCAGGAATGTCGTGCTAAGGCAGACTCCCAATCATTCACACAGAGCTTGCAAGTGCCTGAGGGCAGTGACACATTCCACTCTCTTCAGGCAGTTCTAGATGCTTGGCTTGCATCACTGACCCTGACTAAGTAAGACATGATGAATACAACATATCTCAAAACAAAATGGTGAATTTGAAGCAATATCCTAACGTCCAGCATGGGAATAGATTAATCCTTCTTTTTTAGTAATTATCATTGAGTCTTTAAAAATCTTAAGATGCTTCATTGACAATGATCTGAATTTATAGTAATCTGATGTATAGTGTACACCTGATAGGATTATCAAAGGTAGCAAATTTAACTAATATGCCAGGTGAAATTCTGTTATAAAAATTTAGCTGGTATTGTATTATCAGGAACACGGAAGACAGAGAGCCTGTAGGTTAAGCGGGTCTCCATTGTTCCGCATTCTGATGGTTATTGCATTTTTACAGGTGTGGTCTGGCTGGCGGCCATCATCGTAGGATCACCCATGTTGCACGTGCAGCGCCTCGAGGTACACAGGGTCGAGTGGCTCTTTATACTACTGAGATACTTCTCCACATCGCTCACCCCTAACACTACCCATCTCAAGAGCACCTCAGCAAGTCTGTATGACCTCAGTTCCTTCACTGGAAATCTTTCAAATGAGTTAAAATAGTTTTCTCCATTTTACTTAATTCTTCTAGGAATTGTATTGCTAAGACTTTGGTGCTTAACATTTTTAAAAAATAATCCATTTACTTTAGAATTTTCCTATAAATTGAGCATGCTGTTCCAAGAACGCTCTAATGTTTTGATATAATTAAGAACCCAATGACTACTCTGTATTTTTTTATTCAAAATAGATTTTTTTCATACAATATATAATGATTACAGTCTTTCCTCTCTCTACTCCTCCCAGGTCCTCCCAAGTCCCCTACCATCCAGGTCCACCCCTTTCTGTCTCTCATTAGAAATAAGCAGGCATCTAAGGAATAATGATAAAATATGATAAGACAGAACAAAACCCAGCAAGTAGAAGTAGGACAAAACAGAAAGAAAAGGCACAGGAAAAGCCACAAGACAGATACAGACCAAAGACCCACCCATTCACACACTCAGAAGTCTCATAAAAACACAGAAGAGGCTATAATGTATAGGCAAAACTTGTGTGATATAAATACACACATACATACACATACCCATACCCATATACATACATACATACATACGTGCATACATACATACCCTGAAAGGACATTATAAGCCAAGAAACCTCTAAATATGCTGTTGAATTGGATTTCTGTCAGCCAACTCCTGCTGGCCAGTCTATCCTTGAGAGATGTTTGTTTCCCCCAGTGAGACTCCCTAGGGAAATAAAACCCTAATTTTTCACTGACAAGTGGCTATTAATTGGAGATACTATCTGGATTAAGGATGGGGCATGTGTCCACTTCTCCTTTCAGCTCCAAGACACCAAACTGGTACAGCCCCATATAAGCCCTGAGCAAGTGGCCTCGGTCTCTGTGAGTTCATATGTGTCTCTGTTCTGCTGCAGTTTAGAAAGTCTGCTTTCCTTAGTGTCTTCCACCCCCTCTGGCTCTTTTACTGTTTCCATATCCACAGGGTTCTGAGTCCTGAGGGGAGGGATCTGATGGAGACACGCTGTTTAGGGCTGAGTGCTCCGAGGTCTTCCCTCTCTGTGTATCGTCTGGCTGTGGGTCTCTGTATTTGTTCCCATCTGTTACAGGAGGAAGGGTCTATGATGACAGCTCAGCAGTGCACTGAGCTGTGAGCACAGCGGAATGTCATCAAGAGTCATCTTATTGCTATGTTCCTTTTGTAGAACAGTAGCCTTTGTTTTTTCCCTAGGTTCCCAGGCTATCCAGTCTCAGGTTCTTGGTCACCTAAATAGCGTTGAGTATGGATTCCATCTCATGGAGTGGACCTTAAGTCAACACAGATATTAGTTGGCTACTCTCACAGGCTTTGTGGCATCATTGCCCTGGTGTATCTTGCAGGCAGGACATCACTGTAGACCAAAAAGCTTGTAGCTGGGTTGGAGCTTCTGATTCTCTTTTGGTAGCATGTAGAGTAGCATCTGGTACCAAGAGCTCTAGACAGTACGGAGAGGGCTCTAGGCAGGCACCAGCTTGGCTTCTCAGTGTTCTACGGGTTGTGTGTTGTTTTCAGCAATACGGCCTTGCCATCAATTTGTGGAGAGAAACACGGAGCCTTTGTAACATCCTGGGTTATTTGGGGGCTCCCCTGGACCCCTTTGGCTAACAATGTGATTAGATATAACCCATTCCAGGTACTGGAAACTTCATCTGGTGATGAGAGATAGCCGGTTGCTACTGGCTCCCGTTATTTGGTGATTTCATTTGGATCGCCTTCATATATGTATATAACTTAAGAAAGCTGCTAATGCACTGTTTCCACACACCCTCAGGTAGCTATTAATTTTAGCTGCCTCTGTCCGTTTTCCTTACCACCCCCTGCACTACCCATTTGGTCCTCCTGTCCATCCTTAAGTATTCTATTTCTCCTTCCTTCTCTGTATCTTCTTTTATTGTTAACTCATGCAACAAATTGTAATAGATTAGTTGATTTTCTTTCATAAGGCCTTTCTTGCCAGCCTTGTCTTCATTGGTAAATGGAAATTTGAGCGGGAAACACGTTCAGAGAGCATCTTATCCAGTCTCTCTTCTTTCTCCACCTTTGTCTGATAGGTTCAGCCATGCGTGAGGGTTCACAGTAGAGAAAGATGGGTGTAGGTTTGACTCAGCCCGTCTGTTGATGTAGTCTAACACAGACAACGATCTTCAAAGGCAACGGGGCATTGCTCACATAGCCCCTGACCAAATTTATAAAATGATATGTTCTTTTCTATTTTTTTAATCCTCTAAAATTTAATTAATTTTATTTCATTTTCATAGTCATAAGTAATAAAGTTAATAGGACATAAAATAACTTATCAAAATATTTCTAACTAAAAGCAAAGTATACCAAAAGCCTTATTATACTAATTCCTTTGGATTTCTTTGTTAGGAAAATTACTTTTTAATTAATTATTTTATTTATTTACATCCCAAGTGTTGCCTCCTCTCCTGGTCCCTCCTTCCAGAGTTCTTTACTCCATCACCCCATCTTCTTCGCCTCTGAGAGGGGCTCCCCCATCCCCCTTCTCTCGGCATCAAGTCTCTGCAGAATTAGGTGCACCCTGTCACACTGAGGCCAGAAAAGGCAATCCTCTGCTACATATATGCCGGGGGCCATGGACCAGCCCAGGTGTGTGCTCTTTGGTTGGTGATTTAATCTCTGGGAGCTCCCAGGGGTCGGGGTTAGTTGACATTGCTGGTCTTCCTGTGGGGTTGTTGTCCCCTTCAGTTCTCTTTTTTACTTTTTTAAACAGAAAGGCAAATATGGAATTTTTATGAGGCTTGCCACACCCAGCAGCAAGGAATATCAAGTGAGCCATAAGGTAAAGGTAGATTTTACCAAGAGTCTGATGTTTGTTCTAGGATTTTAGTACTAAGTGAGCTGAGCTGTGTGCAAGCAGAGAGCAACTTTATGTGTGTTCAACAAACTTAAGAAATGCTTTCTGAGGATGTCCCAGCCTGGCACACCAGCTGTGCTGGTGTTCAGTTCACTAAAGTTCTCTGCCCACTTTCCACACAGAAAGTTGTACAACTGTTACAAAAAGTCCAGTCCACAGCCTTAGTCTCTTAAGTTCATATAATCATTTAAAACTTGGCACTTCCCTCGGCTTGAATTGACATTGGCCCTAACAATGTAGATAGTTGTGGCTGTCTTCTGGGTGTCTCTGCCCATCCGTGCAGCTGACCTTTTCTCTCCTACAAGCCCGTGAGCAGATGCAGTCTGGAAACAGTACCTCTGGGTATCACTCTGACTCCTGATTGATGATTCTCTTCTGGGTTTTCCCAAGACACGCAATGCTTCTGGTAGCTTGTCCACTCCTCAACCCTCTCTATACCACAAACATGGCCAGCTCCTTTCTGCTGAGACCTCCTTCCCCACCAGCAGGGTGTAGAGCCATGGACTCTTTCACAGATGACACATCCTACTCATGAGGTCTATTTCTTAATCACAGAAAACAGATATAGCAAATAAAAGAAACATTACTCCAGGCGGTGGTGGCGCATGCCTTTAATCCCAGCACTTGGGAGGCAGAGGCAGGCAGATTTCTGAATTCGAGCACAGCCTGATCTACAGAGTGAGTTCCAGGACAGCCAGGGCTATTAAGAGAAATCCTGTCTTGAAAAACCAAAACCAAAACCAAAACAAAACAAAAACAAAAACAAAAACAAAAACAAAAAAAAAGAAAGAAGGAAAGAAAGAAAGAAAGAAAGAAAGAAAGAAAGAAAGAAAAAGAAAAAAAGAAACATTACTCCAGGGTATACTTTAAATATACCTTCAATTTGTGACTCATTGGTAGAAAATCTCTATTGTACAATCTAATTAACAAAACCATGCTCACTGTCAGGTCAGCCAATCACGTTTGCTTCTTGTCCTGTGTTAGTGTGCATCCCATGCCACCTCATTCCTAAGCACGATTAGTGTGTGAGAGAGCACACAGGGACCTGAGTCTCTCGCGAGGATGCTGGGGGTGCGGATGCTGGGACTTGAGACTCGGCCATGGTGAGTCTCACTGTGCTCCAGCACCTCAGTTCTCTTGGGTGCGGCTGAATTCTCTGTTCTCACGGGGATGGCCAGAAAGGTGATCCAGTGAACACTGTCGCACTTATGTCCCCTCCCAGAACTTGTCACAATATCATTTACCTATATCATTCAGACTTTACTCTAAGCTGTGGTTTCACCACTATTCGTGGGAAGTGCAGATCTTAAAATAGTTTTCCAATGATTTACATCATTCCTGGTTGTTTTTGTCAAAAACACCTGGGCCAGAACTGGGACTTTCTTGCCTTTTCAATTGCTACTGAAGGTTGTGATGGAATTTGCACATAAGCACATAAACATAAGCGAAGCTATGTTCAGACCCCGAGTAGTCACCTGAAAAGATCCAGTCTGCATGGAGGACAGCATTCCTGGTAAATTCTCACGTTTCCATTCCTGTTGCCAAGAGGTGTGACCTTTGGATGAGCTTTTAGGCTTCAGTGCTACCTAGAAATGAGTCACACCGCTTACTGTTGTTGTTAATGTTTGAGTTAAAACTGAGCCTGCCAGGAAAAGCTCTGATAAACGAGCTGAGAAAAGGTGGTTTGGATTATTTTAGATTGGCCATAGTTTGGATCTAGTTTCCCATTTGCCTTAGGATTTAAAGGCTACCAGTTGCCTTTTTAATGCCTCTGTTAGAATCTCATAGTTAAAGGGAATCTGGCGGCTCTCCAAGTCTGTTCCTTTTTTTTCAACACGTGAGAAAGCAAAATATATTAGTTTAATTAGTATTAAAACAGATGGCAGGGAGCATAAGGTGTTATCAACAGTCAGCGCGGTGAGTAAGCTCTTTTAGCTCATTGGCAAGTTGTAAGAAGCAGAAGGTTGAGAAAGGCCAGAAATGAAGGAAGCGTGCAGAGACTTCAATTCCATTCCAAATCTAAAAAGCTCAAAGTTCTAAAAAAAAAAAAAAAAAAAAAAAAAAAAAAAAAAAAAACCCTAAGCAGGTGAGTGGAAAACTGCATTTCACTGCAACATAGCAACAAGACAATGTTGCACGTTTGAAACAGTCAGTGACAGACGTGGAAAGTCTCTCAAAGGGTACTGCAGTGGCACTCGCTGCTTCTAGTGCTGACTGCTGGCTCTTGTAACCCACTTATTCTTACCATAAAGATTAAGTATGACTTCCTATATGAAAAAGAACATGTCTGCTGCTTGGAAGAGTGGGCCAGCCCGGTGCACCAGAGAATCTACACCACCTTCATCCTCGTCATCCTCTTCCTCCTGCCCCTTGTGGTGATGCTTGTCCTTTACAGCAAGATTGGCTACGAGCTGTGGATCAAGAAGAGAGTGGGAGACAGTTCAGCGCTGCAAACTATCCACGGGAAAGAAATGTCCAAAATAGCCAGGTCTGTTTGCTCACCTCTGTGTCAAAGGTTTTAATTCGTCGTCCTAGAAGGGATAGTTGTCAAGGATGCCAGGACTCTCGGGTAATTTAGCCGAAGTAGCCTCAGTTGAGAGTATTTAAACCCTTGAAGCTTTTTGAAATGTAATGGGTAGCAGAAAGTTAGATCAAAATCATTAGTCCTTGAATCAGAAGTGAGGTCGGGGTTATGAAGAGAATTAAGATCATGGTTACATTTTCATCTCTATAGAAATAAAATCTGCAGGAAGAACTATGAGCCAGTGTCACAGCCCTGTGATCCAATGGGATCTCTTCTCCTTGTCGATATGCTGGCCACGTGACACAGTTCCGCATCTTAGCTCCCCCACCTGTTTCTTCATATATACAAAGTTACATAATGGTTCCAATAACCGAGTTGTTCTTACTATAACATTCCTACTTTCTGATACTCAAAGAAGGTGCTGATTAATGTACATGAGATGGAATGTATAAAAATCTTTTTAAACCAGAGCATATTATATATATATTAAATGATTTATGTTGAAAATTAATTTTAACATAACAGCTGTCTTTCTGACTTTATTTGTTAGTATCCACTTAAAAACACTATGATGCTGCATATATTATATAGAAGATGTACTTTATAGAATCTTAATTGAACATTCGAATGGAAAAAAGCCAGTTACTGCCTCCTGTTCAGACTTCCAGGGATTTGAAAGGGTTCATTTGAATCGCGAGTGTGCAGCGCCCTCTAGTGGGGCACTCTCAATGAAAGTACCAAGACTTAATCACCATGGAAATTTTTATTAAATTAATTGTCCCTTTCCTGGGGCGAGGTAGAGGAGGGAGAACTATTGAATTGAAAAGAGAGATGCCAGTTATGAACTCTTAAAATATAAATCGAATATATAGTTCTAGTGCAGATGTTTGTCTACCTTATAAGAAGAATAAAGAAATGAGTTTGAATTCCTGGTAAAACAGTTTTAATTCTACCCTGAAGCTTACTGTATTTCATAAATATTGATCTTTTGCTGTCACAGACATGAATGATTTTCAATACACAGTGAATTAAAGTCACTGAACTTAGACTCCTAAACCCAACGTACATCCATTGCTAGCCATCTGACTGCAAATTACGGAACCTTCTCTGTGCCTCCGTCTCTGCATTGGCTCACTGATTTGCTTGAATATTAATGATATAATCCATGTCAGTAACCTAGTGGAATACTAGGCCCACAACGAGCACATGTCATAAACATGCTTATTACACAAAGACGGTGAAGACAGGTGAAACTAACAGGGAAAGGCGTTAAGGCAATTATGTTGGAGTGGGCTAAGCTTGGCATTTATTCCAGTTTTGCTGTCTAACGCGTTTCCACGGGAAAGTGAACCAACACAATAACCTCTTGCGGGTCTAGGAAGAAGAAGAGAGCTGTCATTATGATGGTGACAGTGGTGGCCCTCTTTGCTGCGTGCTGGGCACCGTTCCATGTTGTTCACATGATGGTTGAGTACAGTGAGTACCTGGCATTCTCGTTTGGTGACTCTTCAGGCCATTTCCCACTAGAGAAGACAGTAACGACTGTAAACCCCTTGCTGTTCACTGGCTTAATTAAATACCAAGCCTTGAGTCTGGTTTTTTCCTGCTCAAGGAGCACCAGCCTTCTGTGTGGTGGGTGGTTGTGTGTGAGGAGAACACTTGGTTAAATAAGCATACTTTAGTTGTTGTATACAGTAAAGGAAAGCTTCCATAATCTTCCATGATTCCTAAGAGGGGTGGGGGCGGGCAATGTGGCATCTTTTTACAACCTCGACTCCCACCTTATTAATTTAATACCTGGGATTTCACTTGGCACCTCAGGAGGTTCTCTCTGGGAAGTGAGGACTTTTACATGGTTTTCTGTAAGACTGTGTTTTCTGCAAGGCAGGTGAATATTTGAAAGGCCACTCCTGCTTCAGTTTACATGGCAGCTGAATTATTTAGTTGAAAAGCTGCAGGCCCAGTAACATATGCTGGACAGCACACTGTGTATGTAAGAAAGGTCCTCACAAAGGTTGTTTGTTTCTGGATAATCAGATTCCTCTCCCCAAACCGTCTCCAGACATTCACATGCCTTTTGCCTCTGACAACATCACATGATCAGTGGTTTTTAATTTTCTTGATAAAGCCAATCAGCGTTCTAAAATATCATTCTGTTTCAGGTAATTTTGAAAAGGAATATGAAGATGTCACAATCAAGATGGTTTTCGCTGTCGCACAAACAATTGGCTTTTTCAACTCCATCTGTAATCCCTTTGTGTATGCGTTTATGAATGAAAACTTCAAAAAGAATTTTTTGTCTGCGGTTTGCTATTGCATAGTAAAAGAAACCTTCTCCCCAGCTCAGAAGCCTGGAAATTCTGGAATTTCAATGATGCAGAAGAGAGCAAAGTTATCACGACCACAGCGCACAGTGGACGAAACCAAAGGAGACGCATTCAGCAATGCCAACATTGATGTCAAACTGTGTGAGCAGCCGAGGGAGAAAAGACAGCTCAAGCGACAGCTTGCCTTCCTTAGTTCTGAACTTTCTGAAAATTCTGCATTTGGCAGTGCACATGAATTATAGTGGTGTCTTCATAGTTAATATCATTTGTATGGAAGTTATTTACAGCAAAGGTCAGGACTATTTTTTTAAATGGACAAGAAGAGAAACAAGACATGTTTTCCATTTAAATGGACATAATACATAACACTGTCACTTTGAAAAATTATTATAACAGCTTTGTAGATTATTAAAGTAGATTCATGAAAGACTTTGTGCAAAAGATAGCAATGGTTTGGCAGCAGTTTTATCCATGTAGTCAATGTGATGTGATTTTTGTGTATTGCTAAACTGAAAGAAAAATTATTAATACTGTACCATCATCCTTGAATATTAAACATTTGAACATGATAGTGTAATTTATAGTGTGCTGTTGAAATTTGGAGAACAGTCTTTGCAACTGACATTTGTACCATAATTTTAAAAAAGAAATCAAAGAGGATGAAGAATCAGGCAAGTGACAACTAATAAAACTTAAGAGACAAATGTCACACTGGAGCTGCACACCGCCTCTGTGGTGACAAGTGACATCATCATTTTAAGTCTCTGTTGTTCTGTATGAATGGAGGTCCTGCCTTGTTTACATCATAGAGTCGTGGTGAAACTAAGTGTGATGAGGAAGGAAGGCACGTCTCACTCTAAAGGGATGAACTCTGAGTCCTGGCCCTGCCCCTCCTGTATCTGGTCCCCCACTTCCTGCCCTGCTTTCCTTGCTAAGATTTATTCTAGTGCTGTTTCACTCTCCTCTCCTGTTTGTAACATGTTTCCCATTAAAAGAAAGGGAGTAGGTAACTTCATTTATTAGTAAGGTGATAGATAGGTAGATAGATAGATAGATAGATAGATAGATAGATAGATAGATAGATGATAGATGTCAGAGATAACAGGTGATGAATAGAGATATCAGATGTTTATCTCCATTTGGCACTTTATTTCCTCTAGTGAAATGGAACACTTTAAGAGAGACTTTCTCTGTGGTAGACTAATGTAAAAGGTGTGAAGCAACTCCAAGCCTGTGAAATATTGCTATGTCCAAGACCAGCCTCCAAATGGTGGGTCGTGAAGAACAGAGTTCCCCACTAGCTCAGCCCCTCGCTCCTGTGTTCCACACATTGGGAATCAGGACACCACTATGGCTGCGGCCTTCCCAACAGTCAAGGAACCCAAAGCCCTGCCACAGCCTCATTGCCTAACTTGTTCCTCAAGCACTCATTTTCTATCTGAAGAACTCAGAATATTTTATAATTTAAGCATTAAGATTTGGAAGCCAAAGAGCACAACCTACTTGGGTTCCCTTCGTTCCAGGCATTTCACGTCTTGTGCATCAGTGAAGTGCTATCGAAAAAGAGAAAGGTAAAAACCGTGTAGAATAAGAAAGACAACGTGCATGACACAGGAAAATTAGCAAAGTGGAGAAAGAAATTCTTGGTTCTTATGGACTGCTTTTGTACGTGTCACCTTTTTTGTCTAGTTACATTGTAACAAAACAATGATCACTACACAGCTAAATCCTTAAGAATGGACCTAATGTGCTGATTTGGGTTATCTTTATTTAACTGATAAAAACTCGTATGACATCAATATGACAATAAAAAGTTGTGTGTATGTTTATGCACTTATCCATAAATAGTAAATTCAAAGGAGAAAGTCATCCCTGATGGCTTCCGACAGAAGAGCGGCTGTATGAATAATGCAACATCAACATGATCCATATTTTCAAGCAGCATGGATGGATATGTGTGATGGGTGAAGTAATTTTAGTTATTTTTGCACTAACCTGACAATTTTCAGTTTTATTGCCCAAACTTTACCATGTAGCCACTTAACTTCATTTCCTGTAAGAAGAGCAGAATACTTGAGACATCGTTGTGAGTAAAAACGGAGCTGAGCCTGCTGCTACCCTTCCTAGGTAGTATGGATGTGCTGTTGTTCCTCATAGGTAATGTGAGCCCGCTGCTACCCTTCCTGGGTAGCATTTGAGGGGTTTTATGGACGATGCTTTTAAAAGGACAGTAGTTGCTATCATTTATTCAGTTATCATTATTTTTCTTTAATTTCATCTTTTAGATCATAATACAATTACAACATTTCTCTCTCCCCTTTCCTGTCTGCACACCCTCCCACATACCTCTTCCTGCTCCTCTTCAGATTCATTGTCTTTTCTATTACTAATTGTTATTGTATGCATATGTATATGCATGTACACACACACACACACACACACACACACACACACACACACACACGTTCTTAACTATAACCTGTTCAGTCTGGATAATGCTACCTATGTGTACGTTTTCAAGGCTGACTGTTTGGCACTGGGCTGCCAATTGGTGTGCTCGTCATCAGGAAAGACCGCCTCTCCCACGCTCATCTTTCTTCAGTTGCTTACAGTTCTTTGTGTAGGGTTGAGGCCTCATGGGATTTCCTCATCCACTTTAGCGAGTCTATTGCTGTTCTTGTTCAGCTCATGTGTGGGTAATCATGTTGGTGAGACTTTATGGGTGAAGCTTCTTACATTACTAGGAGACACACAGCAAAGCTTTCTGACCTCAGACCTTTATTATCTGTCTGCTACCTCTTCTTCAATGTTCCCCTAGCCTTAGCTATGGAATCAGCCAGTATTTCTGAAGCCCCTGCAGTGTGTCAGACCTAGACACCTTCTCTCCCTTCCTAAATCAAGAACATTTCCTTCTCTAACCCAGATAATGCTGATTGACTGAAGAATTTTAGGTTGACTGACCAATGAAATAACAGAGAAAAGTCAGTGATTAAAAATAATCGAGTCAACCCGTAAGTTTTAAAATGGAACATGTGTCTATCAACTAAGATATTAAATATGTTTTCCTCTTACATGGCAAAATTCTTAGATTGCAAACATGGATCATGATTTATTTTATAGGAGAAAAGGTTAGAAATAAATGAGGTAAGGAATAGTTTTTTTTAAAATAAACCTATCTGATTATTGTACTCATGAGAGGACAGTAGAAAATAAGGCACTGCTTGGACTCTAACAGCCTCTGGTCAGTATGCCACAATCCTTGGCTTTCTCTGTGTTTGCACGGTGATATTAAATTAGGAAAATGTACACAAAAAGAAGACCTCACAATTGAATCAATCAAAAATGTTTAAAGACTCCAAGGCAAAGGGGCACCTGCAAAGCCACCGGCGAGTTTCTTCTCTGCAGGGAGCAACCAGGGCAAGTGTGTGCTTGTTCTTCAAGATCCGATGACAGGTTTGGTTCACAAGTAACTGAGCAATGATTCCTGAGTTAAAATGGCAGGTTGTATAAACGTATGTTTATCCTGCTAGGTTGCTAATGAAAGAATAACAAATACACAACACCACAGCAATAATGAAAGGGGAGGGTAGCCAGAGTAAATGAGAAATCACAATAAATTTCTTAGTAACCGAAATCAACATTTGATGACAAATGTGCAAAAAGTGTGAAGACAACACAGGAAGCCATCGGGCATGCCCAGACAGAGAAGACAACTGCACTAAAGAACAGTTTACTTCGGCAGCATCTTGGAGAAACTGAGGCTCTCTTAGGTGGTATCTCACTATCTACAGAACACTTAGTCATTGCAGGGTATTCATTGGACATGATGAACATAATTTATATCCAGAAGATAATGAATTCTCATTCTTTACTATTCTATACACACTTTCCTCTCTAAGGAAATTGGAGGAGAGGCTAGAGAGATGGTTCGGCAGTTAAGATCACTTACTGCTCTTGAAGGGGACCAGAGCTCAGCTCACAGCACCTACGTTGGACAGCTTACAACCATGTGTCACTCCAGCTCCAGGATATATGCACCCCGTTCTGGTCTCTTCAGACACACAAACTCATGTGCACACACCCACACACAGACATACATGCATACACATAATTAAAACTATTAAGGTGGCAAGAGAGGCACCTCAGTGATTGAGAGCACTTGCTGCTCTTGCTGAGGACCTGGGTTCAGTTCCCAGCACCCACATGGAAGCTCACAACCATTTATAACTCTAGTTCCAGGGGATACAATAACCAGGACTCTACTGGCTCTCCACAGACACCAGGTCACACACATGGTGCACATACATACATGCAGGCAAACACATGCATAAAATAAAATAAATAAATTTTTGAAATACATAAATAAATACTCTTAACAACAACAACAAACCCTTGTGTACACGCAGTTTCCTATAGTGGTCAGTGGAGTGCGTCACTGGGTTTATAGGCAGTTTTAAACTACTTGACATGGATGATGGAAACTGAACATGGATTCTCTGCAAGAGCAGTGTGCACCTTTAGTGCTAAGCTATCTTACTAGCCTTCCTTCTACCAGAGAGAATGAGAGAGAGAGAGAGAGAGAGAGAGAGAGAGAGAGAGAGAGAGAGAG
>JANHMN010000001.1:108930826-108953847 GCA_030674055.1 Rhabdomys pumilio
AGAGAGAGAGAGAGAGAGAGAGAGAGAGAGAGAGAGAGAGAGAGAGAATCAGCCACACTTTTAAAACCAAACTTACAAGATGATTGTCCTGTTAGGTTTGAAACAAAATGTGAGAATCTATGTGTTCAATACATCATTCCAAGAATTTGGTTCATTTCAAAAGGGTAGTTTGTAGAGAAGGAAGAAGATTAGTACAAGTGAGAAGAAAGAACCTAAGAGAGAATACATTTTTTAGGACTTATGATTGAGTTTTGTAAACACTGTCTTAACAAGACTGAAAATGAATAAAAGGATGGGCATACATAGAAGTGGAGACCTGCATTTCGAAACTGGAGTAGAGAGATGGCTCTGCAGTTCAGATCACTCTACCACTCTTGTAGGTGACCCAGGTTAGGCTCCCAGCACCCACGGCTGACAACTGTCAATAACTCCAATTCCAGGAGTCTGATCTCACCAGCTACCAATGTGTATGTAGTGCGCACAGACTCTCATAGGTCTTGTAGACATCACGAGAGTCATATCATACGTACACACTGATAACACCTGGTAGGGGAAGCAGATATACTTTTGGTGAAAAGAAATGATTTTTAGACTAGCTTGATTCTTTATGAACTTTATGGAACAAATAAAAGCTCACCAATGAGCAGAGATGACTCATGCCTGGACGTTAGTGGGCTGCGTGCTAAGGGTTATCAAGTCTGCAGAGTGTATCTGAGAAGGTCAACAAGTGCCCAGGCAATTAAGTCAGCCAGATGAGTGATCCTTCGTTGGTTTCCAGATACAGAGGCATGGTGGTTAGGCCTCCAGACCTGAGAAGCAAGGATGCCCCAGAGTTTCCAGCAACATTGAGGCCAACCAGGCCTCAGGAGCCAGATAGAGAGGAACAGATTTGGGCTGGAGTGCTGCTCAACACTCCACACCAAGCCTTGTTCTCAACTCAACAGAAATCCCCATTGTTTCCTGGAGAATTCTGCAGAGAAGCATTATTGGCATATTAACCCTGTTTGAACAGTCTAGGTGACAACCACCTGTATTCTAGAGAGCACAAAGTGGATTTGCTCCACTGTGGAAGTGATGGATATGAGGTAAGTACCTGGAAAATTCTGTGCAGTTAGGTCTCTTCCAAGAGGAGAATCTTCCACTCCTGGCCCACCCGCCCACTCTTCTACAAGCCACCCTCCTCTACCTGTGAAGTTTGTTACTAAAATATAGGCTGCTCTGACATTTTTGTAATTATAGGACATCTACCCTGGTTGCTGAGCGGCAATCCTGTCTGGGGATGGCCCAGGCACCACAGACCAGAGAGTTAACTTGTCTGCTGGTAATTCATTGTGTCTGTGAAATAAATACCTTTTTGAGATGACATATTTGCTTTGTTCTCTTCCTGTATTTGCTTGACCACATATCCTGACATCTGTCCATGTCACTGAGCAGACATCTATGCCAGCTGTTCACTCACAGACAAATCATTTATTATGAGACTGTGTGGTGAACAGGTCGCCACCTCACCATCTTCAACTTCTGTATAAGAGGAACATTACCATGGGCATCTCTGACCTTTGCTTTTTTCTCTTGGCCTGTTTATTTCTTTATTAAAAGTCCCTGGAAGATGAATTTTTTGATCAGTCAGGACACCCTAAGGGGATTCTGGGTATCTGTCTGTGACAGACCTCTACTGCCCTGCCTGGGTGTGCATTGCAGAAAGGAGTTGTTACAGCCTAAGCCGAATCAGACATCAGGCCCTGGCCCTGCTCTCAGCAGCTCCCAACCTTATCTGTGATGGTTTGGTTTTGTTTGGTTTTGTTTGGTTTTGTTTGGTTTTGTTTGGTTTTGTTTGGTTTGGTTTGGTTTGGTTTGGTTTGGTTTGGTTTGGTTTGGTTTGGTTTGGTTTGGTTTGGTTTTACCACAAAGACCTTCTACCTTTTAGGTCATGAGTTATACTTGGGATGTACGAGTAGAGGGATGAAAAGGGGAAGATCTTGATGGAGAGAGAAGAAAGGTATTATGGGGGAGCAGCAAAGAGGACTAGTGCCTTGTCTTCAAGTATCTAATTGTACCACTAACCTGGAGCTCATTCGAGCCCTGGAAATCCTCATGCCCAGTAGAGGAAAAGAAGGAGGCCCTGGCTTCCTAGGAGCCATTAAGTCAGAGAATGTGCTGCAAGCAGCGTGAGTGGGGTGGGTCCCACAGCAACCACCAGCCCAGCCATTCCAAAAACAGAGAGCTGCAATAGAGACTACTATACTAGCTTGAGTGTGTGTGTGTGTGTGTGTGTGTGTGTGTGTGTGTGTGTCCCACGTCTTCACGCTCTTAGAGAGATCTCTTGGGTTCTGTGAATAGAGGTAAGTCACCATGTATTTAATCACTTTTCCTGTGGCTGTGATCAAACATCTAAGAGGGATTTGTTTAGCTTACAATTGAGAAGAATTCAGTCCACCATAGAGAGGGCATTGGGATAGACCAGCATGACCTGTGGTTCTGAGCAGGAAGCAGAGAAGTAGAACTCTGCCAGCACTTAAGCTGATTCAACTTTTTGTTCTCTTTAGTTTTTAGTCTAAGACTATATACTTTTAACCTGTTCTGGCCACATTGAGGGCAGGTCGCATCCCCTCAGTTCTCTCTGAAAACACTCACACAGACATGCTCAAAGGTGTGCTTTGCCAATGCCTAGACATTTCATAATCCATTCAAATTGAAATTAGAAGTTAGTCCTCAAACACCACGATCAGATAGGGGTCCCACCCCTTCCTATGCTATCCTTCGGCGCTTTCTCTTCTGCTGTTAGAAGAGCTATCATCTTGGCTGTTCTAAATTGGGCACAGCTCAGAGTGGAGACTGGAGAAGATGAGAAGGAAGGAGAGTGTAGCTTTGGGCTTTCTGGGTTCTAGGAAGGGCAAAGGTCAGCCATCAGCTACACAAGTTATCTTCTAGCCCACTAGCCCCAGGGGGGTTGCAGCTGAAGCTAGAGCGGCCAGTCCAAGTCAGAAGCAGCCACTCTGCAGCAACTATGACCTGTGAAGACCTGTGCCCACCCCTGGCCTAGGGGAACCCACTGTGGTGTGGAGAGAGTGGCTAATACCAGAGCATGTCTGTATTGTTTCTTTAGGATTACCCTCTCAGAGTACTGTGAACTTAGTGGCTTTAGCACGACAGTGCTCTGTTGTCTCACAGCTCTAGAGTCTAGCTATCTGGAACTAGGACATCCCTGGGTCCTTGCATCCTCTGGGGATATCAGGGAGCAAATCTGTTCCAGGCCTTGCTTCAGCTTCTGTAACTAATTGGCTTATAGCAACAGATCTCTCATCTCCATGCAGAGGTTTTCCTGTGTGTTTCCATGTCTGAATTCTCCTTTTAAAATAATCACATATTAGGGGCTGGAGAGATGACTCAGTGGTTAGCAGCCCTGGCTACTTTTCCAGAGGACCCAGTCTTCATTGTCAACATATACATGAAACCATGCAACCATCCATAACTCCAGCTCCAGAGGATTTGACACCCTTTTCTGGTGTCCCTGGGCACCAGGCATGCACGTGGTACACATACACACATGCTAACAGAACACCCAATCAACATAAAATAAAAGTAATACATCTTTTTTAAATTACATATTTATTTGTTTTTGCGTGTAAGTCAGAATACAAACCAGTCAGTTCTTGCCTTTCACCATGTAGGTCTTGCGGATGGAACACAAATTGCTAGGTTGGCAGCAGGTGCCTTTACCCACTGGACCATCTAGTTGTCACCTTTTTTGTAAAGGACAGGGGCTGTGTAGACCTTCCTCTATGAAGTTTTCTATTTAAGCAATGAAAAACATTCTGGTGAAATCTGAGTAACTCAGTTTATGGCTACGTTCGTTTTTCTATGTAAATCCTGCAATTGTTCACTTCTTCTTATACTTCTTCTGTAGCCGTCTGCAGAACACACTCTTTGCTCTATTAAGTTGAATTTGTCTCTTTTACAAATTCGCTGGGTATGTTATGTGGGTCAGTGCCTTCCAGTGGGAGGACTGACGGCACTTCATTGACTGCGATGATCTTTGTCACGGTAGCCCTACAGCCAGAGGAAGTTCATGAGCCGCCTGTGGCTGCTCTGTCTCTTGGTCCTGCCTTCTGTCCCTAAGTGCTTGGTACAGCTATCAGCAACCTTTCCACTGGGGTGTCTTGTACAATGACCCCTTTAAACACTTTACACTGTGCAGTACCCAAATTCTAGGTCTTGTGTCAATTAACATGAAGCCTCCACCCACCCCAACATCTACTCCATCCATTAACTGCTGGGGCTAAGTGAAGGGGCTGGTCCTGTAGACACAAAGCTGCGGGATCTCCATCACACAAGGCAAGAAGATACCTGAGGAGTCGTGCTGAGGATCTAGTATTGAGGGTGTACCAGAAGCCAGAGTCCTTGAGCCACACTAACGACTCTTGCAAAGAATGTTTGCAAGTAAAGCCGTTTGGGCAAAAGGACACACTGTGAGACACAGTGACACAACACAGCTTCCACATCGAGAGTTTTTTCTCTGTTGAGGGTAGGCTGCAAGGGCAGAGGGTGGATATGGAGGGATGGGGAGATGAGTGGTATTGGGGTGCATGATGTAAAATTCACAAAGAATCAATAGTCGCTTAAAAAGAAAAAAATATAGACATCCAGAATAAAGCCTCACAAACCAACCAACCAAACAGAACATCATGAAATTGTCACAAAACTGAACATGTCGACTACAGCTTTGTTCTAGTGACCCTGGATTTGAAGGAAGAAAACTCATGTGATACCATAGAGCCCAAATCTAAGGATTTGTGACTGTGAGTTTGGTGGAACTAGAAGGGGCATTCACGAACTGGCATCTTAAACACATTTGTTGTTAGCGGTTACATCCACCATCTGTAGTTCTAAGCTAGAAAAAAAGTACATGCAAACTATCTGTTCTCAAAGCAAACGTTCTTAGTTCTCAGTGAATACTACTAATACTTCTTTGCTTCTTTAAAATAAGTTGTAGGCAATTGTTCATTAGGTACAATTTGGAATACAAGATGTATATAGTCACTTAGAAAACGTCTACTTAAGCAAATGTTATATGCTAATAGAATATTGTGAAACTGTGAGCTGGAGACTTTACATTATTTGCATTAATTGACATAAGACCTAGAATTTGGGTGCTGTTTCATCATTTAAATGAACAGATGTCAGAACTGACTGTTTTCTTTTTGTTTCCGGATCACTCGCTTATTTTTAATGCAGAGAATTAAGAACTAAACACTAGAGTATTTTTGGACATATAGCTTAATGAGAAATCAAGGTGTTATCCTCTCAAATAATCTTATCTTCTTTTAGGTCTAGAAAAATACTGAGGCTGGAGTATACACCAATGTTTTATTTCTTCATTTGAGGGGAGACTGTTGGTCGGCCTCAACTTGGACAGGGACTCAGAATACTCTCTGAGCATCTGTGTAGGACCCAAAACAGGATGTAGGCTTCCTTCCGACTGCTGCACTGCCACAGTGGTTACTCTTCGGTCCTCCCTGTCCCTCCCTTACACTTTACTATCCTGGTTTGGTTTTATTATCGGTTTGACACACCAAGCATCACATGGAAAGTGAGAGTGTCAGTCAAGGGACTGAGGGATTGCCCAGATCAGAGTGGCCTACGGCCATGTCTGAAATGGTTCTGGCTGTTGACTAATGTCGGAGACTCAGTTTGCTGTAGACACCACAGGCAGGTAGTCCTGGGATGTTTAGGGAAGCTGGCTGAGCATGAGCTAGATGGAGCAAGCCAGTAAGCATCTTTCTTATGTGATTCCATCCCCTGCTCCTGCTTTCGTTCCTACCCTCAACAAACCTTTTCTTCCCCAAATTGTTTTTGATTGTGGTATTTATCACGGCAACAGACAGCAAGCTACAGTTACTTTCCCACTTAGTAACATAAAACAACAACCAAGTTATCTCTTTAACTTTCTCTAAGATAATTCTATTAGAGTCCAAATTTTTCAACAAGGTAAAAGCAACACAAATAGAAATAACAACTTTTCTAGAAAATGCCATTGTGGAAGTTATCAGAACAAGCAATATAATTATTAAAAAAAAAAAAAAAAAAAAAACTTCTCGAACAAATGCAAACTTGTCAATCACTGCTTTCCTCCTTTGTACTGATGAAATCATACAAAGTTCAACTATTTATTCACTTGTTTTGCATTGAAGTTTTCTAGAAGTTTCCAGCCACGACTGCTTCATGACTGTTTTGTTGCCTTGGAAGAGCTATGTGAAGAAATTATTGAGTATATTTTGCCTTTAGATGGCCACCGGTTTCATCATTTGAGTACCAGGAAACTGGAATGATTCCCCTATAGAAACAAAAATGCTTCTGTGAAGGAATTATGCACCATACATTCCTCTTCCCATGAAGTGGAAGAAGAATCCCTAAATATTTGCCAGGTACTAGGTGCAGTAAGACAGGTCTCAGTCAATGATCCTGGACTTAATGCCCAAATGATCCAGGCAGGTGAGGTTTGGGTTGGCTTTAGGCCAACACAGAGAAAGAAACAGCCCTGGCACAGACCCTAGACAGTGTGATAAAACAGACTATGAACTGAGAACAATATTCCCAGTACAGAGCTTACAGGTAGTTGTCTCACAGCTCTTGAACTAGGTGCTGCTTTATCTCTCACTATCAGCATCTCCTCTCTGCTGACAATATATCAAATCAGAGCATGTCAGTGTTTCTCTGCCCTTACAGATTCTGCACTCACCATCAGGAGTCTAACACAGCCTTCTATCAACTGCAGCATCTCACTAGACATGATCTCAAGAATTTACTCCAAAAGGCCTTTAGCCTCCTTTATGGAGTCTGTTTTGAACTCTCAACACAAAAATGTCTCCCTACATTTTCTGGACATTCTCATTTTTAAATATGGTCATGTCTTCAAGTCAAAAGGAGATTAAATGCACTGTGATGCAATTGTAGCCGGTAGACTGCCTAACTTTCTAATTACAAAAGGGCAGAAAACAGCAGGGTTCTCTGTGACAGAGGCCAGAAAAATCCCAGACCCTAAAATCCACTCACGGAAGAGCTAACTCAGCAGGTGAATGCACTTGCAGCAAAGCCTGGTGAGCTGAGTCCAATGACAGGAAATGACAGACAGAACGGACTGGAAGCTGTCCTCTGACTCTCACATGGATGCTGTGGCACACAACACCCCCCCAAATGTAATTTCATTGTATAAAAGTGTGATTCAGCATGCACCATCTATATATTTGCAGTCTTTTAAGCAGTAGACTCAGAAGTCAAGATCCTCAGACACCAATTCAATATATACTTGAAGGTTTTTTCTTTCTTTTTGCTATCTGGGCTCTATAGTTTGTTTTATGATATAAGAAAAAAAAATATACATGCAGGGTTAAAGATACTTCTTGTGGTTGTCATCATGGAAATCTCATCTTAACTATGCTGTAGAAGGGACAGTAAACACAATTCTACATGTTTCTGGGGGCTGGGGGAAGACAGCCAAGTTCTATGCTACACAATTTAGATGTGTAAACCATAGGGGGACCTGCCAAAGACTCCTCCAGTGTGGCACCCACTGTGTACTGTGATGTGTACACTGGGCAGTGTGTATGTTTTATGTATACAGTCTGGACAATGTTTGGGAACTACATTTGAGAATACAACTATTAACATAGAACCAGTTGACAAAATGACAAGGAAGAAAAATATTATTACTTAATTAAACCAGGATGTGGTCCTGGAAATCCAGTTAGGTACTGCCCACAGAGAGTACCTTTTATATAATCAAACATATTACGTGTTTTCACAATAAATCCATCTGTGTTTGCTAACTGGCTGTAACAGAACAATAAATTCACACATATTGGAGAAATTTTGCGTCTTCGAAGCAGCTGTCTAATGAGGTGCACTGGTGTTCAGCAAGGTGGGAGCTGCATTTAAAGGTTCGGTCACACTCTTTACATTTGTACAGCTTCCCGCCAGTATGGACTCTCTGGTGTCGGTTAAAGCTTGATCTCTGAGTAAAAGCCTTGCCACAATCTTTACAACAGAAGGGCTTGTCCCCAGTATGGACCCTCTGATGTTGAGTAAGGCTTGATCTTTGATTAAACGCTCTACCACAGTCTTGACAATGGTAAGGCTTCTCGCCTGTATGAATTCTCTGGTGTTGAATAAGAAGTAAGTTACGGCTGAAAGCTTTGTCACAGTCTTGACACTTGTAGGGCTTCTCTCCGGTATGAATTCTCTGGTGGCGAGTAAAGCTTGATCTCTGAGTAAAAGCCTTGCTGCAGTGCTTACAATGATAAGGCTTGTCGCCAGTGTGAACTCTCTGGTGTTGAGTAAGGCTGGACCTCTGCTTAAACGCTTTGCCACAATCTTTACAGTGGTAAGCCTTCTCTCCAGTATGAATTTTCTGATGTTGAGTAAGGAAAAAAACACGATTAAAGGCTTTGCCACATTCATTACATTTATTGGGTTTCTCCCCAGTATGACCTCTCTGGTGTAACGTGAGGCTTGATCTTTGATTAAAAGCTTTGCCACAATCTTTACAAGAATAGGGCTTCTCTCCAGTATGAATTCTCTGGTGTTGAGTAAGGCTTGATTTTTTATTAAACGTTTTGCCACAGTCCTTACAATGGTAGGGCCTCTCTCCAGTATGAATTCTATGGTGCTGAGTAAGGAGTGAGTTACGGTTGAAGGCTTTGCCACAGTCTTTGCATTTGTAGGGCTTCTCCCCAGTATGAACTCTCTGGTGAAGGCTAAGGCTCGATCTTTGATGAAATGCTTTGCCACAGTCTTTACAATGGTAGGGCCTCTCTCCAGTATGAATTCTCTGGTGCTGAGTAACAGTTGATCTTTGATTGAAAGCTTTGCCACAAAATTTGCAGCAGTAGGGTTTCTTGCCAGCATGAATGCTCTGGTGTTGCGTAAGGAGTGATTTATGGTAGAAGGCTTTGCCACAGTCTTTACATTTGTGCTGTTTGACTCCAGAATGAATTCTATGATGTTGCCTAAGGCTTGAACAATAGGTAAAGGCTTTGCCACATTCCTTACATTTGTAGGGTTTTTCTCCAGTATGACTTCTAGTAAGGCTTGAACTTTGATTGAAAGCTGTGTTGCAATCCATATCCTTGGAAATCTGATCTTGAATATGGATATACTGATGGATAATAAGTTCTGAGTATTGATGAAAGACTGTATCACATTTGTAGCATTTGTACAAATGAGCAGACTGATGGTTGGCAGGATGTGACTCTTGGGTTAAGCCACTATTATTTTCATTACCTTGATAAACTGTCTCTCCAATATACATGCCCTGGTGATTACTTAAGGTGGACTCTTCAGTGAAGGCCTTCCTATTTTCTTTACATATATACTGAATTTCCAAAATATCTGTACTTGAATTTTGGTTGGGTGATACCGGATGTGTAAAAAACCTGCCATACTTATGGGAATTCTGTGCTTTGGCACACGAAAGACCCATTTGTTGATTACACACTAATGAATTTTTCATGATAGAGTTCTCAAATTGATTACATTTAGAATCTTTTCCTTCATTTTTAAGTTCCCCATCTACAAAAATATTTGAATGAAAGCTTAATCCAAAGCTACATTTGAAACTGTTGAAGTCATTAGCTGAAGAATGAACTAGACCCCGTGGTAGATGTCCCAAACTATCTTTGAAAGAAGGGGCATGTTTACTGATAGAAGTGCAGGGCTCTTCACAAGTAACTGGCATAACCTGAGGGTTTTCATGAGCCATTTCTTGTTCCTGCTCTCTCCTGGAAGTGAAGCTTTTGCTTCTGTCAGCTGTAAGGAATGAGTCATGCCTGTTATAACAGGCTCTCAGGATGTCACCCTCCTCTACACAGTCCCTTTCTTCTGGGAAGTACAAACTGTCAAAGCCACACTCTCCACGAGGTCCATGGATGAGTTCCTGGAATGAATAGTTTATGTTCTGCTCTGGTGAGAAATCTTGGTTATGATGAGGAAACAGAGCTGTAAGAAATCAAGACAGACACTTATTTCACCCAATAGACTCTGAAGAATACTCTTACAAATCTAACATCTAAAACTATGCAGAGATTAGCACATCAGCAAACAGTGTGCACAGTGGGAACCTGTGACCCTCACAGTCCATAAACACTGACCACAGGGACACCGCAAAAAATAAAAATAACTACTACTTTTTGTTTATAAAGACTGAATTTTACTTTTGCAAAATGAAAAGTTTATAAAGACGTGTTGCACAACAATTTGGATATACTTAACACTATAAAACAGAATAATAAAATCTTTTAGACAATAAATTTGATTTTATGTGGTTTTCATTATGGTTAAAGGCTAAATGAAAAAAGAAATAAAAGTGAAATTTCTCAGAAGCTAACTTGAAATCAAACTGTCTCTCAGCTATAGAAATAGATTTATCAAGACACAGATAAGAAAATTACCATGATTTTCAAGAATACCCATGGAGACAGGGTGAAATGACAATTGAACACAATCCAGTCAGAAAACACCCATAAGTCATAAACAAAACAAGGGTTCTATTTATCCAGGCAAATAAAAACACATGCAGTTTTACTAGTAATAGACTCAATCTTATTTTATTTCATCTTACATTGTCCTTCAATAAACAGTGTTTATAATTGACATTCAATAATAAAACACAGGTTAAAACTAGTAATTTTAATGGACATAAAAAATCTACTCCAAAAACTGAAAATACAGAAAAAAGAAATATAAAGAAAGAAAAAAAGAACCATTATCTTATAAAATCTGTAACAAACAGGTGGTGATTAAAAATGTCTCTACATAAAACTAATTCTCAGTTTTGTCTCTATATACCTGTCAATCAGTGTATAGTAAAAAAAAAAAAAATCATAGAAACCCTATTATAATGTTTATAAAAAGCTGAGATGATTAAAAAATAAATATTAAATAAATGTTAAGAGTAAACATCACATTAATATATTAGAGTACACTGACAAGAAGGTCATGAGACATGTCCAGACTTTCTGAGGCCCCCAAACATCACAAAAGAACTACCCTTTTATGCAGCCCCTCACAGGTGAAGGGGAAGACTTCAGGGATCACTGTGAACACACAAGACATGACTGCAGGACAACTAGGCTCGGAGGACTTAAAAGGATGGGGAACACAGGGTAGACAATACCCTTCAGTGACAAAGGACAAACAGAACTGCATCTGTGAAAAGCCAATGGCACCGGACCAGAGCTTCCTACACAGCTCCTTTCTGCTCTGTGGGCTCTGCTCCTGCTCACCTGGGAATGCCGCCAGGGTCTTTTGCCTCTTTATATTCCAAGGTTCTTTCCTTCGTTCCAGACAGGTAACCAGGTATGGCTTAGACATAGCAAGACCTAGTTATTGGGAAACAGAGCATGACACTTACTTGATATTTCCTCATAACTAGTAACATATCTGCCCTAGAATAATGTTCATATGGAAAAAACATTATAAACATATAACAATATTCTAAAAGATTACTTTTCCAGTTGTTGTTTCCCTACAGATATAGAGTAATATACATTCAATTTATAGAATTGTGCTTCACCTTTGTCTACTACCAAATCACAGTTAAAGGAGGAATAACTGGACTTTATATTTTATGCCTTTTGGCTGTTATAACTACCACTAAAGAGACATAGAGGATAAAGATTTTCAAAACTACAAATATTTACTATCTATTTCAATACTACTTCCCCTGTTTTCTCCCTTGAAACCACGGGCTCCCAAAATATATTCAAAAAAGCAAGATGCTTTAGTTAGAGGTTTTACTGCTGTGAGCAGACACCATGACCAATGTAAGTCTTATAAAGACAACATTTAATTGGGGCTGGCTTACACGTTCAGAGGTTCAGTCCATTATCATCAAGGCAGAAGCATGGCATCATCTAGGCAGGCATAGTGCAGGAGGAGCTGAGAATTTTACATCTTCATCTGAAGGCTGTTAGCAGAATATTGGCTTCCAGGCAGCTAGGATGAGGGTCTTATAGCCCACACCCACAGTGACACACCTACTCCAACAAGGCCACACCTTCTGACAGTGCCAATTCCTGGGCCAAGCATAAAACCATCACATTCCACTCTCTGACCCCCAAAGGCTTGTTCAAACTATGCGTCTATGCGGGCCATATCTAAACATAGCATAATGCAAAATACATTTAGTCCAACTTCATAAGTCCCATAGTCTATAACCGTCTCAACAATGTTAAAAGTCTAAAATTCAAAGTCTTATCTTCTGAGATTCATCCAATCACTTAACTGTAATCCCCAAAGCAAAACAGGAAACCAGCTGAGTAAACTCCAAAATGCATCTCCATGTCTGATGTCAACGTGCTCTTCAGATTTCCCACTCCTTTTTTATCTTTGTTGACTGCAACATACTTCTTTCTCCTGGGCTGGTTCCACTCCCTGTTAGCAGCTGTCCTCAGTAGATAAACCATAGCTCTGGCATCTCAAACATCTTGGGGTCTCCAAGGCAACTTCAATGTACAAATTCTTGTTTCAATGTCTGGGATCCAGGCATGATCTTTTGGGCTCCTCCAAAGGCCTGGTGTCACTTCTCCAGCTCTGCCCTCTGGAACACTCTAAGCTCAGGTTGATCCACTCCACTGCTGCTGCTGTTCTTGGTGATCATCCCATGGTACTGGGATCTCCAATGGGGGCTTCCACTGCAACTGGGCTTCACCAATAGCCTCTCATAGGCTGTCTTCATGGTGCCAAGCCTCAAATCCTCTGCATGACTCCTTCAGTCCTGGGCCATCAACTGTAACTGAGGCTGCAGCTTTACCAATGGCCTTCAATGGCTTCTCACAGTGCCAAGCCTCAGCTGCTCTTCATGGCCCCTTCATGCCTTTAAAACCAGTACCACCTGTGTGACTCTTACACATTACCAAGTCCAGCTACAGCATGAGGTACAACCTTGGCTATCTCTGGAACACAGCTTCTTTGTGCTCTCAGAAAACACTTAAGATCTCACCTCAGTGATGCTGGTCTCTTCTTAATCACCATTAATTTCTTAGCTCCAATAAATACTCTAGCCAGTATCAATTGTCCCAGTAGTCCCTTCTATTCTAGACTCTAAAGCCAGAGCCACATGGCCAAAGCTGCTGAGTTCTGCTGCTTGCTGGGGCTGGAACATGGCCTCTTTGTTCTATTACATTATCATCAGCTTTCTGCTTTCCAACTCCTTCATTACCTAAGTTTAGCTGTCCTGGAACTTGCTCTGTATACTGACTTTGAACTCAGAGATCTGCATGCCTGTCTCCTAAGCCCTGGGATTAAAATGTGGTCCACTAAGCCTGGTTTTAAGTTTTTCTTCACCTAGAACTTGCCTTGTTGTAGCTGCCCTTGAATTCAGAGATCTGCTTGTCTTGGCTGCCTAAGACTAAAAGATTATACTACCATCCCTGGACCTAAATTTAGCTGAGTGAGATCTTCTCCTAAGGACACTACCCCCTTAACTCAATTTAATATCCTTGAACACAGGATTCAGCTCCATTTCACTTCCTGGTGCCCCTTTAATACTCAAACCATATATTTTATATTTTTTCCTTTCTCAGCTTGCTATGCTTGTTTAAAATGTTCTTCATGAGACTAAACCAGAGAACAAAGTCTATGATGGGCATTTCTGAGACTTCCTTGGTCAGTGCAATTAATCTAAGTCTCTTCACCTTCTCTTCAGATAAGGGCAAAAAGTAGACACATTCTTCGACAAAATACCACAAAAACAGTCTCTAGGGCACATATTGAAATTCTGAAACCTCTTGGGCCAGGTCCAGACAATTCAAATCACTCTCGGTAACAGTTTTTCATATTCCTACTAAGATAGGTCATTAAGCCCCATTTAAAGCATTCCACTGCTTTCCAAATCCAAAGTCCCCAAACCCACATTCTTCCAAACAAAAGCACGGTCAGGCCTATCACAGCAATATCAAAGTCCCTGGTACTAACTTCTGTCTTAGTTAGAGTTTAACTGCTGTGAACAGACACCATGACCAAGGCAAGTCTTATAAAGGACAGCATTTAATTGGGGCTGGTTTACAGGTTCAGCAGCTCAGTCCATTACCATCAAGGCAAAAGCATGGCAGCAAACAAGTAGGCATGGTGCAGGCAGAGCTTAGAGTTCTATATCTTCATCTGAAGGCTGCTAGCAGAATACTGACTTCCAGGAAGCTAGGATGCCGGTCTTATAGCCCACACCCATAGTAACACACCTACTCCAACAGGGCCATGCCTTCTAATAGTGCCACTCCTGGGCCAGCATATACAAACCATCACACAAGAAAAATGAATTTTAGTACTGAGTTAGGAACTCTGTGGAGAAATTGTTCTTACCCAAGGAGACAAGATTCCTATAGTTTTCCAACATCACATCTGTATACAAATTCTGCTGTTCAGAGTTCAGACACTCCCATTCCTCTCCAGAAAAATCAATGGCCACATCCCTGAAGGTCAACTGTTCCTGAAATAAAAACACATAGCACAATGGTCATGCGGTCACTGACTCTGTTCTTAATGTGAGCCAGGATGAAGTGAGTCGGGAAGAGTGTTTCTCATAAGCTGGACGATCCTAACTATTCACTGAGACATGTTAGCACAGTAGCATTATCTAATTTATTACCTAGCGCTTGAGTAAAGATGACATAAAATTCACAGAAGTAGATACTATCCTTTTATGAAAAACTAAATGTAAAGGCATCAACATAAGTATTTACATTTTTCAATTGCATATTAATGTAAGATGTCTATTTTTCAGATGAAAAGAACATTCTGAGAAAGGTACTTTTCAAACCATGTGTACTTCCCATAAATGGGGAGTATTAAAATATAAATTCTGATTAGAATTATACTTTTTATGACTTTTTGAAATGATACCTGATTTTTTTTGGGGGGGGGGGGAAGGGGGTTGTGGGTTCAGACCTAGTACTTTATAGCTACTAAAGTGGTCTATACCTAAGCTATGTCCCAGCCCTAAAATCAGATATTCTAATTCACTAGTTCAAAACTGGAAAATAGATTTCTGACAATACAGCAAGCTCGTTAGTAATGCCAATGTTAGTGGTCCAAAAAATTAAAACAATTACTGAACAGCAATAAGGCAGATACTAAGAGAATACATTGATGATTTGAAAGAATTTTTTAAAATTTGCATTTTATTATAATATCAGTACAGAAATGATCCTTTCTGATCATTAAAATACACTAAGTGTCACTGACTTTTTCATACATTAATGCATAAAACTCTCAAATAATCCATGAGACCAAGATTTTTTCCCCTTCTATAACATTTTATCAAACATTCATAAATGTTAAAGCCAGAGTTTTATTCAAACCCTAGTTTGAATAAGTCTAGAAGTCATACAATAAGAACATAAAAACCAAAATAAAGTACAAATGTTAAAATATCATTCAGAGTAGTTGAAAAGAGAAATGAACATGCAAAAAGGATAGCAGAAAAATAACAATTATATTTTATGTGCCCAGCCTACTGAGTTACTTTGGTTGGTAAGACAAAATACCTGACAGAAGCAAATTCAGAAACATGTATTTTAGGAAATATTAACTATAGACAATGGATTCCATTTCCACATGCGTATATATGTATTTGGATTCTGCTCCCTTTCCCCGTACCCTCTCATGCCCTCCTAGTCCAGTCCATCTTCTTTCTGCCTAGTCCCCATCCATCTCTTCCTTCCCCTCCTCCTCTTCCACCTTTTTCTCCTCCACCTTTTCCTTCTTTTGATGACCCGGTAAGGGTAAGTTTCATTAGTTTCTCAATAACTACAATTATACCCACGGATTAATGTTAATATCTGCTTCTAGTTTGTCTGATGGACATGTTAATGGATGTGGGAAGCCGACAGAAGGCGGCTATCATCCTTACAGCCATCTTGAGCCATATACCCTGACAAGAGACTTGATTACATTAGCCTACAACAGCTGAGCACACTCTGATAACATCTTGCTTTAGATACCCAGGATCTTCCCTTGGGTGTGTGAGACTTAAAGGTGTGATTTAGAGCTGAGACTTAAGGGCGTGAGAAGTGAGACATATAAAAGGCGAAAGGCAAACAGAAGAGTTCAGTACAACTTGGAGTTAGTTATTAGGTATTAGGCACTTAGCACTTGGAGAAGAAACTTGGAACTTGGAGGCACTAGGGACTAGGAGGACTTGGACTAGGAAGAGAGACTGAAGAATAGATGGGATTGAATCACACTCGGTTTGGTCTCCATTCTTCGAGTCAGTCCTCACTCTCTCTCTCTCTTGCTGAACCCGAAGACCTAAGCAGCTTGGGGCAGTATGGCTCTAACAACCTAGCCCCCAAGGCTTTTGACAGTGTGGGTTCCAACATTGGTAGAGCGGTCCCTGACATTTTGGCCCCCAATGTGGGGCAACTCGGGCCTCGACAAACAGGTGCTAGGTCATCCTCAGAAGATACATTCTAGACCTTCAAGACACTATATTAAGGTTATTTTAAGTATTCATGAAGGAAGGTTGAGGCCTAATCCAGAGGAGCCAGGCTGGTTTGATAACAAAATCTTACTCATGGGGTAAGATACATAATTTATGTACATTAAAAAATCCAGGGTACTTCCAGAAACGTTCCCCCTCCAAAACTGTAAAAGTGCAGAGGGCGACCCTATGTTCCTGTTTACCATCATCTTTTTACTCTGGTAGGAACCCTTCCTCTCTGGCTGCTTTCAGGCGACCATCAGCTCTTCCTTCACCCATGAGCCCAAGGACCACGAAATGAAGGGGGAGAAAAAAACTGAGTGTTGGGATAAAGTAGATGGTAGAGTCCAAGAATCTACAAGTTAGAAACGAGGGCCAATAAGTTCGTACTGAGTGCATACTTAAGCGTTGGGAATTCTAGCATTTCGTAGAGCCCCAATGCCCCATGCAAACCACACACAAGCGTTCAAGGTGGGGGAGGAGGAAAGGGGTATTCTTTTTTAGAAGAAAAGCACTAAGAGAACTGTGGTGATGAAGGAAAGAGCTCCTTTGGGAAGAAAATAGGCAGTTCCTGCTAAGGATGAAGCCAGCATTTTTTATTGGACCCTCAAGTGGTCCTAATTTGTTCTATATTGTCAGCCACTTAAGTCTCCTGTATCATTTAGCTCATTATCAACTTCTATTCAGGGTAACGCCACCACCACCAATTCTAACTCAGTAATGTATACATGTGCGTTTGTGTAAGATCTTTATTCCAGGCCTGGGATCATGGAGCAGTACGCAAAGGGCACATAAGAAATCAAACCCTCACAGGAAGAAACAAGGGTCACTAAGACCAGCTTATACCCTTGTAACAGGCAGGTGCACGTATATATTAAAATGTAAACAAGAAGTACCTTAAAGACACTTCCATGGTAAAATGAGTAACCATAATGTATGGTTCCCAGGTAGTTGCTTTTTTAAATTTAGCCCATGATAAGAAATGTATTTTAATACAACATTCCAGTATGTGTATATACATCCTTGAAAAACTGAAATAAAAAGTAAACAGTTATCTTCATGAAGTATGATACTATACTGTAATACTTTACATCATATTCTATAAGTAAATTAATCAGAATTATTTCTGCCTGCAATTTAAAACATACTGATGACCAGCAAGATGGCTCAGCAGGTAAAAGTGTTTGTCAACTTGAGTTTAATACCAAGGACAAACACAGTAGAGAGAGAGAGAGGACTGACTCACACGAGATCCCTCTGACCACCACATATGTATTGTGGTACATAAATGTTCCATATACATATACACAAATATACGTGATACAAATTTTTAATAAAAATCATCGACTTAGCAAACCAATGTAATGGCTAGGCACTACCTCTTCCACCTCTACCTGCTCCAGTACTTAAGAATAAACTCACTAACCAGCCTATCTTCTCTCAAGCATTTTGGAAGAAGACAATATAACAGTTTCCTCTGAGGCAGGTAACCATTTGAAAAGCTCATAGGTGAGTTTCTGAACAGTCCTACAGCACAGTTGCACAGTTTGATCCCGCTGGCCCAGGAATGGTTTTTAACACATACTTCTGTTTAATCTGTCTTTAATCTGCATCTTGAAGTTAATGATCTTGTAAATTATGGGTTTTTTGTTTTTTTTTTTTTTTTTTTTTTTTTTTTTGAGACAGGGTTTCTCTGTGTAGTCCTGGCTGTCCTGGAACTCACTCTGTAGACCAGGCTGGCCTCGAACTCAAAAATCCACCTGCCTCTGCCTCCCAAGTGCTGGGATTAAAGGCGTGCGCCACCACTGCCCGGCGTAAATTATGTTCTTATGCTTCATTTTTTTTCTGCTAATGGATTAGTATGGTTGCTGAGAGACTATCTCTTCCCCACATTTTTTAGTGTTTTTGTGTAATATTTATTCATGAAAAGTGACCATTACAATTGAGGCAAGACTCCCAATGATTTAAGTTTAACTCAATATTTGTGACCAAGTCTACAGTCTTTTTAAAACTTAGTGATTATTAATATTATGCAGCAAACTTGGGTGTTGGGAGTATCTTTATTTCTAAACTTAAAATAAATGCACATACTTTACAAAGTTGTAAAGATAGGATAAAATGTGTACATAATGTCTGGTCCAAAACCCCCCGTCCCTCCAAATGGCAGTGATGGTGACATTGTCCAAAACAAGACTTTAATCAGATAAAAAGAATTATTACTGGGTAAACAAGCCTAAAGTTTTCTGTTCACTGGAAAAGCAGAAAGTTTAAGGCAGTTTTTGTTCACCAGAAGCCTACCACAAAGTGGCACTGGTTTGTCAGGAAACCTCCTGCACCCTGCTGGGTGTCCCATCATGGGAAGGAAAGATGCCCCTCTACCGATCCTGGGTGTCCCATCATGGGAAGAAAGGATGCCCCTCCACCAATCCTGGGTGTCCCATCATGGGAAGGAAGGGTGCCCTTCCACCCATCCTGGGCATCTCAATTCCAAGTCTCTTGGTTTGCTTGGGGACACCCCAACTTGCAAATGTCACCATGGCACTTACTAAGTCTCTCCCATCCCCTCACTCTCCCCTGGTTTCCTCCCTTGCTGTCTCTCAGCTCTCTCCTTGAAACTTGCTCTCTAACTATGGCTAACCATTTATCTCTCCTCCTTCCCCCTCCCCTCTATGAGCCACCTGCTCTGTTTCTGCCCCATTCATTAGGAAGCTGGATCCTGCCTTTTCTATTTCCCTCGGCATCTGGAACCTAGTCTACAGAAGTCCAGTAAGTATCCACGGCAGCTTCTCTACACACTCCCGGGCTCTAACACACCGGAATGCTCTCCCTCTGGCAGAGCTCGATTTTCTACCCCTATTCCCTCCACCTCTCCCACCTCTCCCACCTCTCTCCACTATGCTTCTGAAAGATGGCTTCTTTTCCTTCTTGCTAGATCTCTCAGCTCCTGTCTCTCAAAATGGGCTCTTCCTGTTCAAAATTACCTGCCTCCTCTAATCTCTTTTCTCCTCAGACTCAGAGATTCCACCAAAGCCTCACTGTCTTACTACACATAGCTCGGCCTCAGTACAGAAGAGATAATCAGTCTCAATGGTCAGAAAATGGCCAAATCCTCACAGACTATGACAACTTCTGCCATCACACAAGCAAAAGATCTGAAAACCGCCTTCCCCCTAAACCTCCTTTGCTCTATTCTGTCTCTAATTTCTCCTGCTGATCACTGGATTCCATCTTGAAAAGATTCAAATGTCTTTGGAGGTTTGGATAATATTAAAGATTGTTTTATGCTATTCTACTAAAAAGCTGGCTCTGTCGTTAGCGGTCTGCTCCCTCCAGACCCAAACAAAATTGTTTACATGTTTTCTCCAGACTCTCTGTGCCCTGGGTCAGAATAGTCATGTGACTGTTTTTGGGGGGGGGGGGGTGGGGGGGGGGAAGGAAGGCAAAACAGAAGAGCCTCCGAAAAGACAGCATGTGCCTTAAGCTGTACAGCTAAAAAGTGAACTACTCCCAGTAGGGGCTGTTGCACTTTTTCTACCCCTATTCCCTCCAGATACACTTTTTCTTGGTTACTTAACTCTCTAAAAAAATCTCCTCTCTTATAGCTCAAAACCTTTTCCTAAAGTACAAACTTTACCTCAATATCTATAAGACCACTGTACAAACTTTATCTCAGGATTTTTAAGTTCATTGGTTCATTGGGTGTAGTTTAAAAAAAAAAAACCTGTGAAATCTGTAACAAAAAGCTTAAAACCTGTAACAGAAAAGGTTGATAAAAAATCTATACATGGCTAATTTTAATTTGCTACAATATGCTTAGATGCAACTTGGATTCAACTCTTGTTTAGGAAAATAGATGTTTTTAAAAAGAAAAAAGTGTGTGCCTGGTGGCTCACTTTAGAATAAATAACAACCACATTGCTGGCAGCCATCTTTACTAAGGTTAAAGAAGGGGCATACCACAAGACTTTGTCACTGTCTTGGTTAAAGTGACCACAGATACCCATAGTGCTTTATCTAACCACTTATCTTAACCAGTCTTTGCTAACTGTGTTCAAAAAAAAAAAAAACTTCTTTGGATACAGAACGTGTTTGATGAATAAGGTTTATGAATTCCTAAGGTCTATGTAGGCTAACAAAAACTAACTTGAAGATGTCTAGCCTCTTTGTCTTTAGTAACTCTCTGTTAAGCTTTAGCTATTTGGATAAACTGACTCAGAAGAAACTGTGATAGTCTACAAAGGCATAGTATAAAAGGGTCAGAAAAGCAAAGTCTTAGCTTCTCTGTGAACTGTATTTATGGTTCAAAGTTTTATCTCGAAGCTAAAGGATTTTAAATTAAATCTCCAATTCCAATTTTTAAGGCTTAAACTTAACAGAGATAAAGCTGAAAAATCCCAATCTTATAAAAGCCAAGACCTTGTAAACTGTTGAGGATAATTAAGACATGCAAGTTAAGGGTCAGTCACCTTATAAATGATCAGTCTTTAATGCACTTGGAGCGGCACCTGTAGACACGCTAAGTGTAAATGTGATTTAAAGTGACAACCTTTAGCCTTCTGAGCATGTCATCAAGGTTAAGCCTAAAACAAGTCACTGAAAAATAAGTACAGTTTGTTTAAAGTCAGGTCCAGATAAATTCAATGATACCCCTCAACCCCCTCAGAGAGATCTGCTGAAATATGGCATATAAGGGCTGGAGAGATGGCTCAGCAGTTAAGAGCACTGACTGTTCTTCCAGAGGACCTGAGTTCAATTCCCAGCAACCACATGGTGGCTCATAACCATCTGTAATAGGATCTGATGCCCTCTTCTGGTATGTCTGAAGACAGCTACAGTGTACTCATACATAAAATAAATAAATCTTTTTTAAAAAAAAAAAAAAAGATATTTAATGAAAACAGCAGAAATCCCAACTCCTGGACATAGCCCTAAGTCTCCACCAAAGAAGAAAGGGGCAGTGGCTTTCACCTGGAATGTAGCTACAATAGTAACTGGACAAAGAACCATTCACCTCCCCAACCACCAAGACCCTGCCCAAACTGTGGACAAGTTAAACACAAGACAATCTGCTGTCCCTCTCCTGGCCTCATCAAGGTAGCTCAGTCCCCAAATTCCTCCTCTTTAGGAAAATTTCTTGGATTTTCTGGGCCTTCGGACCAAAGACTGATACTGCCCTGGGTCCTCTGGCTACAACAAAGCTACCAAGATTACCATGGAGGAGCCCAGGCAGCCTGCCCAAGTAGCAGGTTAGTCTTTGTCACTCTTAATTGATACAGAGGTCATTTGGTCTATACTTTCTACCCAAATTTTCCTTCTCAAGATCTCTGTAATGGTGTCAGTGGTGGCCTTAGCTTACAGTTTAGCTGACCTCAGCCCTTCCCCCTAGGCTACAGCTGCCAGATCAGATACTTAGAAAGTCAGTTTCACTTTACAAAACTCTGGCCTTACAATAACTTTGGGTACAAAAGTTGAACTTATTGTTGATGATACAAATTTAAAAATTTCAAAAAGCTTAACTTATCTGAGTCTCTTAAGTAAAAGAGGCTTGAGGTTGAGGCCCAATTACCTGCCAGCATTATGTGGTTTCATATGTAAAAATCAGGCTTCTTTGCTTGCTTAGAGCTACTAGGTCTTCTGCTGAGAAAGGACAACTCACAGCCAGGCTTACCTTGCAGACAGGCTTCACGCTGACAGAGGTAAACTCACAAGACAGATTTCCAGGCTAAAAAGAAATGCTTCCTCCCGCCCCGCAACCACCTCAGTGGGTTAGAGCTGCTGCTGCCACAGCTGACAGCCTAAGTTTGGTCCCTCGGATTCACACTATGGAAGAACAGAATCCTCTCATGTCACAGGGTTCCATGCTGGCAAGCACCTATCCAGCTCCGAAGAGAAATCAACAAATGAAAAAGGCGTAAAAATAACAGAACAACGAAGCAAGAAAAACTAGTGATTTTAGACAAGAGGACAAGCACGCCCATGAACACTGTCACCTTCTATTCCCAGAAGTAATGCAGAGCAAAGCCAGAAAGCACAGGCCCTCTTGATTTCCAGACCTGGATTATAGAACACTCTTCCCATGATTACTTGGCAACCTAGATTCATTCTTACAAACCTGCACCAAGGATTTAATTAAGCAATCAGAAGACCTCCTGCATCCTAAGTACAACTGACAGAACAGTTACCAAGAAGCTGAAATAGCTCAAGTGCCTTTCAGATTAGACACCAAGAGGTTCTTCCTAGGACATCCAGCGCTGTCCCAATGAGATCTAGCCTCACACCTCAGGCTAAGACAACTGAACCCAGACACTGACATTGGATGCTCCTAGACACCGGAGACATGGCAGCTGGTGTTGGCACCTCTGAAACCCAGGCAAGGAAAGGGCCCCGTGGAGAGCAAGATGAAGAGAAACCCATCACTATGGACAATCTCCAAAAGCTCAACCCCAAAGCATCTGATTGGGTTTCCTATGTCTAAGGAAGACAAAAAGAGAGGCATTATGGTGTGTGTGTGTGTGTGTGTGTGTGTGTGTGTGTGTGTGTGTGTGTG
>JANHMN010000001.1:108960165-109066493 GCA_030674055.1 Rhabdomys pumilio
GTGGTCCAGGACATGCATGACTGTCTCAAGGAAACCACGGTGGTCCAGGACATGCATGACTGTCTCAAGGAAACCACGGCGGTCCAGGAGACCCAGCGTTCTACACAGGTGGGAGCAGCTTTGTTAAAGATGGGACCAGGAATGCAGGGGCTACAGTAGTTACTTGACTGAAAAGGTTCCTTAGGGCCAGGAACCTCAGCTAAGACAGCAAGACTAATTGCTCTGACCCAGCCTCTGGGATGGAGAAAAGGAAACATTTTACACACATACACACACACACACACACACACACACACACACAGACACAAATGGAAAGTCACTATGCCTTTGCTACTGTGCACATGTCCAGGACCAGTGTGGTCTATAGAGAAGAGCCTCTTACCATGGGGGAAGGACAGTACGAACAAAGAAGAAATCTTGGCTCTTCTAGAGGTTCTTTGGCTTCCCCTACAAGTTTCTAACCTCCACTGCCAAGGACACCAAGAAGACGACTCTTCTGAGGGAAGAGGTAACCAGGCCACAGACCTGGCTGCCTGACAAGCTACACAACAGTGGAGATCTATTGATATTCTGGTGACATACCCTGACCCATTATTGCTTAAGACTCCAATCAGTCAAGAGATACAATCAAGAGGAAATGGAGCAAGAAGAAGAAAAGAAAGACAGCACAAACCCACAGGTTGGTGGGGGACACCAGAGGGAAAAATCACCGTCCCAGAAACAACTGGCAGGACTCGGATAACACTGACCCTCATCAGGCCACTCATCTGGGCTCCACAAAACTTTCTGAGTTGCTCAGACCAAGGGATGTTGTACCTAAATTGGACAGCCTGGTATGGAATGTTTCAGCCAGATGCCAGGTTTCTGCTCGAGTAAATTCAAAGCAGAGCCTTTACCCAGGAAGGAATTCGAATGACCAAAGGCCAACACCTCAGCAAACTCTGGGAAACTGACTTCACTGAGATTTAGTCTACCAGGGGAGGATACAGTTGGAGACTCTGGCTCACTCTCCTGCATCGTCCAGTAAATTCTGTTCCTCTCCCTTTCTCCAGCCCCACCCACTCAGAAAGCCTCTGAACAAAGGAGACAAAAGCCCAGTCCACATTTCTGACAACTGTTGCAGCCTTCTCCCCTGATGTCACCAGCCACCTAAATCCCATCTAAGTGACCATACTTGGGTACAAGCCCAATTTGTGGCTAACACATCCTTTTTCTTCATGTACAATCCATAAAAATTTCCCTGCCATAGCCTGGACACGACTTCTCTGGCCTCATTCTCTGAGACTGGTGAACTCACCTGCCAGTTGTTCCCAAATAAACCTGCCTTTATACTTTTAATTTGGCTTGAATTGGCATATGACATTGGCAGTGAAACTTATTATCTTGGTGCTGAAACCCAGGAGGTGAAGCACCCTCACCCCAGTGGGAACAACACCTTTCCCTCAAATTTTCTCTCTATCTGGTGAGGTCGACTTCTGACTGGAGGCAAGCTACCCTTGCAGCCACAGCCTAAGAAGTACTGGGTACTTCTTCCAGATCCTGGACCTATCAGGCTCCCTGCCGAGAGCTGTGGCTGTGCCAGGGCAAGCCTGTTCTGGAACAGAGATGGTCTCTGTTTGGGAGAGCCTCATGGAATTGAGAGACATCTTGCCTCTCCCGAGGCTACTTCCCAACACCTCTCCCCCCCCCCCACACACACACACACACTGAACAACCCAGGCTATCATGTGAGATGCTGATTGTAGTCTCTGGTCCTCAACACAGGCTGGGGAAATGAGCATCATCGGGTCTAAACCTGACCCTCAGACACCCAGGGAGTACCTGATTCAAAATTTATCTAAGTTGATATTGTCTCATACCTTGCACCCAAAATACCTGATCTTCCTTTGTCCTACGACCTGGCCTCCGTACACTCTAGGTAACCAATCTAAATAGCCACCAGAGGGCACTGTAGACTTTAACATTCTTTGTTGATCTTGAAAATTTTTGCCAACATGCACATGAGTGGCCTGAAAAACCTTATGCCCAGGTTTTTTGGAAACGGTGCTTCCACTCTGTCGTAGTTAGGCTTTTACTGCTGTGAACAGACACCATGACCAAAACAACTCTTATAAGGACAACATTTAATTGGGGCTGGCTTACAAGTTCAGGGGTTCAGTCCATTATCAAGGCAGGAGAATGGCAGCATCCAGGCAGGCATGGTGCAGGTGGGGCTGAGAGTTCTACATCTTCATCTGAAGGCCTCTAGAGAAGACTTGCTTCCAAGCAGCTAGGATGAGCGTGGTAAAGCCCACACCCACAGTGACAGCTTACTCCAACAAGGCCACACCCACTCCAAAAGGGCCACACCTTCTAATAGTGCTACTCCCTGGGCTGAGCATATACAAACCATCACAGTTTCTTTAATAAAAATGAAAACAGTCATTTGCAAGCAGCTGTATTTACAGCAGAGAGCCTCAACTTGACTTCATTGTGTAGACCAGGCTGATCTAGAATTCACCAAGATCTGTCTGTCTCTGTCTCCTGTGTCTGCTGTGTTTTAGCTCAGATGCTGTGTGGCTCCTGTCCACGGCCCTATCCTTTTGTTTACAGGGAGAGCATTTTGGCCTCGGCCAAACTTTTGTAGCAGCCACAACCTAGACCTTCATTTCTTCGCCACATGGCTAGCCTGACTTTCCCCACCTTTCACCCGGGAGTTTTAAGGCTGTCAGCTTGGGTTCTAATTGCCATAAATTGGGTGCCATTTGTAGTTTGATCTGGTTCTTCCTCTCAGCCCCATGCTCCTAGAAATAAGACTCAGACTCTATAAAATATATTTACAAATACCTTGCCCATATAACTAGGCTCTTCTCTGACTACATCGTAACTTAAAATAACCCATTCTGCCACTTGGCTGGTTATCTGCACTCAGGTACCATGTATCTGTCTCCTCACATCTTCCTGAACAAATCTCCCACTCCTGGCTCTATCCCAGAATGCTTTCTCCCTCTCGGATGTCTCACCTTCTATTTGACCTTTTCCTATAGGCCATAGGTTTGTTTTTTTTTAATTGACAGGTGATGCATCCATACAATACACAAGATAGTCTCTCTGCCGAGCAACTGCTTCCTCTGCACCTCTCTGAACTGTTCCCCTCCTCCCCAGCAGCTGTGCCTGTGTGCCCCTTTTAAACTGCATTGCCACTTCACACATGTGCCAACCCCAATCCAGGGTGCCCCTGCCTTCTGGGATCCTCCAGATGCCTTGCTTTCCTTCTGCTACTCCGGTCCCCCTACCCCTCTGCACACCTCCAAACCATCATCAACACCCCGCCCCATGGCTGGCCTCTTTTGGTGCAATGGAACTTTATTTAAAATTTTCTCATCTGAGTCTTATCTGAGCTCCCTATCTCTATGCCTCCAGTAACCTTGGTTCCCCAGATAACCCTATATGGACAGGCAGAATTCTCTGTGATTTTTCTCCCCCCTCACCCACACCAGTGGGGTTCATGCAGGCCTTGCTGTTTTCCTTCATAGGTATCTCTATCACAGTATCTCTCATAGTGTCCAGGGGTACTGGGTCATTGAAATAAAAAATCTGTCTGAAAAACTTTGAAAGACCATGGATAACTGCTGAATCCCTGATGTCCCTCCAGTGATAGGTTGTCTCACTGGCCCAGATTGCATTGCAGAACAGCCAAGCACTATATCTCTTTATTGTGGACAAAGGAGGTACCTGCTTGTTCCCGGGGGAAGAATGCTATTACTACATCAGTAAGTCGGCCTAGTAGAGACCCAGGTAGAATCTCTCACATGCTGGGGAAGGGCTGCAGGAGAGGAAACCTGGGCGTCTACCCCACTTCCACTGGTTGTAGTCTGTAGGCTTAGATTTTTTTTCAAGTCCTACTCTTAATATGGGTTCTTAAGTGCTTTAACCTCCCTTCTAGCTCACCACCCACCAGAGGTAGTGGAAAAGAAAAGTTATTAGGTTACAGGGGAGGTGGACCTGTTTAGAAATGGTTCTTCGGAGCAACTCCCATCTGTGTTGTTAGGAAATCAGCAGCTCAGCTCACAGGAATCAGCAGCTGCAGCTCCATCCACTCACCAACACTTCATGGATATACCAACAGTCCAGTTCAGTAGTGTTGGGATAGCAAACATGAATCAGCAGTGGTGGCACAACCTAGCAGACACAGCTAGGCCTCTGCTAAATTGGCATGAGTCAGCAAGAGTGATCAGGACTACCAAGGATGCCAAGAGAAGTTCTTGGCTCAGTAAAGACATGAGACCAAGGATGCATTGCAAAGCTAGCTATGCAAGCCCTCATCACTGTCCCTGGAGTCCTACTCATACTCCCTCTAAACATCACATGTCCTCTATAGGTCTTGCCTCACCAAGTGAGTCTGTCTTAGCAAAACTCCACATGAGTCTGTATCATCTGACATCACTCTGCCCCAATCCTCGGAAGTGGCAAGAGGCCACCAGAACACCACCAGAAGTTTTTTGGTACATTTCTTTCTATGGAGTCACTACAAACAGAGCTCAACTGTGCAACATAAGGTAAACCAATATGTGCATGTCATGAGCAAAGAATCCTTTATCATGTGTCCTTTCACGTGCTTGCTTTAGCAAAACATCCTTTCCCTGTATCCACTACAGAAAAACACTCCTTCATGTGTTTGCCCCAGCAAAACATCATCCAACACAACTGACTTCCAAAGAAACCGTACGTTTCCACTTCAGCAGTCCTCCCTGTTTTAATGGCTCACCCTGATGAGGGCCCCTCATTCTCATTTGCCTACTCTTTCTTTTTGCACCTAGCATCCTCTGCTTTCTTCAGGAACAGATTAGAAACGTTTCCCCAGTAACGATCAGTCAGACACTTCCTCACCCATACCTCCCACTCAGCACAAACTGGCCCTCCCCCTGCTATCCCTCTTCAGCAGGAAGTAGCCAGACACGCTCCAGCACCTATATACCCAGAGTCCAGATGTTTGGTTGAAGCCTCTGTCTACCTGCCCCCCCACTCGTGCCCCCCACCCACATGCTGCATGGTCCCGTAAACTCTGCCTCTTCTCTCTAACTCCATCCATTCAGAAAGCCTCTGAACAGAGGAAAGGAGCCAAAACCCTGTTCCAAATCTCAGACAGCTGTTGCAACCGTCTCCCCTGAAGATTCTAGCCACCCTAATCTCTGCCTAAGTGATCACACTTGGGCACCAGCACAGCTTGTGACTGATAAGTAATTTTCCTTCACCTACAATGGATAAAAACTTCCCTGTCGTAGCCTGGACGCGACTTCTCTGGCCTCATTCTCTGAGACTGGTGAACTCACCTGGAAGCCGTTCCCTAATAAGCCTGCCTTTATTCTTTTAATTCAGTTTGAATTGGCTTATCACATTAGTAGAGAAATCTAGTAACAAGTACTTGCTAGTTTTTATAGATATATTTTCTGGGTGAATAGAAGCATTACCCATCAGGACTAAAACTGCTCAAATAGTAGCTAAAATATTCCTCCAGGAACCAGTTCCTCAATTTGGCCTCTCCTTAGTGATGGGGTCCAAAAATAGCCTAACTTTCACATCCAAAACCTCTCAACTAATAGCTAAAGCTTTAAGCATTGATTGAAAACTCCACTGTGCATATAGACCTCAGAGTTTTGGATAGGAAGAATGAACAGGTTGTTAAAAGAAATCCCCAAAAACTCTCGTTAGAGTCTGGCAAAGGGTGAATACACCTCTTTCCCTTTGATCTGTTCCAGGCCTACTGTACCACATATAGGAAGGGTTTAACCACTATGAGATTATGTCTGGAAGACCTCTCTTACTGTTTCCCCAGAGCAGAGACCAGCAGCTGGCAGAACTCTGCCATTTCTTTCACAAGTCACTACAGGCCCTCCACTTCTGCATAAAGGCTATTCATTGGATTATCCTAAATTCCCAGCTGGCTTCCAAGTCCACCATCAATTTCCCCTGTCCTAGCCCAGTGGTTAAGCAGGTAGCCAAAGAGGCACTGGAACCAAGAAAGGATGCCACATGGTGATTATTTCCACCCCTATGGTCATGAAGGTAGCTGGCATTATACCATGGACCCACCATGTCCAGGTCAAGAAAGTGGAAGCAACAGAAGATGATGCCAACTGGACTGTCTCCCAGACTATGGACCCATTAAAATTAAGGTTTCATTAGTTTCATTCTCTTCTACTCCCTACCTCTCAACCTCCTCAAAGTCCTGTGGGTTTTTTTTTTTTTTTATGAGTATGGGTATGAGTAGAAGGTCATGGTCCAATCCCACTGCCTTCAGGCCTGACATGGGAACTGAGGAAGACAGACAAAGGGGACTTGTTGGCTATAGACCAGTGTTGTGGCCCAAGCTGGCCCACACTTGGGGGGCCAAAATGTCGCGCACTGCTCTGTCAATGTTGGAACCCGTATTGCCAAAAGCCTTGGGGCCTAAATTGTTCCAGCTCAGACTGCCCCAAGTTGCTCTGGTCCACGGGTCAGGGTTCAGCAAGAGAGAGAGTGAGGACGGATGTGAGGAATGGAGACCAAATAGAATGTGATTCAATCCTGTTTACTCTTCAGTCTCTCTTCCTAGTCCAAGTCCTAAGTCTTGAGTTCCTAGTCCCTAGTTCCTAGTCCCTAGTGCCTCCAAGTTCTAAGTTACTTCTTCCAAGTGCCAAGTGCCTAACACCTAATGTCTGATAACTAACTCCAAGTTGTACTGTCTAATTCCAAGTTCTTCCTCCAAGTGCCAAGTGCCAAGTGCCTAATACCTAATTCCCTGTTCCAAGTTGTACTAATGTCAAGTAATCTGTTGTATGGTTCTCTGTTGTATGGTTCTCTCATCTCTCTTCTGTCTGCCTCTTGCCTTTTATATGTCTCACTTCTAAGCCACACCTCTAAGTCATGCCCTTAGGCCTTGTCTCTAAATCTAATCTCTAAGTTATGCCCTTAAGTCTCAGTTCTTTTTTTTTTGTTTTTGTTTTTTTGTTTTCTTTGTTTGGTTTTTCGAGACAGGGTTTCTCTGTATAGCCCTGGCTGTCCTGGAACTCACTCTGTAGACCAGGCTGGCCTTGAACTCAGAAATCCGCCTGCCTCTGCCTCCCAAGTGCTGGGATTAAAGGCGTGCACCACCACCGCCCCGCCAAGTCTCAGTTCTAAATCACACGTTTAAGTCTCACACACCCAAGGAAAGATCCTGGGTATCTAAAACAAGATGTTATCAGAGTGTGCTCAGCTGTTGTAGGCTAATGTAATCAAGTCTCTTGTCAGGGTATATGGCTCAAAATGGCTGCAAGGGTGATAGCCACCTTCTGTCAGCTCCCCACAGACCAGTAATCCATACTCTACCTTGACCTTTGCTCACAGATACTCACTTTAAGTGTCTAAAGTGGGAGTTTATCTTTTGAGAGAGGAACACAGAGTTTGTACTTTTGTGCATGCCCTGTGGCTGGGTTGTTAGTTTCTGAGAAGAAGGGAGTTTCCATTGCAAAGAATGAGGTTGTGAAACAGGTGTTTCTCCCTGAAGCACATGAATATGATACACACACACACACACACACACACACACACACACACATACGTGCACGTGTTTATGCGTGTGTATTCCCTTTCAAGGAATGCACAATAGAAAAAATGTAATCCAATGACCATAAAATTAAAGGTCTTAAAATTTCTTAAGAAAGATTCTGGCCTATAGGAAACAAGGAGAACCTGGGAAATCAGACTTTACGTCACAGGAAGGAACACTGGGGGATAGTGAAGTGGGAATTTCTGGTTTAGTTAGAAACTCAATATGTCATGTGATGTTTTTCTGGAAACTGTCTTATGAGAGGATGTTTTGCTGAGAACAAACACAGGGTATTAGTTGTTTGGTGTCTGGTGAAAGAGCATGTGATGTTTGCTGGAGCAGACACTTTAGAGACACATGATATTTGCAAAAATTATAACCCAGCAGACAGTGGATGACCCTACTGTATTAACGCACCTTACAACTCTCTGGTATTCTTCACTGATGACACTCTTACATTGGTTCACCTTGCTTTCTTTGCACATCCTCACTTGTCATGACTCCATAGAGAGAGACACACTAAAGAACTTCTGGTGGTGTTCTGAGGACTAGGGCTGATCAGCAGAGCTGAAGACCCCCTCTTGGGGGAGACCCTCACTCAAGTCTCGAGAAGTCACAGTCACCCCAAAACTCGCAAGACACCGAATCTGGATGCAAACAGCAGAGGCTTTATTCAGGAGAGTTAGCCAGCTAATGGTCAATTCGTTTGCTCACGCAGGAGCTGAATTGACAAAGACCGGCTGACTAAGGGGCTTTTTAAAGGGGAAAACCACAAGCCAGGGAAGTAAGGAGGGGGTAAGGGGTTGCTAAGGAAACATAACATAAAAATAGCGGAAAATTCCAGAGGAACCCAACCTAAGTGAGTCAGGATCATGTGGAAAACACTCTGTATACTCATTCTTCTCAAAAATGTGGTCTTGCCATGTCACTGTGGTCTTGCCCTGTCATTGTGGCCTTGCTCTGTCACTTGCTCAACTATTTCTCAGTTGCTCCGGACACAGCCCTGCCCTGTCATCACGGTCACTAGTTTCTCAGCACCACCTAGATGACTTGCATTCCTCTCTTCCCTTTGTGGTTAGCCAGTTCCTGAAACTGGCCAATCTACATTTTTAGCTTGCTTCAGAGAAAATTTTCCATGCCCTTTAAAATGAGGCCTAAAGAAAAGCCTATATACATTTTATAAAATGATTTCTATAATTTTCACTCTACAGAGCTTCATGGTTTCTCCTGAATTAAACCACTGTTTCTGATTCGTGTTTGGTGTTTGCCGAGTAAACTGGACTGCCACTGCTGATTCCTGTTTGATGTTTGCCAAGTGGACTTGACTGCCATTGCTGATTCCTGTTTGATGTTTGCCAAATGGACTGGACTGCTGACAAAAAGGAAGACTGAATTTGCCCCCAAAAAGTATTTCTAAACAGGTCCACAACCCCCATTTTCCTATTAACCTTTCTTTTCTCCTGCCTCTGGTGGCTGGTGGGCTAGAAGGGAGCTTGAAGCATTAAAGATCCATAATTAAAGTAGGTTTTGAAAAATGTAAGCATATAGAATTGGTTTACTATCGAGAAGAAACCCTCCCCTGTGGGTCCCCAGACCTTAGAGTCCTAACAAAGATCTATCCATGTCAAAGCCCTGATCAACTCTCCCCTCACAGAATCTACCTTACTCAACACACTGGGGGGCAGTCCTGCCTCCTACTGTCCAGGAAGCTGAGGGATTCACATTCCCATTTTTCACTCTTGACAAAATCTACCTCTTAATCATTCATGGCCACTTACTTCTTATGAAACAATAAAGACTATATGTGCCTTTGGCAGAAACTCGTTGTTTCTATGCTAATCAATCAGGAGTAATTAAAAACAATCTCCATGGATGGAAAAAAAAAACTCAAAAAGGATTTTGTTGATTTTAACACTTTTCTTTTCCTACCCTCTTCCTTTCCTTCCTTCTTTCTTTCTTCCTTTCTTTCTAATTAATTGGTTATTTTATTTATTTACATTTCAAATGTTGCCCCCCTTCCTGGTCTCCCTTCCACAAACCATGCATCCCATCCCTCCTCCCCTTAGCCTCTAAGAGGATGCTCCCTCACCATCCACCCACTCCCTTCTCACCCCTCAAACATCCCCCTATGCTGGGGCAACAAGCCTTCACAGGACTGAGGGCCTTACCTCCCATTGATGCCAGATAAGGCAATCCTCGGCTACATATGTAGTTAGAGCCATGGCCCCATCCATGTATATACTCTTTGGTTGGTGGCTTAGTGCCCGGGAACTCTGGGGGATCCGGTTAGTTGATGTTATTCTTCTTATGGGGTTGCAATCCCCTTCAGCTCCTTCAGTCCTTCCCCTAACTCTTCCATTGAGGTCCCCGGGCTCAGTCCGTTAGCTGACTGTAAGTATCTGCATCTGTCTTAATCAGGTGCTGGCAGAGTCTCTCAAAGGACAGCCATACTAGGCTCCTGTCTGCAAGTGCTTCCCGGTATCAGCAATAGTGTCAGGGTTTGGTGTCTGCAGATGGAATGGATCCCAAGGTGGGGCGGTCTCTGGATTGCTTTTCTTTCTATCTCTGCTCCATTTTTTTTGTCCCTGCATTTCCTTTAGACAAGAACATTTCTGGGTTAAAATTTTTTAGATGAGTGGGTGGTCCCATCCCTCAACTGGGGACCATGTCCTCTACTGGAGGTAGTCTCTTCAGATTCTATCTCCCCTCTGTTGGGTATTCTGGCTAATGTCATCCACATTGGGTCCTAGGAACCTTTCACTTCCCTGCTGTCTGGGACTTTCTAGTGGCTTCCTTGCACATCCCTCTTTCCTCCCTCCCACTGCTACATATTTCATTCTCCTGACCCTCTGCACTTCCCTCATGTCTCTTACCTAATCCTGCTCCCTTTTTCCCTCCCTCTCCTCTCTCTTTCCCAGGTCTTTCCCTCCTTCTACCTCCTGTGATTCTTTTTCCCCCTTCTACGTAGAATTGAAGCATCCACACTTTGATCTTCCTTCTTGTTATGCTTCATATGGTCTATGAGTTGTATTGTGGGTATTCTGAGTTTTGGACTAATGTCCACTTATAAGTGAGTACATATCATGTGTGTCCTTTTGGGTCTGGGTTACCTCACTCAGGATGATATTTTCTAGTTCCATCCATTTGCCTGCAAAATTCATGAAGTCATCATTTTTAATAGCAGAGTAGTATTCCATTGTGTGAATACACCATATTGTCTGTATCCATTCTTCTATTGAGGGACATCTGGATTATTTCTACCTTCTGGCTATTACAAATAAGGCTGCTATGAACATAGTGGAGCAAGTGTCCTTGTGATATGGTGGACATAGTGGTATAGCTGGGTGTTCAGGTAGAACTAGTTCCAATTGTCTGAGGAACTGCCAGATTGATTTCCAAAGTGGTTGTACCAGTTTGCTGGTACAATCCCACCAGCATCTCCACATTCTCGCCAGCATCTGCTGTCACCTGAGTTTTTGATCTTAGCCATTCTGATTTGTGTGAGGTGGAATCTCAGGGTTATTTTGATTTGCATCCCTAATAACTAAGGATGTTGAACATTTCTTTAGGTGCTTCTCGGCCACTTCAAGGTTCTTTGAGAATTTTTGTTTAGCTTTGTGTCCCATTTTTTAATAGGGCTATTTGGTTCTCTGGAGTCTAATTTCTTGAGTTCTTTGTATACTTTGAATATTATCTCTCTATCAGATGTAGGGTTGGTGAAGATCTTTACCCAATCTGTTGGTTACTGTTTTGTCCTATTGATGTGAGAAATTCAAGTCTCAGTTTGAATTTAGAATTCACTGCCCTGGGGCGCATTCCAGGAGGAGTACATTATTCCTTAGTCAGAGGACACTAGCTGGATAAACATAGAGAAGAAGAAGGGAGAGGCTGATTAACATTCCTCAGACCGCAGGGAAGGGAACCCACCTTCAGGTGGGGAAGGCCCAGAGCACAGAGACACATTCCAGGATGGGAGGTGGTCAGGAAGCCAGACCCTTAACGTAATAAACCTGGACAACTGGAAGATACTCATTGTCATAAAAGTAATGTGCAAATCTGAGTCACCTAGAGACCGGACGTGAGAAGGTCAGCCTTTGTGGTTGCCCTCGTGAACTCCGTATAAGAACTGCTCCCAGCTTTTGTTCAGGGTTCTCTTGCCTGCATGCAAGAGAGCCCCAGTGCACTGGTACCATTAAACCTCATGTTGTTGCAGCAAATCCTCTGTCCATGTGTGATTCTGCAGGAGTACATCCCCTGTTTTGGATCTTAGAGTCTAACATTGACAGTTTCCTTTGCCTTACAGAAGCTTTGCAATTTTATGAGATTGTGCCCTCCCCCCAGCCTTGAGCAGGCCAGAAAGACCTTGTTAGCCACAATAGACCTAATAATAGGACCTAGTGAAGTTACCCACCTTGGCTGCCCATACAACCTGCTACAGGAACTTAGAAGAATAGACTGCCCGCTAAGCTTGCCTTGAGACATCTCTCGCTGTAACAAAGGATGGGTTCTGGTGGAGATTTCCCTTTAAATTGAAGAGCTGAATATTAAACTTCAAGCCTCGATCCGAAAACTTTGTCTTGCCTTCATGCTTCTCTCACCTGTCCATCCCCCTTTTCATTTCCAGCCCTCCTTTCAGTTGAACTCAGTTCGTATGTGGCTGCACGTGGCTATATGAGGTCCCATTTGTCAATTGTTGATCTTAGAGCACAAGCCATTGGTGTTCTGTTCAGGAACTTTTCCCCTGTGCTCATGTGTTCAAAACTCTTCCCCACTTTACCTTCTCTTAGTTTCAGTATATCTAGTTTTATGTGGAGGTCCTTGATCCACTTGGACTTGAGCTTTGTACAAGAAGATAAAAATGGATGGATTTGCATTCTTCTACATGCAGACTGCCAGTTGAACCAGCACCATTTGTTGAAAATACTGTCTTTTTTCCACTGGATGGTTTTACCTCTTTTATCAAAGATCAAGTGACCATAGGTGTGTGGGTTCATTTCTGGGTCTTCAGTTCTATTCCATTGATCTATCTGCCTGTCTCTGTACCAATAACATGTACTTTTTTATCTCTATTGCTCTGTAATACAGCTTGAGGTCAGGGATGGTGATTCCCTCAGAAATTCTTTTATTGTTGTGAATTGTTTTCACTATCCTGATTTTTTTTTGTTATTCCAGAAGAAGTTGAGAATTGCTCTATTGATCTCTGTAAAGAATTGAGTTGAAATTTTGATGAAGAGTGCATTGAAGCTGTAGATTGCTTTTGGTAAGATGGACATTTTTACTATGTTAATTCTATGGATCCATGAGCATGGGGTCTCTTGCCTTTTTTTTAAAGACTTGAAATTCTTGTCATGTGGATCTTTCACTAGTTTGGTTAGAGTTACACCAAGGTATTTTATATTATGTGTGACTATTGTGAAGGGTGTTGTTCCCCTAATTTCTTTCTCAGCCCATTTATCCTTTGTGTAGAGGAAGGAAAGTTTTGTCAATTTTTAAAAATTTATTCACTTTATTTATTTACTTTACATCTGATTGCACCCCCACTCTCTCCTCTCCTCCCAATCCCATTATCACATACCCCTCCTCCATGGCCCCTCTCCTCCTCAGAAAAGGAGAAGCTCTTCCTGGGTACCAACCTGCCCTGGTGTATCAAGTTGCAGCAGAACTAAGGGCATTCTCTCTCATTGAGGCCAGACAAGGAAGCCCAGCTAGGAGAAGAGGATACAATGGCAGGCAACAGAGTCAGAGACAGTTCCCTGCTCAAATTATTAGGGGACCCACATGAAGACCACACTGCAATCTGCTACAAATGTGTCGAGGAACTACATCCAGCCCGTGCATGTTCTTTGGTAAGTGGTTTAGTACCTGTGAGCCCCAATGGGCCCAGGTTAGTTGACTCTGTTGGTCTTCTTGTGGTGTCCTTGACCCCTCTGGCTCCCTAAATCCTTCCACGAGACTTCCCAAGCTCCACCTAATGTTTGTCTGTGGGTCTCTGCATCTGTTTCCATTGAAAGAAAAATTGTATGGATCCCACAAAAAACTAATAAAATAGCAGGGCCCTGTAGATGCCTTCTCCCTAACCTAAGTAGCTGAAAATGCCACCTTCATGGTTTGCTAGCCAGAGGCCCAGTTAATCAATTACCAAAGAATGCAGAGTTACAGGATAAAGGACAAGGCCTGTTAAGTCATCCCAGGGACTGGCTGGTCATAAAGATAAGAAAGGTACGAAAGGACATCTTTAAAAAAAAAAATAGGGATGTGCCTCGGGTATGTCCAAATGAGTAATGGGACATCTGGTGTTCCTCCAAACCCTCCTCCCCCTTCTGAGGTCTGCTCAGTGTTCCAGGAAACTATAATTTAAGTTTAACTAGATGCTCTGCTAACCTAGATAAGCATCTGCCTGCAGGAACTGCACTCTGCCCCCATTGACAGGTACAGCCTGCTCATGTTCAAAAACTGTAAAGCAACGAATCGTGTTAACTGAGCGAAAGTTTTTCCCTTTCCCCACTCTGTGCCTATAAAAACCCTAAACCCTTGAGCCTTGGGGTCGACCCCTCTGTCTTCTACATGAGACATGTGTCGGCCTGGAGTGCTCCGACATTAAACTGCCTCATGTGCTTGCACCAAGTCAGTCTCCGTGTGTCCTTGGGTGAGTGTCATCCTGAGACTCAAGCGGGATCCTCTTCTGGGGGGTCTTTCAGCCTTTCACCATCAGCTTCTGGGTGAAGCCTCTCAGAAAACAGTAATGTTATACTCCTGTCTGAAAACATAGCAGTAGCATTAATAGTGTCAGGGGTTGGCTCTCATCCATGGGTTGGGTCTCAGGTTGAGTCAGTCATTGGTTGGCCATTCTCTCAGTCTCTGTTCCATCTTGATTCCTGCACATCTGTTGTAGTAATTATTTGAATCCCAGTCCAAGGTTTCTACTCTGCCTTAGGTATTTAAGTTCCTAAATGAAACAGACATGTAATCTTTTTACTTACAGTAAGACTTAAATGTTACAAAAGCTGAGCAGCTGCCTACCCTCTGTGCTGTTAAAATCCACTTTCCTATCAATAACCCTGAGTTATTACTTACTATGTTTCATCTTGGCTGCTCTTAACTCTAATTGGCCAGCCCTTAGGGCCATGTTCTCTTGACTCCTAACCCATGGTGGCTTCTCCATCCTTCTCTCCTGCACCTTCTTCTTCCCCTCATGGTTCTCTCTGACCCAAGCCAGGGAAACCTCAACCCCACCTATGTCTCTTATTCCCAGCCTATTGGCTGTGGGCATCTTTATTTACTAATCAGAAATAACTTGGGGGTAGGTGTAGGAGGAGATAAGGTGGGAGGAGTAAGGAGAGAAAGAGGAAAAGGAAGAGGAGGAGCAAGGCAAGGGAGAGCAGAGATGTAGGAGGATGAAGAGCCATGCAGGTATGGAGAGCAGTCCTGGGTAACAACTTATATCTAGGTTAGTTAATTGGGAAATACTTCTAATTGTATGGGCATATTGTCATTGAGCATTACCAAACATATAAAGCCTTTGATTAATCTTTAAGCTTTAGAGTCTCATTTCCTACCAGGCACATGTGGATGGAGGGATGGTCTGGACACAACCCAGCCTTGTAGAGACAGCATGGAAGATTGGCAGAGCCATCTCCCAAGCTGGCATCTCATGGGTGGCAGGGCTGGTGTTTCTGGCTGGCTGTTTCTAGCTGCAGTGCACACGTGGCCTCCAGTCGCGGAACATGGCAGCTGAGCTAGGCAGAACCACTGCAGCTTAGATAGTCATCTTGACCAGCGGCTGTTTTAAATCATTACTTCAACAGTTAGAATCACAGGGGTTATATGCATACTGCAGCTCTTGGGGGCCTGCACTTAGAATTACAACAGACAGCAAGAGACAAAACCTCAACACACATCTTGTAGGCAGGACAAATTTTGGGTCAAAGTTCTTGTGAGTGGTTTGGTGTCACTCTCTCTCCACTGGAAGTCCCACCTGGCTACAGGAGATGACCACTGCAGGCTCCACAATCCCTAGCTGCTAGCTCTCCTTTATACAAATGATAAATGGGCTAAGAAAGAAATTAGGGAAACAACATCCTTTACAGTAGCCACAAATAATATAAAATATCTTGATGTAACTCTAACTAAGCAAGTCGAAGAACTATAAATACCTGAAAAAAAGAAATTGAGGAAGATATCAGAAGATAGAGAGATCTCCCATGCTCATGCCCATGGCCATCCTACCAAAAGCAATCTACAGATTCAATGCAATCCCCCATCAAAATTCAAACTCAATTCTTTACAGACCTTGAAAAAGCAATTTCCTACTTGATATGAAAACAAAACAAAACAAAACAAAACAAAACAAAACAAAAACCAAAAAACCTAGGATGGCTAAAACAATCGTGTACAATAAAAAAATTTCTGGAGGTATCACCATTCCTGATTTTAAACTATACTACAGAGCAATAGTAATAAAAACTGCATTGTATTGGCATAAAAACAGACAGGTTGATCAATGGAATAGAATCAAAGACCCAGAAAGAAACCCTCACACCTATGGACACTTGACTTTTGACAAAGATGCCAAAATCATATAATGGAAAAAAAAAGTATCTTCAACTGGGCACCTTTAATCCCAGCACTTGGGAGGCAGAGGCAGGTGGATTTCTGAGTTCAAGGCCAGCCTGGTCTACAGAGTGAGTTCCAGGACAGCCAGGACTACACAGAGAAACCCTGTCTCGAAAAACCAAAAAAGAAAAGAAAAAGAGAAAGCATCTTCAACAAATTGTGCTGGTCTAACTGAATGTTGGCATGTAGAAGAATGCAAGTAGATTGATATTTATCACCCTGCACAAAAAAAACTCTATCAGTTTTCTTTATCTCACATATTTGTAATTTTCACTGATTTTCTTTTTTTAAAGATCTATTTTTATTTTATGTGTATGGGTGTTTTGCCTACATGTATGCTTCTGCACCACGTATTCAGTGCCCATAGACAACAAAAGGTGGTGTTAGATTTTCTGGAGCTGCAGTTAGAGGTGATTGTGCACCACCATATGGGTGTTGGGAACCAAACCTGGGTCCTCTGGAAGGCCAGCAAGTGCTCTTAAGCACTGAGCCATCTCTCCAGCACCACACTGACATTTGCTATCATTTTCCTAGTCTTCATTACTTTCTGCTATAATTTTTACTCTTTTTACTAACTCTAAGGTTAGTTCCTTTTTCTAGTACCCTGAAACATAAAATTGGTTAACTATAAAAGCTGCCTGACACTGTCAGCTTAGAGAGAAAAGATGTCATTGGCTTATAGTTTTGAATGGTAATTCATAATTGAATCACTCTGTAGCTTTTGGACTGCCATACACTTCATGTTGCAAGCCACAGATGGTAGAGAAGAAACTGTTAGTACAGGGCCAGGGAATGAGGAAAAAAGACCAGAGTTCCAAAATTCTCTTCAGAAGCATTCCCTCAAGGACCTGAAGACTTCTTTCTAGACCCTTACAAAGCAGTTACATCTCAGATTGAAACATTTCACCTTCAGGAATGTTCCTTAAGGCAGAAAGTAAACAACTCAAAATAGCTTCAGGAAATCCCTCAATCTGACCAGACTCACTAGACCCTCAAGAGCAACAAATAAAGACTGAGGAGTTACTTTCAGATGATCCCAGGTGCAAGGCAGACTCTGAGACAAGCTCAACTACCTAGAAGCAAGGACAGGCCAAACAGCCTGAAGGGAGCAGAAGCCTACTGAGCTGCCTGGAAGAGGCTCAGATCAGCTGAGTCATTAGAAAGGACAGTCTCCACCTGCTGAGCTGCCCGTAGGCTGTGCAGTGGCTCCAGATTCCCAGCTTTTGTAAACCGTCACTCATGCTGGGTTGGACTCTGGTGATATGTATTTGAGTCATTTCTAGTCTTGTAAGTAATCTCTTACCCATACTCCTGTAAGGAACCCCAATAAAACTCATTGTATCACCAACTTTGCACATTGGTGGCATTTATACTTTTGTCTGTTGTGGGCTCCCTATCTTAGATGAGTGAGTGTGTATGTGTGTATGTCTGTGGAGGGTATCACACTGCAAATCTTTAGGAAAAGTCTCTCAGGCAACAATCCCCCCACCTCTGAAAAGTGTCATACCTCTAAATATTACCATAGGGTAATTAAAACTCAACCTTGACATTCTATATTCTGTATTTGACACACACACCTCCAACACACACAGACACACACAGATTCATGCCCATCTGTAATATAAATTTTATTAGCAAACTATTATATGCTGTTTAATTTTACTAAGCTGGCTCTGAAAGGAAAGTAGCTGATCTCTGCCTTGTTTCTATTACTGCAACAGAACACCATGACCAAAGAGCATGTTGGGGAGAAAGGGCTTGCATTTCTGCATCATTGAAGGAAGTTAGGGCAGGAACTCAAGCAAGGCTGGTACCTGGAGGCAGTAGTTGATGCAGAAGCCATGGAAGAGCGCTGGCTACTGGCTTGCTTCACATGGCTTTCTTATAGAACCTAGGACCACCTGCCCAGGGATAGTACGACTCTCAATGGATTGGTCTCTGCCCCATCAATCACTAATTAAGAAGATGCTGTATGGGCTGGCCTTCAGCCCCACCTTATGAAGGCAGTTTCTCAATTGAGGTTTTTATCCTCTCAGATGACTATAGTTTGTGTCATAATATAGTTGACATAATCTAGACAGCATATCCTTCCATTTCAGAATCAATCATGTCTGTCCCAAAATGTCCTCTAAGGCCCCATTTTCAGGGATGTGTTGAGCCCCAGCACTGTGACAAGGTGAAAGAGGAACAGCAAAAATAACCCAGAGTAAAAACACTGTTGTCTTAGTTAGGATTTTATTGCTGTGATGATCATGGCAACCCTTATTTTTTTGCCATTTTTTATTTTTATTTTATTTTTTACTTTTTAACACAGGGGTTATAAACACAAAAATGTAGGATGTGGGGAAGGGGATGACACAGGAACATAGGTGTTCAGGGGCAGTACAGATATCTTTCAGAACAGGGTATCAGCTTGGTAAAGGTTCAGGGGACAGGTCACTATGACTTTGTCTGTGATTCACTTGTCCTTAGCTAAGTTGGTACTATCCACCAAGGCTGCCTATTTACAAGGTCTATGACTACTCAGGCTGGTAAATTTCCACAAAACCTGCCTGTTTACAATAGCTTATAGCCATCTGTTTCAGTGTTTTTCCACAGAGAACCAGTATTTTCTGTTAACAGGCATGTATGTCAGGCCTATTGCTGATTTTAGGCTTATGGCTGATTTTCATGGTAACTCTTATGAAGGAAAAGTTGGGGCTGGCTCACAGCTTCAGAATTTTAGTTCATTTTTCATTATGGCAGAAAGCATGGCAGCAGGCATGCAGACATCATGCTAGAGAAGTAGTTTAGAGTTCTACATCTTAATCCACAGGGAGCAGGAGACTGAGACACACTGGCCAGACTCAAGCTTCTTAGACCTCAAAGTATGATTGTTCTCCATATAGAATACCATATCATAATATAAAATGAATTCATTGCATGTCAATCTCCAGAGGCTTAGAGTCCTTGGCTTGTTCTCTTGAACCATTTGTCCTTGTTAGGTGAGTGAACACCCAAGCTATGTAGAGGCAATAGGCCTTCTTCTGTCATCTCCAGATAGGAATGTTATTCCACCTATAGAATTCAATGCTCTCTGCTACTGACTGAAAAATGTATCTATAAGTTTTATTTAAGAAATGTTTGGTAGAGTGTTTGCCAGGCACACACAAGGCCCTGGGCTTGATTCTCAGCACCACCAGAAGAACCAAAAGAAAACATGAGGAGGAAAGCCAAAACCAAGAGCGGGGTGGAGGTAAAGGGTGAAACTTAGCTATAAAAAGGACATCCAACCACAATGCAGTATATATAAGCTTTATGTAAATGAACCCTATTCTTCTAAATTTAACCCCAGAAGTGGAATGTTAGGGATCTGACAGTCACTGGGCTATACTTTTAGTTGCAGCCAAGGGTTTTTCCAGCAAATTTTCATTAGTTTAATGATTCTTTGGAATGCAAAACCATACAGTTTCTGAACTATTTAACTATTTTGAATCCTTGAAAGCACCCAGTCCTCAGTGCCTCTTCTACGCTAGGATGAATGAACCTGCCCAGAATCCCTAGTAGTTCAACAGTCATCTCTTCCTCAGGCTGTAGGATTCATTTAGAACTTTATGCTCTCACCTTGATTCTGAAGTTCATGGGTGCTTAAGTATCAGCAGGCCTATGCTACCTCTAGAGCAGTGGTTCTAAACCACCCTAAACAAGGGGCTTGACCCCTTGTGGAAGTTGAAAGACTCTTTCACAGAGGTCACATATCAAATATCCTGCATATCAGATATTTACATTACATTCATAACAGTAGTCAAATTACAGGTATGAAGTAGCAATGAAATAATGTTACGATTGGGGCCACCACAACATGAAGAACTGTATTTAAGGGCCACAGCATAAGGAAGGTTGAGAACTATAGCTCTAGCGGGTACCAGAAATGAGTCTTTGCTCTTGCATCTCTAAAGTTTGGTCCATGGTGGCACAGTCCCAGTGTTTGCAGACCTTTTTTCCTGTGTGTGCTTCTAGGTCTAAATCATCCTCTTGATAAGAACACAATGCTATGTAGATTGTTTTCTAGAATTTGGCACATGAGAATTCTACCTTGGGGCCACTTGTATGTATGCTGTTTGTGTCTTCTATCCATTGGGGTTTGTTATGAATTGCTTTTTCCATAATTCCTATGTAGGTATTTGTGGAACAGACTACTCTCTACATTGATTTGCCTGTATGCCCTTGACAATTAGCTGACATGATTAGGAAGGTCATTTTGGAAACTCGCTGTTCTGTCCCATTAAGCTACAGCTTCCAATCATATATTTTAAAAAATAAGATGAAATAATGTAAAATACATTAAAAATATTGTACTTTTATGATAAGTTCTTGAGACCAGATGTACATGTCCTTGAAGGGTTTTTCTTGTCTTATACCATTTCAAGGTTTCAAATAGGTGGAATATTTTGGGGAATTAAACTTGGCATTTTTCTGAGTCTGTAGATAAAGGTGAAAAGATTACCTCAATAATGATTATACCACAGATCAAGGAATGTGTGTGTGTGTGTATACATATATATGTGTGTGAGTGTGTATTTTTTCTCTCTCAACCAAGTCTCAAGAAACCGTAAATGTGTGTTTATGTTTTGTTAAGACATACTTTCGGCTTCTCTGCTTCTATGGTAAGGAAGCTGATGGTTGTTTCTCCTAGAAAAAAATCTCTGTGACTATGATTATTGGGTTCAGAAGGTGACAAGGTGTCCTCCTTTGAAATTACAGCTAGAAAAAGTAAAAAATTTTGTCTAGTAAATGTATGTGGCCACTTCATGTTTGTTTCTGATTGATCCTAAATATATAAATATGTTCCGCATGTCTTAGTTATGGATTATTGGCTTATAAGTTATTAGGTACGGTTAAAAATTTGTAACATTGGTAACAAAAGGTTGGCTTAAAACTGGTAACTCAGGGTTGGAGTTATTCTGGGCAACAACATATGGCATGAGCCAACCCAGGGAAAGAGGCCTCTAAAGATATCTTTAAATTGGGATAATATTTTATATAATTCCTGTCCTAGAAACCAGACTTATAAAAGATAAATTTTAAAACAATGCTTATTTAATGAGGTATTAAAAGCTGCACTGTCATGCATCCATATACAAAAACTGGTAACATGAAAGTAATGCACTTGGTATTGATTTTAGAGAGACTGGATTGTTTACACTGTTAAAAATTGGTTTTGCTTTCCAAAATTATGGTTATGGTCTGATATCACAAAAGAAACTTTAAAAAAATTATCTCTCTATATATTTTCTCAATTGGCACACATACATACATACATATATACATACATATGTATACATATGTATGATGCTAATGGAACATTGGCAGTTTACAATTCAATCAAAAGCTCAAGATTTTACCTCCCCTTGGAACTCACCCATATTTGTAATTAAGAAAAAATCAGGCAAGTAGAGATTACTGCAAGATTTATGAAAGGTTAATGAAACTATGGGAGCATTACAACCTGGCTTACCTACTCCAACTGCCATCCCAAAAAAATGTACAAAATTATTATAGATTTAAAAGATTGTTTTTATACTATTCCTTTGCATCCTGCTGATTGTAAAAGGTTAGTATTTAGTGTGATTGCTTGTAATTTTAAAGAACTCATGAAGCCATTTCATTGGAAAGTTTTGTATCAGGGAATAGGTAATAGCCCTACATTATGTCAAAAAATTGTCACTGCTTTAATACAAGAAGTTAGAACATTGTATATACTTCAGTGTATATTATTCATTATATGGATAATATTTTATTAGCTGATCCCTCTGAAGGAGTTTTACTACAAGTTTTACTATAAGAGTCTTTGCTCTTATACAAGCTTTAAAATCTTGGAAATTAGTTGTTTCCAGAAAAGATTCAAAGACAATATCAATATTTGGGACATCAGTTATATCCAAGGCAAATTGTGGCACAGAAAATTCAAATAAGAAAAGATAATTTACTTACTTCAAAAGCTGCTAGGAGTTGTTAATTGACTAAGAAAGCCCTCACCTTAAACTGACCACAGGAGAGCTTAAGCCTCTGTTTGATGTTCTCAAGGGAATGCAAATCCTAATTTCCCTGATTAACTGATGAGGAATGAATAGCTTTGCAGAAAATAAAGGAAGCTACTAGCCAACAACTGATACATTATGTAGACTATGACCAATTGTTGGGTGTTTGCATTCTTGCTCCTTCTCAGGCACCCACAGAAGTTCTTTGGCAGAAGGTACCACTAATGTGGATTCATCTGAAGAAACTCAAAGGGGGATTCTCACTCAAGTCTCAGGATGGTGCCCACCCAAATAAAACTCACGAGAGACCAGCTTGCTGTAAACACATGAGGCAGTGTAATATCAGAGCTCTGGGCCAGTCCATATCCCCATATCTCACATAGGGGATAGAGGGACTGACCAGGAGGATCTAAGGATTAGAACTTTTATAGCCAAGGGGTGGGGGAAGTGGGAGATTTTTACATGGGTACACATGATTGGTGGTTTTACATCAGCAGACTGTACCGGTCTAAGTTAGCGTAGTATCTAGTTAAACTTAAATTGCAGTTTCTTGGACCTTGAGAAGACCTCAAAAGGGTGGGGGGAAGGGTTTGGAGGAACACCAGATGGCCCATTACTCATTTGGACATATCTCTGTTCTTCTAAGGATGTCCTTGTATACCTTTTTATCTTTCATGGTCAGTCAGTTTCTTTGGATGATTTAATAGGCCTTTGTCTTGTAGCTCCACATCTTCTGTAACTAATTAAGTGGGCCCAAACCTGCTGACAGGCATTTTTAACTATTTAGGTTAGGGAAAAGGAATCACAGGCCCTGCTAACTTTATTAGTTTGGGCCTATTTCAAAATTTTCTTTCACTTCAAGTCCAAAGAAAGTCTTAACACCCTATTATGAAGCTATTGCTATGTTAATACAGTATTGCAGGATAGGATCACGAGAGTATTTTGGGAAAGAACCTGATGAAATATTTATTTCTTATTCCAAATAGCAATTAAATTGGTTATTGCAGAATACTGACAATTGGCCTATTGCATGTGCAAACTTTTCAGGCCAGATTAAATAATCATTATCCAAAAGATAAGTTGTTATAATTTGGCTTTATGTATGTTTTTGTATTTCCTGTAAATTTGTGCATGCAGCCCATAGAGAATGCACTTATTGTATTTACAGACAGCTCATCTAATGGGAAGGCAGCATATGTAACTGGATCACATGTTTATTCTCTTGAGTTTCCCCCCACTTAAGCACAAATAATTGAATTACATACTGTAGCTGTTGTTTTTGAAATGTTGAAAAGTCAAGGTTTCAATTTATTTTTTTAAATCATTTTATTCATTTACATTTCAAATGATATCCCCCTTCCCAGTTACCCCTCCACCAAACCCCCATCTCATTCTCCCTCTTTCCTTACCCTTTACTTCTAAGTGTACTCCACCCATTCATTCACTAATGCCTCCCCCCTCTAGCATCCCTCTATGCTGGGGCATCAAGTCTCCCTCTCTTTCCATTAATGTCAGATAAAGCCATCCTTTGCTACATATGTATCTGGAGTCCTGGCTCCATGTATACTCTTTGGTTGGTGGTTTAGTCCGTGGGAGCTCTGGGTGGTCTAGTTAGTTGATACTGTTCTTCTTATGAGGTTGCAATCCCCTTCAGCTTCACTAGTCCTTCCCTAGCTTTTTTATTGGGGTTCCTAAGCTCAGTCTGAAGGTTGGCTGTGAGTATCTGCATCTGTATTGGTCAGGTGCTGGTAGAACCTCTTAGGGAACAGCCATATCATGCTTGTCAGCAAGCTTGAAACTGTTCCTTTTTTAGATGCTGCTAATTCTCAAATTCTGCAATTATTTTATGCAAATCCAACTTAAGAGAACATACTGTTCCTTACTTTAGAGGACATTTAAGAGCTTATACTAGATAGCTCGTACTCCTTACTGAGGGCAATGCCACAGCATATTTGCATACTAGGCAGATTATAGACCTTACACAGGAACAATTAGCCAAACAATCTTAATCCTTATATCATCAAAATAGTAATAGCTTGAGACAACAATTTGGTATTTCTAGAGAATATGTACATCAAATTGTAAAGACTCGACCTCCATGTCCTCAATTTCTTCCTGTACCACACAATGGTGTTAATTCTCAAGAACTTGTACCTAATCAATTATGACAAATGGATGTTATTCATATTTCTGATTTTGGAAAATTAAATATGTACAAGTGGACTACTGACACCTTCTCAGGCTTTCTTGTTGCAACTGCTTTAACAGGAGAAGCAACTAAAATGTAATTACTCATTGACTACATTGTTTCTCTATGCTGGATGTTTCAAATCAGATTAAAACAGATAATGAAACTGACTATTGCAGTTAAGCATTTGAGACATTCTGTTGACAATTTAATATTACCAATATTACTGGGATTTTTATAATCCTCAAGGACAAGGTTTTGTGCAATGGGCTCATGGAACTTTAAAATAATATCTTCATAAAATAAAAAAGGGGAAATTATATCCCTGTACACCACAAATTTATTTAAATCATGCTCGTTTTATTTTAAAATATTAAATCTGAATGCCAAGGAACTGTCTGCTGAGTGTCTATGGCACTCTACAACTTGGCATACTTATGCCTAGGTAAAATGGATGGATCTACTTACTGGCATATGGCATGGTCCCAATCAGGTATTAATATGGAGAAGAGGGCATGTTTGTGTATTTTTCCACAGGATTCTGCAGGAGCATGGTAGTTGCCAGAGCAATTGGTGCGACATGCCGATGCTAGGACAAAGAATGAAACTGACCACGCACTTGCTGAGTGCCCTGACAATGGTGACTGGGAAGCTGTACTGGGCATATGTTCCTGACCCACCTTTACTTATCTATATCCCAGACTGGACAAGCTGCCCTGCATCAAGCTTTTAGACCCTGTGGAACAGAGAACATGGGAGACTGAGGAAAAATTAATCAAATAGAGAAGTTGTTATAATGACCCTTCTCTTTCCTTTCATGTGACCAGTTATGGAAGGAAAAGACAGTGGGCATTTAGAGAGTTGATTCTGGACATTTTCAGAGACATATTTGAACATTGACAACTGCCTTGTATGAAGTTACATTTGCAGTGGAATAAAATTGGGATTGGATTTAGAACAATGGCAGGATCTGGATTTTGAACAAATCTTAGTGTATGTGTTAGGGCTCCTAATCTTTTATTAATTGATCATGTTAAAATTATTAATGTTTTATTACTTACTGAAGGATTGTATTTATTCTTTTGTCATATTTAAAATATACTCTAGACAGTGGAAGCATATGACAATTTGCTAGTGTTTTATCTATTTTCTAGTATCAGTTGATGGCTTTTAATATCGTGAAATCATAGTGTAAAAGTATAACTTAAATTCTCTTATCTAGTATTTGTCTAGATTCTCTTCTAGCATAAGTTTCTTATTTTATCTGTATTTTTAACAAATAGTAATGTTCAAGAAATTCTACAAACTAATTTGAGGTATTTAAGACATAGGACATATCTACTTTTTGTATTATATTTAGATGCACATATGTATGTCTAGAAGGGCATATATTCATGATTGGCTCCATGAGTGTTCAAAATAAAGTTGTATTTATTGTCTTGCTTGATCCTTGACTATTTGCATCTGTTGTATTGCTAGACTCTCGACCTAGAACTGACCTTAATACATGCATGTAATTCAAATGGTATAAAAGCAAAAAGGAGGAGAAAGATGAGATAGGGGATTCTAGGGAGGAGAAATGGGGAAAGGGGATGACATCTGAAATGTAAATAAATAAAATATTCAATTATAAAAACAAAAAATAAAACAAAAAAATTACTTTTGTTTCTTCTACAGTATTTAATGTAAGTTGTGTTGATCATACACTTTCTAATTGTGTTAGTGTATTGAAATCTGGCATGTCTGTTATGAACTAGCTTTTGTTTTATTGCCTGTGAGTATGATAGAACCTTGGTATTCTGAAAAAAGCTTGCAGATACTAGAAATGAGTCAGGCTTTAAGCAGAAACAAGAGGGTAGTGGGCTTGATTACTGCTGGTATAGCAGCTTTGATTATATTAATAGCTAGCACCACTGCTTCTGCAATTGTTGTGACACAAGAAGTTAAAAGAGCTACTTTTGTTAATCATTTAGCAAAAAAAAATTTACCAATGCTCTGAGTATTCAAGAGGATTTAGATAGGCATTTGGAAAAACAAATTGATGCTCTTCTTGTGATACTATTCAAATTATTGGAGGGGAGGTTCAAAATTTAAGAGTAAGAAGCCATCTTGAGTGTCACATTAAATATCAATGGATTTGTGTCACTTGTAAAATTTAGAATGACAGTCACTATAATTGGGAGAAAATTCAAAGATACTTGCGTGGTATTTGGCATAATTCTAACACCTCTCTGGATATTATAACTTTGTATAACAAGATTATCAATTTAAAGAATGCTGCTCCGCTGAGTTTTAATGCTGCTGGTACTGCTGATAAAATTATTTATGACTTAAGGTCAGTATTTCCATCTTGGTCAAGCTTCAAGAATGGCATATATAGTTTGATCATGTTGGTGCTTCTTGTCCTGGGAATACCTTTATTCCTGCCCATTGTGTTAAAACTTTCCTTTAACAACACTTTAACAACATCAAAATGTTGGTGGCCAAAATACATGGCTTGAAACTACAAAAGAATCCACAGACAGTCATTAATTTAACAGACTGACAATCAAAGACAGGTAAGATTCTGCACAGAGCCTTACCAAATTAAGACAGAAATGCACTGCTTTTGATAATGCATAATATTCCAGGATGGGTAAGGAAGGCATTCTTGTCAGAATAAGACAGACACAGTCTTGTTTATGAAATAAAAAAGGGGGAGATGTGGAGAGCTCTTGGTGCTGCTGCTAAGAATTTGACACTGGGCTCAGAGGAGGAGGAAGTAGGCTCAGATAAGAATATTCACATTAGGCTAATACAAAGCTCACGGTAAACACAGCCCAGGAACGTGTGGTATTCCTTTTATCTTGGTCATCCTGATAAGCCCCTAGAAACACTGACTGTGGGGCTTTGTTTATTACCTTGTTTGATTACTCTGTCTTTGATCTAAGAACTAACCCTATTTTTTTTTTTTTTTTGCAAGTACCTAGAATAAATAAAATCAGACTGTGAAAAAATAAACCCACTTCAGCCTCAGCACTGGCTGGAGTCATGTTATAATGTCATCTACTTGCCTTTTCTTTTTTCAGTCCTCACTCCCTCCCTTGAGACCCTGTTGACTGACTGAGCTGTCTTGGACAATCACCCCTAGTGACATGCTTCCTCCAACAAGGCCACAGCCCCTAACAGTGCCACTCCCTGATGACTAAGCATTCAGACAGGAGTCTGTGGGACATTCTTATTCAAACCACCACAGCTTTCACATATATTGGGCTTCCAGGACCAGAACTCTTTAGAACAAGAAGATTGAACAGACTAACAGTTTCCATTCTCCCCTCTAACCTGCACAAACTGGATCCCTTGGAACTGGAGATACAGATGGTTTCAAACCTAGGTCCTCTGGGAGAACAGCCAGTGCTCTTAACTGCTGAGCCATCTCTCTGATCTCTCTTTGGTTTTATAAGTCAATGTTTCATGTAGCTCAGGCTAGTCTCAAACTTGCTACATGGCTGCAGGTGGCTTCCACCTGCTGGTCCTCCTGTCTCTCCCTCCCTGAAGTCAGAGGGAACTTCACCTTTCAATTCAGTGTAGCAGTGCCAGCAATTCATTTTATAAGTATTCTTTTTTATGTTTTACTTTATTTTCTGAGACAGGGTCTATGTAGACCAGGCTGATCTCAGACTCAGAAATTCACATGCCTCTGATTCCCAGGTGCTCAGATTAAAGGTGTGTGCCACCATACTTGGGGACCATAAATTATGTGTGTGGCTGTGCACATGGGTACAGGCACCTGTGAAGACCAGAGGTTTTGGACTCCTTGGAGCATCAGGCAGTTCTTAGCTGCTTGATGTGAGTGCTGGAAACTGAACTTTGGTCCTCTGCAAGCATATTATATGCTCTCTCTCCAGGTCCACTTCCTAATTATAACCTTCCACAGCTTTAACCACCTATATAATCTGTGGGCCCTAAAGGTATTCCAACAATTACCTCCTACTTTACCTGCTTCAATTTTTTTTTCTTTTTCTTTTCAAAGTGGATCTAATATTCAATCATTATTCTTTCTTTTATTTTTAACTATGTAAATTTGTATTTATGGGTACATGCATGAGAATATATGTGTCCAAGGGGGCTAGACTTATATGAACTCTTAACCACTGAGCTATCTTTTCAGCCCTTTAACCCTTATTCTGATCCACTCTACTTCCCTTCCACTCCTAATCTTGCTAGAATCTGAGTATACACCACCCGATCCTTGGTTGTTTATTCTCCCACAACTACTGAAACCAAAGGGGCCACTGTTATTGGATAGCATGACAGTTGCACAGTGGTAACATCAAACTGCTAGGGTTGATTCTGCAGTTCATACTCTACACGGAGCTTACACAGAGAGCTTATACCAGGCACTTTGAGCTCAAGTCTGAGGTATTATTTTCTAAACTAAACAATGCTACCACATTGAAGTCTCACTTACATACTGCAAATACTTCAACTGAAAAGACACATCTAATAAAAATGCAAAGCAATAAACATGTAGAAATCCTAAACAATAACATAAGAAATGTGAAAAACAGGTTAATGATACTTGAATAACTAGACAGCTCGAGTCTGGGAGGTGAGGGTGCATCTATGTCCTTAGCAAAAATGACAAATGCTGAGATCTTCTGGACAGCCATTAAGGCTGTGGGAAACATCTTTGAAAACATGAGTTCAAAAATATATAAATTCTCAACTATGTAAAATATAAGGATGCAACACGACTTGTATGAGGGGCTTCATGGACCTAACTGAACAAAGGCAGCTACACTAAGAGCCAGCTTATCATAAAGATATTTTGGGAGTGATGATCATAGGGCAAGGTCCCACCCAGCTAAGTGTATTGTTTGCGCTTATAAAGTCAGGCAGATTCCTGAGTTCGAGGTCAGCCTGGAACAGAGCTAGTTTAGGCCCAGGCATGGGAAATGGTAATTTCAGGACAGAATCCCACCCAGCTAGTTTATTGTCTGTGCTTACAAAGCCTAGCAGATCTCTGAATTCATTTGCAATGTTAAAAAAAATGTGCTTAAATCAGTAATTGCTCTACAACAGAGGCTTATTTGGCTCTCTTGGCTCAGAGCAGCCTACAGTTTCTCTCAGCAGAGGACCTGTCTGCCAGCAGTTTCTTTGTTCAGGGTTCATGTGACTCCTATCAGTGCCAATCACTCACTCACTCACTTTCTTTAAAAAAAAAAAAAAAAAAAATACAACTTTTACTCTCAGGAGAATAGACTTAAATTTCTAGTGAATTCATGCTCGAAATTTGTGCACCACTTTGCTGAGGTAATTATTTAAAAATGGCCACCGGGTCAAGCAGACTATCTAAGCTGCGGTGGCATTGCCTAGCTCAGCTGCCATGTTCTGTGGCCAGAGGCCACATGTACGCTGCAGCGAGTGCAGCGAGAAATGGCCAGCCAGAAACACGTGTCCTGCCACCCATGAGACGCCAGCATGAGAGATGGCTCTGCCAATCTTCCACACTGTCTCTGCAAGGCTGGGCATTGCCCAGACCATCCTGCCATCCATGCTCCTGACAGCTTTCCTGTCTTGTATTCTAAGAAGAAACTGAGCATCTTTGGAATTACTCCAGTTGTGGTGAGACAGCCACTAGGCAAGAATTGCCTCTTTTCATCTACAGACAAATTACTGTCCAGAAAAGAACACACTTTCGGAATGGTCAACTGATTATATCTGCCAAGACAGAGTTAATCAGCCCTTAATAATTCTGCATTACTAGGTCTATCAGATGATCCTGGGCCAGAAGGCTGAAGATCGGATGCTCCAACGTTTTGAGGTTTAGGGACTGTCCAAGTATTCAGCGGTCTCTATAAATTGGCTAAGTTTTAGAAGCTATGCGTTGCGCTTCCTATAATTTCAGTTAGTTCAGTCATTCTGGACTTCTGATGGAGTTGAAGACTTATATTCTCACAGCCAACCCAGGATATTTACTTTGAGAGGATGGTTTTCAGATGAAATTCATTCTAAGGACAGGACATAAGCTAGGTTCAGAACTAAGTCTTTTAGCTAGGAGAGATGACAGAGTTTCTGTTTAGTCAACAAAATGATGGATTGGGTATTAGGTCTATCTTGTACCTTACTGATACAAATTGGTACAGTTATGCTCTAACTGTATTTTGAGAGAAAGGTTTTTCTTTTTAACAAGAAGGGTGATATGTGGGAGGAGCTAAGGTGGGAGGAGTACGGAGAGAAAGAGGAGAAGTGAGGAGAAGAAGGAAGAGGAGCAGCTAGGGAGAGCAGAGATGTAGGAGGATGGAGAGCCACGCAGGTATGGAAAACAATCGTGGGTAACAACTTTTATTTAGGTTAGCTAACTGGTAAACAACTCTCTTTGTATGGGCATATTGTTATTGAGCATTACCAAATATATAAGCCTTTAGATAAAAAAAAAAAAAAATGTGCTTGCTGTCTCTAAGAATCAATGGGCTTGGGTCATGAAATGCCTATTTGTGGGATAATCAAAAGGGAATGTGGAGTAAATGACTTAATTGATATGTAAATAAAAGACTGGTCTTTTGGTTTTTGCAAGAGATGAAGTATCCAGAAAGGTTTTAGAATTTTTTCAAGCAAGAGAGAGAGCTATCTGGAAAGATGTCTTGAGCACAGCGCATGCCATCAGTTTGACCTCAAGTTATGTTTCCACTGCTCTCCTCGCCAGCATGGCAGTCATTATCTTTAAGAATTTAAAAATACCCTATTGCCAAGGACCAGCCTCAGCTTGGATGTGGAGAAAAAGGAATACTCCTCCATTGCTGGTGGGATTGCAAACATATAACCATCCAGGAAATGAATCTGGCTGTTCCTCAGAAAATTGGAAATAGTTCTATCTGAAGACCCAGCTATACCACTCCTGGACATACACACACCCAAAAGATGTTCCACCATATTACAAGAACACATACTCCACAATGTTCATAGTGGCCTTATTTGTAATAGCCAGAAGCTAGAAACAACCCAGATGTCCCTCAATAGAAGAATGGATACAGAAAATGTGGTACATTTACACAATGGAATACTACTCAGCTATTAAAAATGAGGACATCATGAAATTTGCAGGCAAATGGATGGAGCTAGAAAATATCATTTTGAGTGAGGTAACCCAGACCTAAAAGGATATACATGGCATGTACTCATTGATAAGTGGATATTAGCCAAAAAGTTCACAATACCCATGATATAACTCACAGACCATATGAAGCTTAACAAGAGGGAAGACCCAAGTGTGTATACTTCAATCCCACTTAGAAGGACAAAACAAAATAATCATGGGAGGCAGAGGGAGGGATGGACCTGGGTGGGAGAGGGATGAGGAGGAAAAAAAGGAGGGCAGGATCAGGTATGGAGGATGACAAGAGAGAAGTCCAGTGGGCCATGAGAATGAATAAAAATGTGCATCAGTATGGGGTGGGGGACCAGGGGAAATCTCTACAAAGTCCCAGACACCAGGGATGTGAGAGACTCACAGGACCCAGTGGGGATGACCTTAACCGAAATGTCCAACAGTGGGGAGATGGAACCAGAAGTAACCACCTCCAGTAGATAGACATGGCCCCCATTTGAGGCATTGGGCCATCCATCTATCTTTAATTTTTTTGTCCCAGAATTGTCCCTGTCTAAAGGAAATGCAGAGACAAAAATGGAGCAGATACTGAAGGAAAGGCCATCCAGAGGCGGGCCCAACTTTCAATCCATCCCATGGGTAGGTACTAAACCCCAACACTATTATGTTATGCTTACAGACAGGAGCCTAGCATGGCTGGCTGTCCTCTAAGAGGCTCTACCAGCAGCTAACAGAGTCAAATGCAGATACTTACAGCCAACCATTGGACTGAGGTTGGGGATCCCTATGGAAGAATTAGGGGAAGGATTGAAGGAACTAAAAAGGATAGCAACCCCATAGGAAAACCAACAGTCTCAACTAACCCAGAACCCCTGGGAGCTCCCAGAGACTAAGCCACCAATCAATGAGCACGCATGGGCTGGTCCATGGCATGTGATTCACGTGTACCAGAGGACTGCCTTGTCTGGCCTCAGTGGAAAAGGATATGCTTAATCCTGTAGAAACTTGATGCCTCAGGAAAGGTGGAAGTGGGTCAGTGGGTGGGTGGGTGACATCCTCTCAGAAGCAAAGGAGAGGGGGCTGGGGTGAAGAACTCATGGAGGGGGAACCAGGAACGAGGGGAAGGCAACATTTGGAATGTAAATAAATAAAATAATTAAATAATAATAATAATGGAAATTGATGCCAGAGAATACACTGTTGCTGAGATGCTGAGATAGAACTGAGTGTTGTCTTTGGGGGAGGACTGGGGAACTTGAGGAAGAACATTTTTGAGGAAAAAATTAAAAATGTTGCCAATTAGAAGTTTAAAACTTAATGAATCAAATGGCACAGTGGAAAGCATTATCAAGACTCAAGCAAAAGGAAGACTATCAAAGGTGGAGGGCACAGGAGATGAAGAACCACATTCAAGCATCAGTAAAGGAAAACAAAAGAAAACAAAACAACAAAAACCGACGAAACCCACAAGTGTGACTGAAAAATCAAGGAGCTCTGGATACAAACAAGAGAAGGAACTCAAGAATCCGTGAAATTAAAGAAGGGGCAGAGACAAAAGTAAAACCTGGGAAGCTATTCAATAAAATTGTAGCAAAAATGTTTTCAAGTATAGAAGAAACAAAGACAAGAGGCATCTAGATCCCAAACCCATATGGTCAGAGAAGACCTGCCACACTGTCGGCAAATAGTCCAAACGCAAACAGGGACTATTCTAGGGACTCGGCTCTGTAGGGAAAGCACCTGACCTGCCATGCCAGCCTGAGAACCTGACCCCAGGAACCACAGAAAGGAGAAGAGAGAACCCACTCCACACAATTATCCTTTGACCTCTACATAGCCTTGTGGTAGGTATGCCTCCCTCCCCACAATGCAACAAAATAAAGGTAGATTTCCAAAAACCAAACAAACAAACAAAGAGCGTTGCCAATACAGCATTCTTTAGCTAGCAAAACTGTGTCACAACTAACAGAAGATTAAATTCCTTGATAAAAAGAAAATTTATGACCACAGGCCAGCTCCACTGAAGATACTTAAAGGAATATTTCAGACTGAAGAGAAAAACAAATCTCTATGGCCTCAGGAGAGAATAAACCTTGCTACAATAACACTAAGCAAGAGAGGAAGTTAAAACAAATACTACAAAACCAAAAAAATGACAAGCAACACTGATTCTTAGAATGAGTGTGTAATGTGGAGGACCTGTGAAGCTCAGGAGGCTACAAAGAACAGGACTACTGGGTACTCAGCTTTCGGTGGGACAGCCATGCTAACCCCCACCCAAGAGAACACTGCTTAAAAACCATGTACACACGAGAGCAAGCCAGCGAGGTAACATTCCCACACAGAACTAACTGCACACAGTGAGTTGAAAAAAAGAAGTAGGGAGCTGAGAATGTTAGGATGCCAGAAAGAACAGAAGAGAGTTAGGGTAGATATAACCAAGACACATCAAAGAATAAAGAAACAACATTCTAGTAAAATAAAAAAAAGCACCCAGCCAGCCCCTTGGAGTAACCCTGACAAAGGAAGTGGAGGAGCACTACAACTCAAACTTGAAAACACCCAAGAAGCAATTTTATTGTTATGACCCCTCAAGGTCATGGACTGAAGAACATAAAGTCTAGATGGAACATAAACTGTGACATTTTATATTCTTTGTTAAGTGGTTCCTGAAAACAGTCTCAGTGAGTGGTATAGATTCAACTTCCCAGGTGTTTTTTAGAAGGAATGGCTGCCCAAATCTTAATTCACTGTTGAGCCTAGTGTCTTAAAGGTGGGCCCATGTCCACTGAGATCTATCAATGCAGTGATCACACACAGGAGCCATCAGCGATGTGGCTCTTTTTCTCCTTCCTTCCTTCCTTCCTTCCTTCCTTCCTTCCTTCCTTCCTTCCTTCCTTCCTTCAACAATTTGGTCAGTACTTCCTTCATTCTAGAAGATGGGACCCCTCTAGATACAGGGCCTACAGGTCAAAACCCAACTATTGTTTTTCCTCAAAGAAGAAAGGGTTTTAGTGTATGCAAATGACATACAGTCCACATAGATGACCCCAAGGTTTCGGTCTTCTGAAGAGGCTGAATTATGTTAACCTGGGCTAGGTAGGTACACACGGTTCCAGTCTCAGTATGTTCTGTCCAGAGGGTGGGCACAGATGTAGGCTCGCTTCTCAAGGATCTGCCGAGACACCTTCTTAATCTGCTCATCCAGGTTTTCTGGAGCGACTGTGAGAGGAGAAAGGTGATTCTTTTCACCCAAGTCAGTTCTCCACTGGGATGCTGTACCCAAGGACACTCTCCTTTAGGCCCTCAGGTCTTATGTGGGAAGGCCCTTCTTGGTCAGTGGCTCAGAGAAAGACTTTCACTACTCTCCACCATGTATGAGTCCTGCAGGGCAGCAGGGCAGCAGGGCCGCTGGGTTAGGTTCTATAGTTACAGGCTATTATTACATCTCCAGTAAGGGTTTTAATGGCCCTCTCCACAATAACTGGCAACAGGGCTAAGGCTCTTCAGACTGCCATTTTAAGGAGAACTTGGCTATATTTCAAAATATGGACAAGCAGTTAAGACAGAGAAAATCCATTTCAGATAGACAAGCTGGCCTAAAATAGTATGTTATCCAGGGCCTAAGCTTTTAGAGAAGCCATTTCATCAACTGTACGACATACTGTAGTTCTATAACCCATTTTAGCCAGAGTCTGTGGGTAAAGAGACAGGTAAAATGATTGTCTCCTTCTTTTGGGACATCACCTGACCAGACATCAGCATACCCACTCTGGGAGGGAACAGAGCACCAACTGCTCGCTATCAATATGACAGCACCTTGGTGCTCGCTTTCCCACATGCCCTATCACTTACACTTGTCCAGCTGAGACAGGCTGAAGAGATTCTGGAAGTAAGCTTCTACACAGAACATGTTGGCCAACAGAATCTAGAGAACCAAAGTCAGAAAGGATGACAACTGAGAACTCCGAAGTTGACTCTGAATTCTAAGAAACCCAGCCTATTGCCACAATCACATCTTGGGCAAAAGAGCCTGGCTCAGAAGTTACACAGTGCCCTGTGAATGCAGGCTGACCAGGAGCAAGCTACTCAGGATCTGAGACAGCTTGTTCTGTCAAATGGGAATCCACAGCTACTCTGAAAGGCCGTTTGTCAAAAACTTGGGACATAGGAGTTGTTAGTGACTTATCTGTTTCCTCCTGCAGGATGAGAAAAGTGGAGGGCAGGTAATGCATGAGGGTGGGCCTGTCATTCACCTGACTGTCTCCTGTGGGAGACTAAAGGCACTAGTCATATGGTAGGAGCAGCACCCACATGGCCATACCAGAGCAAACTCATCCACCCATCTCTGCAACTACCATTTGGCGCTGGAGACCCCGACTCACCGTCTCTCTTGTGCAGGACTCTCCAACAGGCCACACCACCCAATTGCTCCCTTCCTCAGTTTCAGGCTTCATTAAAGCACAGTGGGATTATGGGAGTATTCCAGTAGCCACAACCCTGACACTAGCTCATTGTGGCTCTGTTCAGTATTTCCTGTGTAGGGCCATGCAAGGCTTACCTCGTGATCATGATTCCTGAGCCCAATTCTGATGGAGCGGCTGGCCCTCGACAGCACCGCAGTCATGCCATACAGGTTGATGAGGATGTTGGCTACCCGCTTTAACACCAGCTGTTCCTCTACAATGTTCTGAGGACAGAGGTTCAGAGTGGTGACTAATGATGCTTTTCCCTTCTTTATACTTAGGCATAATGTCATGGTTTATATTTAAACATGTTTTAGAAAGTTGTCTGACACCAGAGACTGGTGCTTAGTGTGCTCAGAGTCGCTCTAGCAAGATTCTGCACAGAGATTAACTTCTTGCATTCAGCCCCAGGTAGATGGCCCCTCCAGATACTCCAAAAGCCACTCTGTGGTTAGAAGGTGCTGAGAACACTGTGAACAATCCACCTAGCAGGGTCCCTCCATGGGCTGTACTGGCTAGCAGTTCCATCCTCATGGAGGTCAAGATTTCTGTTCTGAGCCTGGTCTTTTATGTGGGCAATGGGCCCAAAGTAGTCCCATGGCTGCTGGTCATGGGGCAGTGGATGTAGGGGAAGCAGTGTCTCATACCTGGCCCGACCTTCTTACCTTTCCAAAACGGAGTAACAGGGTCTCAACAGTCCGGCCAAAGTAATGCACATTTTCCTCAAGCTTGTTAGCACTGTCCTATCAGTGAAGGAGACAAACTAAGCATCTCTTCTCTCAGATGTTCCACTTGACCCACCTAATATTTTGTCTGAAATTTCAGGGAGACAGGGCAGGGACAGAGTGCAGCATCTGAGTATTCTCAACTTTCTGAAGGATCCAAGATGCTAGTTACACCTTTCTGGATTGGGAATACATTGCAGGCATGTACCAAATGAGGGAAGTCCAAGTGGTGGGCATACTTACTCCAAGACTGGGGTGGACAACACTAAGATTGCCTGATAGCCCCAGGTCCACAGTTCGGCCCAGCGAGTCCCGAAGCTTCCGACCAACTGTCTCCATGATTGTGACCACACTGCCACTTTTAAGTTCTCTGCAGGAAGTTCAGAGTTTTGTGACTTTAGACACTATAGCTGGCTCCCACTGACCAGCAGTATGGTACCATAGAGCTCTGTGCCCTTCAATGGCTAAGCATATGGGCTCCATGCACAGTGGCTTTCTCCTCCTGGCAGAGGGAAGCCAGTTGTATGGCTAGCTTCCAAAGAGTTAAGGAGTCTGCAAAATCCTATTAGCAGCCTTTACATGGACTCCAGCAGGGCTGTGACTACTCTGCCCTGGAATGAGGACAGAGGGGATAAAGAGGGGCAGAGAAGAGAAACTAATCTCAGACTATTCCTTGTTAATGGGACACCTCTCATTTCCTAGCTTCTGGATGTCTCTAGCTAAAGTAATAAGCATTTCCAAGCACCAGTGGGAGGGATCAAAGTTAGCAGGGGATGGGGAGATAGAATTTCAGTGTGCCCAGAGGACAGTGTGACTCTAAGGCCATGAGGACAGCCTGAGTAGGTTGCCCTTCCTGCTGCTTCCACATGAAGGGCAAACTAGAGGTGTGAGATTTCAGACCTTGTCACCACAACACAAATGCTACTGTCCTTCCTTGTGCCAGTTTTGCAGTGAGCCTTTGTGCAGGCTACTCCCCACCCACTGTTCCAAGATTGGGCAGCCTTCTCCTCTGGCCCCTCCAGACAAGGGACCAAGGAAGAGATGGGAAAGCAGCACATACTTGATCCTCGAGGTCAGGATTCGTCCAGCATGCTGCAGGCCTGTCAGGGCAATGAACAACCGAAGAATCTCATTGGTTCCCTGTGGCCAGAAGTGTGAAGGTCAAAAGCAGCCCAGCAGTGCAGTCTGTGACTGGTTAAGCACAGCCACTACACACAGGCTGTGGCCAGGTGTTAGGGATCACACAGGGAATGAGAGTAAGGCTGACCCAATGGTATGGCTTCCCTTCCCCTGGCATTTTTATCTCTCACAGCCTATCTTGCATGGTCCACACCTTTCTCTAGGTCCCAGAACACTCACTAAAATGAAAACCGATTTCCCTGGGTGATAAAGAGATATGATGCCCAGGATACAGAAAGTATGGAACAGATAACCCATGGCTCTCTTTTAGACCAGAATCTCCAGAAAGTTGAGCAGCTGTAGCTGGAAGCTCCTCAGGGGGAATCCCCCCCCCCACCCCGACACACACACTCACACACACACATTGCTTCTCAATGTAAGAGCAGTACTCAACAGGACTCCTCGACTTCTAATACAATTTTACTATAGAACAAGGAGCTGTAAGCTACTGACCTAGGCTTGACAGCCAGAGCCATCCTGTAGTTAGCTGGACTGGTACCAAGAGAAGTTTGCCTCCATAGAAAAGCTGGGTATGGAGGCTCTTGTGTTATTGGTCCTGGCTCTGAACAAAAAATGCCTTACATCCTAACTCTCCCACATTCTGGGAATTATGGCCCTGAGAGCAAACCCTGCTTGACCATACCACCTTGTCAGGATCTACAGAAATCTGGGTCTCTCCCTGCAGAAAGGGCCAATAGAGGGCAACCTCCAGACAAAATGGCTTAGACATGCCTCACTCTTGAAAGAAAAAGCTAATCCTTCTACTATTAGGTTGTGGCTGACTGATAAGGCAGAGATATTGGCTAGGACCAAAAAAAAAAAGACCAAGGAGACCTTCCACTGGAGCTGACAAGAGTCTAAGGATTCTCCTCATTGCCAGACCACACTGCAGCTCCAATCCCTTTCCTGTCTAAGTGTCAAACTCTCATGGACCCGAGACACTGTGAAGACCTATCTATCTTGCTTGTTCCTTCCTCCTGGTGGGAACATTGCACAACCACATTAATCCCCGTTCAAAAATTTCCTATGGCTTCCAAAGTCCATGTACTGGTCAAGACCATCCAAGGCCCAGCTCCTTTTCTGTCTTTCCCATTCAACCTCCATGATCCAACTCTCTGTCATATTTCACTATCTTATTCAAATGATGAGCAGGGTGACCAAAGTGTCCACAAATACTTCCTTACTCTTGTTTACCCAGTGCTAACCATAAAGTCCTGTCTGGGTTCAGTATATGCCATTTGCCTACCTGCCACACAAACTGCTTTGCCCCAAGGCAGTTCTTCTGCCAAGGGTCATCAAGTTTATCACGAGCTCCCTTTGGGAGATATTTCATCCTTTATGTTACCCACGCCTCCATGTGTCCTCCAGGCAGTCAGGCCCTACATGGTTTCCCAAGAGTGTTTGGTCCCAATCCCCTTTATATGTGGTATACTTCAACTCAACTGACCCCTGTAGGCTTATAAGTTTATGGAAGCAATAATTAGAAAATGAGAAAGTCAGGGGTGAGAGTGAGTCTTCCATGGACACTACCGAACCATGTCAGTTTACTGACAGTGAAGTTATAACCCAGAGAGTATGAAATGGGAGCAGAGCGGAAGTTGGGACTGGATGCTGGATCTCCCACAGATGGGTTCAAGCCTGCTCAGCCAGAATTAACTTGGTAAAAGTACAGAAGTCACTGGAAATCTGAGGGCTCAGTGACAAGGGTCTTCGGGAGTGTGACTTGAAGGGACTGTTTGGTCTCTCCAGTCTAAACACCCTCTACAAAGCAAAGGAGGGTGGGGGCACTGACATATTACTAAGAGGGTCCAACCAGAGGACACAGCCTGCTCTATATCACTGCAGGCCATTTCTGGACACTCAGCAACCTCTCTTGGGACTAGGAAGGCTGGGTATGACATGTACAAGGGGTGTAGGGATATCACTGAGGGGGTGTACACAGGGTACAGGGACACCACAAAGAGGGTATATAGGGATACAGGGATGTCACATGGGGGTGTACAGGGAAACACTGAGGGGATGCACAGGGGGTGCAGCCAGCAGGAACACTCACCTCAAAGATTAGGAGAATGCGGGCATCACGCAGCATGCGTTCATAGGGGTAGTCCTTCATGTAGCCTGAGCCCCCAAGGATCTGCAGAGCCTCGCTCACACACTGCCAGGCAGCCTCAGAGCTAAAAACCTGCCACAGACCCAGACAAGGTTAAACCTTGGTGGGAGTGCTCCACAACCCAGTCACTCCCTCCTAAGAGCAAGACCTAAGCTATGGGGAGCGGCTGCCCAGGATTCAGTTGGACAATGCGTGGAGAACCTGATCTTGGAAATGAGTGGTTCCAGACGAACTTTCCAGGTAAGTACAGGCAGGACAGAGTACATCAGCCTGTGTGTTCTATCCCAACAGGACCTGTCATGCTCTCACGCACTGCCTGGGCTCCTTATTCACCCAGACTTCCCCTTCTTAGGAAGTGTGCCCACTTCTGCCACTCTCATGTGCCTGCTGCCCTCTCGCTCTTGTGACCACTGTCTACTGAGCATCCTATGGATAATGATACTCAGATCTAGGGCTAGTATGTGTGAAGATGGCTGCTCTTGGGCATCAGTCAGTAGCTGGAAGGTTCCAGGAGGACATGAGAATGAAATGAATCTCGCCTAGCGCACAGCTGCCCCTCTTCCTAAGCTTAAGCAGGACCCCTCGTGGATTCTCTACTGCCCATCTCTACAGGCTGTCACATCTTCCAGCATTTCTCTTAAGAGTTCAAGTCCAGAGGTTAGTTAAAGTAGGGTTGTCATCTGTATTACAGCTTTAAAAAACAAACGAACAAACAAAAACCCTTTCTTAGCCCCACCTTCTAGCTCATTCCCATTCCTTTAAGTCAGCTACCAATTCCTAGAAACAATTTCTACTCAGGGCCCTCAGTAGCCACACAGGACATGGACTCAGTGGCACTCAATACCAGGCAACCTACAGATTAGAGATCCTTTCCTAAGATCCAGAGAGGGCAAAAGAAACTAAGGCATGGAACACTTACCCAACAAAGACAAGGCCAGATAGACAGCAATACCTACATCACCTCAGTCATAACTACAGATGCCTAGACACCAGAGTCAAAATGCAAACAGCCCAAACAGTATGTCTCCAGGAGAGACATACTGCCCAGTACCCTTACAGCAGTAGACCCTGAAAAGTTCTAATGTACTGGAAGCATAAGACAAGGACCTCAAAGATGACAGGAATAAACCCCTAATGAAGCCATGAAAACAAACAGTAGGATGAAATGTTGAAAACAGCTCAGGACTTAAGTAGAGTCACTAAAGAAAACCCAAAGTGAAATAAAACTGGAAATGAATAATTTGGAAGTCATTCAAAAACCTCAGAGGTAAGTCCTGCCAACCGAGAACCAGACACAGGGGCCAGACTCTCAAGTGTTGAAGGCAAGGTAGAAGATAAGGATACTTCAGTCAAAGAAAATGTTAAATCTAAAATATCCAGGCACAAAACATTCAGAAATCTGGGACACCATGAAAAGACCAAATTTACTAATAATAGGAATAGAAGAAGGAAAAGAAACCCAGGTCTAAGATGCAGAAGATATTTTCAACAAAACAGAAGAAAATTTCTCCAACCTCACAAAAGGACCCGAAGCAAAAGCAGCAGAAAATGGATATCTACACACACTTATCTCTGACTGTTTATTTTATAGAAACTTTACTGTTTGTTCTGACTATGTTTTGCTATAACAGAACTGTCCAGTAGGAGGCATGTGCTGTGTGTGTTCGGTACCCTGAGCTGTTTATTACAGCTCCTTCAGCTTCCACACGACTATTGGTGCTTTTATTACCTCCACTTTATAGATAACCCAAAGGCTAAGAGAGTTAAGTGACCTGTTCTAGGTGACAGTTAGAAAATGGCAACTGCAGAATGAACCCAGGCTCCAGAGCTGACCGCTGCTGCTTTGATGTGATGGCCGACGTGTGCTTCTCCCAGTCTGCCCTGACTTCAACACATAAGTACCCATATCCTTGGGCTCCTTCTAGGTTTAGGCAACCCAAGATAACAGATCTCTCTGGCCTCTGAGATACAGCTTTCCATGGCCAGCTACTTAAAGCCATGACTGTCTCCATACTGTGTAATACCCAGTTTACTGATTGTTAAGAAGGGGAGTTGCTGGACAAGATGAAGAAAGTAAGAGACTTTGGAGTACACAGCCCTCAACAGCCCTACTTTACCACAGCCCTACTCAGGGCTGAATGCAGGAGTGGTGGAAAGACTGCAGAGCCAGAGGTGGTGCATGACCACAAGAAAACAGTTTCCAATCACAAAGAACCGAGACACACATAGATGCCCAGAGACTATGACAGCATGCATGAGACCCAAAAAGTTTAAGCTGAACAAAATCCCAGCATGGAGAAAGGAAAGTGGGCACAAAGCACCACTCCTAGCTATGAAGTAGTTGATTGCTGTTGGGAAGGGAAAATCAGTTTTCTTTAATGGAATGACACTGGGCATACTGCCCACACTCCAGGGCAAGCCTGATCCAACTGCCCATGATGGCCCAGAGAATGAACAGGGCTGGCAGAAAGGTGGCTGAGAACAAAGAGTGACAAACAGCCAACGCTACAGAGGTGAAGGTTGTAACTGCTGTGTGCTGTAGGTCACCTGTTTAACCCGAAGGCATCCATCCATGTGAGACATCAGACTACCACCTCCTTTGTTACAGCTCAGGGGTAAGCCTAGGAGAATCACTGCAGCAAAGGGTCAGCCACTTTGAGAGGGGACAGTCTGAGGAAGCCCAGGGACAGGGATATAAACTTGGGACTGTTCTGACTCAAGGGTTGTTTTAGAACATTTCCTACTTGCAATGTTTCTAGAACCCCTTAAGATAGAACAGCAACACACAGGCAACTCAGGACATAGCCTAAAAGTCAACTTAGCCCTTTTACAGACCAGAGAGATCAGAATTTTGTAACCAGTGATGTCTTTTTACCTCATTAAATATGTTCTTAAAGAAAGTTCTGACCAAGAAGAAAGACCATCCATTCGGGGGGGGGGGGGGGGGGGGGAATGGCATTCCTTCCCAGGAGGATCCAGCTAATTTACATGGATATAAAGTTTTAATGTTTGTGTTTTCTCCTGTTGGAATACAGTAAAATCAATCAGGAAAAAAAAAAAATGGACACAATCCATATAGGGCAGCAGTGAGCACCATTCTGAATCCCTTCTCCCAGTCTCACCCTAGGGCCCTGCTGGCCCAGAGAGCAGCACAGGTGCAAATCACAGGGTCAAGGGCCATCAATTAACAAAAGGAAGGTGGCTGATAATGCCATGAGTCACATCAGAAAGGATGATCTCCCTCTGTGCTCCAGTTGCTGGGATTACCTTCACCATGGCTGCCTCAATAGAGCAGTCGGGAAATCCTGGTTGGTCTAGCATCCCCGAAGTGAGGTAAGCCATACTCTCCATTACATATGCCTTCTGAGCCATGAGTGCAAACTTTTCCTGAAATGTTTAGAAAAACAGTATCAAGTGATTTGCATGTGCATAGACTTAAATGAATCTCCTATCCTCTCTTCTCCTGAAAAGCAAATTGTATCAGAAGCCTTGCTGTCCCAGCACCAATAATGCCTGGTGCAGTTGTCTTCCCATTCCCCTGCCCACAGGCACAGCACAGAGACAGAACTGAAAGCCTCTCCCCATCCACAACAAATCACAAAGTCTATAGTACCTGAATCAAACCAAATTCACTGAGATTCCTATTGAATTGTTTCCTTGTACAGGCATATTCAGCAGTCAGTTCTAAAGAAGAACAGAGTTGTCAAAACAAACAAACAAATAATTTTTTAGAAATTGTTTTTAGAAAACTATTTCCTAAGGGCAACATGATGACTCTTCAGCACCCAGAATGAACCCTCCCTTCCTAGCGCTGTGTCTGTGAAGTATTTTGTCACAGCAACGAACTAGGTAAGTACACACATACCAATCAGTTTCTTGAGCATCCCAGCCACAGCAGTGCCCATGCTGAATCGCCCACTGTTGAGGATGTTCATGGCTACCTGTAGGGAGGGTAGAAAAAGTGGAGCGGCACTGAAGGAGCTGAGGGAGCCAGCCATACTATAGTTTTCATGAAAGCAAAGGCAACTGTGTACAAATTCCACACCAGCATGAAGGCTGAGTTAATCCCCTGCCTGTGTTCAGGCCAGAAGCAAGTAGTGCTAACCCTTGAACAGAGTGGCCTAGGCACTGTTATGCATTTCAACACATCAACATCACTGGCCTGATGCAAGTCATTGCTCAAACTCTAAATGCATCTGCCAGCACTCCTTGTCCAGGTGAAGGAAGAGGACCTCAGACAGAGCCAAGTGTGCTGTAAGCAGCAAGACCACTGTAGCTGACTTCAGGATCAGCATGCATGCTGTACAGATGCAGCAGCTGTGGGGAATCGCAGTGTCAGGACTTTCTCCAGACTACAGCCAGCACACACCTGGCAGACAAGCCTGTATACAGAGGTGGCCCTAGTGATTGGTGCCAGGTGCCTACCACAGTGGCTCTGCCGGTCTCCTTCTCTTTCCTCATCCTGTATTCTGACCCAGCCGAGTGAACAGCTGGGAGCCACACAGGAACACAGCTTCAGTTCCATGCTGAGCTACCCCATCCAGAGTCACAGGGGTTCTCCTCACCACTAGAAAGCCCAACTGAAGAAACTGAGGAAAGTCTCAGGCTTAATTTTAAAAATGGACAGCATCCAAGTGTTGGTAAAGATGTAGAACCTCATACACTATAGCCACTGTGGGAAAAGTTCTTCAAGAATGTGTCATTCTATCTTATTACAGGCTAGCAATTCTATCTCTACATTTGCATTCAAACGGATTGAGAACATATTTTTCAAACAAAAATCTGAGGATAAAGTCCACAACTGTTATTGACACTAGCCCCGAAGTGACACACACCAGAGAACATCATCTACCCATTAGAAGAATCAGACACTGCCTCAGGCACTGACATGGATGACGGCTTGAGACATGGCGTGAAAGCAGCAGGTCACAAACACACTGTGTATGATTTCTGTCATAGGAAATGCTCATCACTCACAAACCCAAGGAAAGACAGAAGAAATCAGCAGGTGCCAAGGATGGGGTAGAACTGGAAGTCAGCACTTCCGGGATCAGAAGAGATGATGGCACAAGACAGTACAGTAAAAGGGACGGAAATGTGTACAAGTTAAATGTCGCATAAACTACTTCTCAATAGCATAAAGCTGGGGCTGGAGAGATGGCTCTGCGGCCACGGCCATCTGCTGCTCTTGCAGAGTCCTCGGGTTATTCCTAGCACCCACATGGTGGCTCACAAACAGCCTGTAACTCTAGCTCCAGAGGATCAGACGCCTTCTTCTGGCCTCTGCAGGTACCAGGCACACATGCAATTTACAAACATAAATTTAGACACTTACATACATACATAAAACAGAAGGAAATAAATCTGGCTGAATAAGGTGGCACATGCACTTAATCCTAGGACTAGGGGTTAGGGGCACAGGCAGGTGGGTCTCTGGCCAGTGTGGTCTACACAGTGAGTTCCAGGCCAGTCTTACTACTTGGTAAGACTCTATCCTGCTCAGAAAAAAGAAATCTTCAAAATATAAACCTGACTATAGAAGAAAAGCTTAGGGTAGGGACTTAAGGGTTCGTGGAACCTGAACTTCTCAAATCCACTAGCCTGTTTTTCACACTAGCTAGAGAGAAAAACTCCATTCCTCGCTCAAGACGAAGGAGGTCTCCAAGGGGAATAAAAACCCCTCATCCTAACCAGACTCCCCCCTCTAAGAGCAATCCATCTGTTCCACCTCTATGTTGCTGAATTCCTATGCCCAAGAGCTACACAAGGCCACAGGTAGCACACCAGCTAGCCTGCTAGGAAGAAGGATAAGGCAGAACATGAGACTCATATGTGAAATGGCAAATGCATTAGACTGCCAGCAACTTACCTTAAAGCCACCTCCAACTTCTCCAAGGACATTTTCCACAGGCACTCTGGTATTTTCAAAATGGACTTCACATGCTAAAACACAAGAAATTTAAAGATGGTGACAAACAAATGCGAACTGCTCTGCTGGACCACAGGCCTGTGGCTGACTGGTCAATGCACTCACTCAGCATCCTACAGAACAGCAAAGAAAGGCCATGCTCCTGCCTTCACAGAGCTCGCTCTCTGGCCAGGAAGAAATACAATACCATAAATGCAAGGACACGGCAGCATGGTCAACTATGATGAAATAAATAGCTCAGTACAGAGAGGGATGGAGCTGAAGGGAGGCTGCCATTTTTTGAAAGGCTGTGACAGACTCTTCTAAGGTAACATTTAACAGAAGCTGAAAGGACCAAAATAGCCAAAGACAGAAAAGCAAAGAAGAGTATCAGCATTTCCTCAGACCTTAGACTCAATGGGATTCTTTTAACAGAGTCATACTCATGTTCTGTAGAGCAGCTTAGGGTAGGGGTGTTAATAGACAGAATGTAGACAACCCGATGTATACACACACAACAACCTAACCCAATTCACCAACATCCTTCAAGCTGAAGCAGGCATCCCCAAACCATAAGAAATAAATTCCACTGCTGCAAGCTAAATCCTACAGTATCCTGACAGGGATATTGTAGCCAGGGACCACCAGCCATCCTGAAAGAAAGGCTGACTCTATTGGTCAGTATGAGTAAAACAATGAGAAAGAAGGTACCCAGGATGAGGCAGAGGCTGAGCAGTGCCCTTTGCACAACATTCCCTGTAGCATTGCCCGGATGTTCTAATGCACAAACAGTGCAAGTCCTGGGATGCTGAACCAGAGACAGAGATAAGGATAAGGAAGGTTAGGGTTCAAGGGACAGTGGGCCAAGTGTGATAACCTGTGGGGGTGGAATGCCATGAAACATGATCTCTCTGTCTGCTAGTCATATTTAAAGGTTGGGACATGGGCTAGAGGACCTGGTCACTCTTTCAAGTACTCTACTAGGTATAGGGCACACCTGCCTTCCTCTTTGACTTCATCGCATATTCATGAACCATTGTTTAGGGTCCTGCATGCTGCTGGGACACCAGACTCCCAGTTGTCAGTAGGTAAATGACACTGCGGAATGTTCACACAGCACATGGTGCACAGCCTTGGGCCCTGACATGCCACTCTACACCAAGAGACTAGCTTAAGAACACTACAGACAGACAGGTAAATGAGGGAACAAACAGATACCAGCTGCCACTGAAGCAAGGGCAGACCAAGGAACAAAAGGTGGGTCAGGACAGCAGGAAGAAATGAAAGGGATTCCAGGAAAGAAAGGTGTGGTGTCCTGCCACAGGATGTGTGCCAAGGATGTGGCTGTGGGATATGGACTCCTGCCCTCACTCACCTGGAGTCAACAGCGCTGACGGTACCAAGAAGCACAGGTTGTGGCTGCACTCTTAATGTGATGTTGCTGAAGTGCCACACTAACCCAGGAGCAACGAAGTGCCCCTTCACCTTCACAGCAGGCCACCGCCCACAGGGCCTGCCTTTCAAGTCTCTGCCGCATTGTGCATAAGCACACTTGCCACACTACTTACTGTTGGAGCCTCGGATGCCTAATTTATCTTCAGGTTTCCCATTAGTGATTCCACCAAAGTCTCTTTCTACTATGAATGCAGTCATTTTGTCTTTTATCGAACCATCAGAATCAACCACCTCAGTTTTTGCAAACACAGTAAAAATATTGGCCAGTCCTCCATTGGTGATCCAAACCTGAGGAAAAAACAAAAGACCTTTGGAAACCCCTCAGCTCTATCCAACACTGAGTTTCAGGCCAGACACGCAGACTTTACACACTGTACTTATCAATTAAACAAGTGAAAATGGGGAATGAGGAAAAGAGGGTGCTCAAAGGACCACAGTGGATGGCAATTATCTACTTCTTGAGTCAAGCAAAACCAAGTGATCAAGGACAAAGGGTATGAGGTGAGCAGGGACGCTGAATGCTAACTAGCCATTACTCTCCTTTGCCCCGTTTGCTAATGGTGTTACTGTGCTCTATCTTTAGCAATCCTTGATTAAATCTCAGATCCCATCCAGAGGTGGTGAAGTCAACAGAAACACTACCAGCTGAGTGTAACTCCTGCAGCTAGGAGCCCGGCCATGCAAGTGTACATACAGCACTATACTTTGCCTCTTTGAAATCTTGTGGAATCAAAACTGAAAATAAACACACAAAAGCAGCTGCATGAAAAATTAAGGAGCCTGTGGTTATAAGACCGCCTTACTCCAATTCTGGCTCTGTCACTCGAGGGACTTGGGCCAGCCACTCTGTTCTGCCTTAGGCTGTTCTGAGACAGGAGTGGCACACACCCAGTGTGGTGTGCAGACCTCTTGGTGTCTGGGGTGCAGAAGGCAGACACAGAGGCAGTGAAGACTGACTAACCCTGAAAGGCAGGGAGGTCAAGGCTGTACCTTGGAGCCATTGAGGATGAAGTACTTCTTATCTTCACTTAGTGTAGCTCTGGTTTGGATGGAGGCAGCATCACTCCCACTGCAAAGATGGAAAGAGAGGATTGAGGGAGAGCAATACTGGAGCAAGCTTAGAATGGGTCTGAGGGCTTGGATATAAGATAGCTCTTAAATACTGACTCAGACAAAAACAGATCTGTTCATTTCAACTCTGATGCCCGAACAAGAAAAGGTCCAGTTCTGGAAGCCGATGGGCACATCCAGTAAATCGTGTAAGATTTGTTATAACAAGAAAAGGTGGTAGTGGAACAGTTTGTTCTGACAACATGGGAACGTGAGCTCCCAAAGCTTACCAAGAGTTTCTGGGTGTGACTAGGCCACATAATTCACTGTTCCAGAATTTCAAACACAGGGAAGCAAGATTAAAAACACGATGCCAGTTAGACTTGCATCAGAGTCTGAGTCTTGTCCAGGCCTGCCTCGTCATGCTGTGTGACTGTAGACTGATTACACTCCACTGCACCTCAGCTCCAAATCTAAAACTGTGAACTCACCACCCACCCCACATGCTCTGGAAAACTGACAGAAGTTTGAATTCAACCCTGAGTGTCAGGAGGCTTGTGAGCACAGACTCTGACTTAGTAGGTGCTGTGGGACTGTCATCTGTAAGTCTCAATGGGTCAGAGATAAGAGAATTATCCTATCAATAGGTGCTGACTCTCTAAAGGCTTCAGAGATGAAGATACAAGCCAGGCACTCTACACAAGCTCCATGTCCAGGCAGCCTGCAAAGTACTGCGTATACACACATTTTGAGGAGACAGACCTGGCTGGCTCTGTTAGGCAGAAGGCTGCGATGTGTTCCCCAGACGACAGTTTGGGCAGATACTTGGCCTTCTGTTCCTCATTGCCGACCAAGAGAATTCCCTAAATGAAACACACAGACCAACTGAAGATGAGAGTGAGATGTGATTGTGAAACGTCCCTTCTGTTGACAATTATTTACTTCTCTCAAGAGAAGACAGGGTGAGTTCAGAGCCAGCAGCCTCAGACAGAACTTAGGAGGCCAACCTGCTGAGGGAAGGCCCACTACCTTACACAATGGACAGACACAGTGGTAGCTTTGAAGTCTTACATCTAGGATTGCCATCCCTGGCTGTTCCAGTGGAGTCCTGGGTGACCTTGGGTCAGATATGATTCTTCTCTGAGTCTCCACCTCATTATTCATAAGCTGAGGACCTCTCCCTTATAGACAAGATTGTTTGGATGACAGAATGTGAATACACAGGGTTGCTAGAACTATACCCACTATAGACACGCATGTTTCAAAGCTGTGCTTCTCAACCTCAACCCTGTTGCTAAGTAACTACAGTCTGGATACATAACCTTGGGCCGCAAAGTTGGACGTGGAATCAATCCACTTAACTGTCTTTCACCTGTATACAGCAGAGATGCACACATCTAATGTGAAGACCTTGAGGACTATGTGCCTCTGAAGCTGCCCCACCATGCTTTAAGTCGAGGGGCAAGTAAGGTGTATGTAAAGACAGGACAGCTCAGGAAAGGCTTTACTTCCAAAGATAGCTCTAACCTTTGTCTCAAATCTAACTGCAGCTGGGCTTGTGCTCTAGACCCTGAGCCATAAAGTCCATTTCAGTCACAAAAACAGTCCCTTTTCCTACTTCCTCGGAAAACTCCAAATACAACTCCAGACAACTGACCTTGAGGCCAATAGCCTGGTGGGCTGCCAGGGTCACTGTGATGGACGCATCCATGCTGATGATCTCCCCAAGCCGAGCGTACATAGTGTTGGAGAGGCCCAGTCCACCTAAGACAGACAGACAAGTCTAGCTGCTTCTTTCAACTAGGGAAAGGGAATCCATTGTTCTAATTTCAAAGTAACAGCAGTTTTTTTAATTTTAAAAAATTAACAAAACACAGAATGGCACAATCAAACTGTCACCTACAATCTTATTCTGAGCATTTCTGTGCACAGCTTCTCTGAGGCACAGAAACATACAAAGCTGAATTGTTTTGTATGTACAGACATCTATACAAACAGTAGGTCACTAAGTATGTTCCCAGTCCCTCGAACTAAAAGACGTCTACAATCCAGACGGCACCAGGTCAAGGCTCTTCTGCTGTGGCACTGAACACTTGGGAGTGTTCACTTCCTGCTGTGTCAGCTGCCCTGTGCACTATGGTCTTCACCGATGTCTCAACTTGGACCAGCTCCAGATCTGGTTCTGCTATGAACCTATTCTGTATATTTGAGGACCCACCTTCTGCTGTAGAAGGGAGGCTATACTTTAGTATCTGACAACACAAACAGGTAAGGAATTAAAAGACCAAGAAAATCTCCCATTTGCTACAGTAATGGCATCATTTGGGTGTGGCAGGAAAACGACCCAAACAGCACATCTGGAAGACTGCATTTAAAGGCCACTGTTCCTAAGCAAGAAGTCCTTTATGCACACATGGGAAGCACTCATTGAAGAGCCGTGCCTCCATGTGAGAGGCTGCTGTTGTAACTTACCATACTCTTCTGGGACCTGTATGCCAAAAAGTCCCAGGCTCTTCAGCTTCTCTAAGGTGTCAACAGGGATTTTTCCCTCCTGGTCAATTTTTCGAGAGTCCACTGACAAAAATAAGTTATCTTGATTAAGCAATTAAAAATAAATAAGACATGTTCATAAATAAAAGTATACAGAACGGTGTTTGTATAGTATACTGGTATCACTGGCAGAAAATGTCTAAAACCTGAAGCTGTTTAGTCACATCACTTGGCGTGTGGTTGATTTCATGTAATTAAGTATCTAAGAACTATATTTTTAAGTCACTTGTGCTAAGTAAGTCTTTCTCCTGACAAAGGTGCTAGTCACCAGGGTCAAGCAGCAGTGCATCATGTACTGCTATGACACAGATTCCTGGAGCCATGCTACCTGTGATGGTTCATCTTGTCAACTGAATTAGGAATGACTTAGGAACCAAACCTTGGGTGTGCCTTTGAGGGAGTTTCCAGAGATGTTGAACTGAGAAGGGGAGCCCCTTCCTGAATGTGGGCAGCACCTTCACAGGCTGCACTCCCGGGTTACATGAAAAGGAGAGAAGGCAAGCTGAGCACAGCTCAGAACCATCTGTTCTCCTGGTTCTGTCTCAGTGTAAGATGTGAGGACTCAGAGCCTAGATCTGCTTCTGACACTAGATGTTCCCCTCAACAAATTATGGTCTCAAAACATGAGCCAAAACAACCCTTCCTCCCTAAGCAGCAACTTTTCCTCCATAAGTAGGCAAATTTTGTCACAGAGATGAAAGAAGGAAGGAATACACACACTCTACTGGATCTTTAAAATTACTGGTACCTTCTCAACCAGTAATTACTTACAGTCAATCACAAGAGTAATCAACTTACACCAGAGAGTAAGTACACAGCTCCTAGAATTACAATGGCAGGTCAGGGTAAACAGTACTAAGCAGACTGTGTCTGGGCCTACTTCTATCCGGCGTTCAGAAGCCTCATTGCTTACACCATAGTCCAAAATTCAGAAAACAACAGACTCTGTGTAACACTGATCAAGGAGTCATGGAAGTTACGTAAAATCTGATCATTAAAAAGATAGCATGAGAATCCTCACTATCTTACTGTGTCTGTATCTTCATGACTACACACACAACAGCAATGTATAAGAACACACACATACATATGCACCAGTACAGGTTAAGCTTTGTGAACTGAGTGAGGTCAGCTGGCTTGTACTACAGCAATGTCCTGTTTGTGATGTTCGATGAGTTATTCAAGATGTGACCACTGTAACAAACCAGAAGAGCAGACAGTCCCCGAGAAAATGCTGGGCCACAGATTGTCACTGGATCAGAATTCATCCTAGGCCTTTTGACTTGGCTCAGTAGGTAAAGGTACTTTCTGTAAAGCTTACAACTGAGTTTTTATACCTATATAGTTTTATATCTACATAGTCAGAGAGATCTGACTTTGACAAGCTATTTTGTGAGCTCTACAAACACGCTGTGGCACACATATATGAACATATGAAGACACGCACTAAAAGCAATATGAAAACCCCTTATACAGAGGTAAAATGAGGTCCCGGCTGAGCATGGTGGCACATGGCTTTAATCCCAGCATTTGGTAGGCAAAGGCAGCTAGATCTCTAAGAGCTCAAAGCCACCTGGTCTATATAGTGAGTTCCAGAACAGCCAGGGCTATAGAGAGAGATCCTGTCTCAAAAAAAAAAAAAAAAAAAAAAAAAAAAAACGCAGGGCCGGGCTGGGCCAGGCCAGGCCAGGCCAGAACAGTGAGATCTGTCTCCCAAACCAAACAAACAACCCTTCCCCCAACACCACTCCTATTCTTGAAATGGCAAAATTATAATATGTTTCAAGGAGTCATGGAAGTTACGTAAAATCTGATCATTAAAAAGATAGGATGAGAATCCTCACTATCTTACTGTGTCTGTATCTTCATGACTACACACACAACAGCAATGTATAAGAACACACACATACATATGCACCAGTACAGGTTAAGCTTTGTGAACTGAGTGAGGTCAGCTGGCTTGTACTACAGCAATGTCCTGTTTGTGATGTTCGATGAGTTATTCAAGATGTGACCACTGTAACAAACCAGAAGAGCAGACAGTCCCCGAGAAAATGCTGGGCCACAGATTGTGAACAGTTCCTAAAACACCCAGTACAAAGAACAAGACGTGACCCTTGGAAACATATGTCACCTCATACAGCCTTTGCCACAGTATTCGATTAACAAGTTTGAACTACCTGGCCTCAACCATTTTCATCTTTTCTAATTACCCATTTTAATCAAGTCTTTTGCAAGTTTTAGCCTGCTGCAATATAGAAACATTTAAAACAGTTGCTTACTACAGAGACCTAGAGGTGCACCGAATTAGTCTTTTAACTAAGCAGAAATTGAGTGGTTCTTGAAGGTTCTACTATGAGCAGAAACTATGTGTGACCTAATAATGACACTAAGAGCTTCCTCTGCCTGTAGTGCTTCCAATGTATGCGATACAATTAATCTTGTAATGGACGAGAGCAATGAAAAGAAAACCGTACGTACCTTCTTCAGTAAAGAATTTTTCCAACGGTCCCACAAACTGATTGATTTCACTAAGTTCATCTTGACTAACCTCTGGAAATGGGAAAACTCCTTTCTACAAATGAAAAACATAAATGACAAATTTAATTTTCAGCAACTACTCATTGTAATATTTGTCAAAAAGGAAAGGGGGGAAATGTGTTGCATGTTCCATCTGGTCCCAGGAAGGAGGCAGAAAGATGACTTCACACACCGCCTCAGGTATGGGTCTTATGTCTAAGGTGCTCTCTATATCTACTCTCCTCCCCGAGCAGGTGGACTGAATCCTAGTCTTCAACAGTCTCCTTATCAGTAACAAGTGGTGGAGTGTGCCCCACAAGCAAGGAGCCTGGGATTACATTTAGATCTGACAATGTGCAGGTCACATCTCCTCAAGGTCCTGTCTCCTTTGTAGGAGACAGTAGATATGAGGACTCTTCATTAAATGGACATCAGTCTTCATGTGAGTGCAAATGTTCCCAACGGTAAGGACATATTCTGATCATCCTGTGTGTCCCTCTTTGAGCAGCTGTTTCTTGTGTTGTGGATAGTAGCTTCCTGTGCTGAGCATGTGAGGTGGCAGGGTCACAGGACAAGAATTCAACCCGAGCCTAGCCACCCTTTACATGTGTGACTGGCTTTGCACAACTTATCTGTCCTCTCTTAGTGTGGTTTCTTCTACATAATCCTGTTTATCACACAAGACAGCTGCGAGGGTCAGGAAGGACACACTCAGGTCCTGGAACATGAAGTAAGCATGCCTGTGTAGGACCCCAGCTCTGCTCATGGCCACTCTGCTCCTGGAGAGTGACTTGCCTTCTAATCATGGCCAACTCGCCAGGATTCCCTGCTGGCCTTTGAAATCGTCCCAAATGGCTTGAGGACCTGTGGCCCTCAGAGCTGTAGCTACTCCTCTAGTTGCTTGGGATAGGGTGTAGATTTCGACCCACAGCCGCTGATCAGGGACAGAGCACAAGTTTCCAGGCTCAGGAGCTCCCCTGTCTCCTTGGTTCCTCTCAAGGGGAGCCCTCAATTGTCCCTACCCTGTCCTATTACTCACATTCCTGACTTCTCCACATTAGCAATGTTCCAGAATCTATTTGTTCCTCTCTGTCCCAAGGACAAGACGTTTGTGTGTCTCTATCTCTGTCCAAAAGAGACAAGTGACTTAAAAGAATATGCTGCCATCCACCAACACTCCACTGTTGAGGCAGACTCCATGCCAGCCAAGACTACACATCATGGCCCAGTCTCAAAAACAACAACAACCCAAATACAATTTTCCCAAACAGAACAAACCCCCTCCCCCCACCCAAAAAAAACTGAAACAAAAAATATCAGGAGAGATGCTGGAGGCTAGAAGGAAACTATGCTCTAGTTAAAAGGGACAGACACTGAATGAGGCACAGTGCGGGTGAGGAGTGTGATATTAATTGGCATCTGTCAAGCTGATAAAGCAACAGAACCTATTACTCAAGTAATCCTCCTGCAGAAGCCAATTATATAGGCCAAGGGGCTGTAACTAAGTCTGCTAATGCCACACAAACTTCACCCATTCAACCTCCCACTTGCCCCATGCGTGGCAGACTCAGGTCCAACTAAGTGTATATGTCAGCCACTGGCATGGGCAACTGGGATACTCTCTCCCCTCAGACTCTTCAGTACCACTGCCATTGTCCTAATCAAGGCCCAGAAATGCTCTGAGAGCTGGTGTTTGTCCAATCCAGGAAGTAGCAATGAAGTGAGACATGGTCAGATCTGAATATAACTTGAAGATAGACAAAGATTTACTTACTATAGGATTCAACGTGAGGATGAGAATAAGAAGAATCAAAGGTGTCACTGGAGAATATATTGAAGAAGTTGAATCACAGAGTAGCCATTATCTATGGTAAACAGGCTGCTGGGAGAAGCAGGATTGGGTGGGATCCAGGAGAGATTGTCACATACGCTTATTGACAATGTTAATTGGACGTCTAAGGGGACATGTGGAGTAGAAAGGCCAGTCTTTGCTAGGGGTGGCCAGCTCATAGTAGCAGTGGAAAGTAGATGACTTGGGGGGGGGGGGGGGGGACAGCTGACCATTGGGATTCTCACTAACTACAGAAATGTAAAACTGTAAAGCTGATGGGTGATGAAGGATAGATTTAAAGACTGATGGGGATAAATGACGGCTGCTCTCTTCCTGCTGCCTTGGAAAGGCACAAGAATCCAAGCCCCTCTGCACCCTCAGCCCCAGGATGTGGGCAAAATGGTTCCCACACTTCAAAGTTCTGGTTCTGAACTTTGCAGCGGGGCAGCCACTCTTAGTCCTGAGTTCTGCTTTAATGAAGTCAGTCAGACAATATGAGAAAAATTGTTCTAAAGAGAATATACCTAAAGAGTCAAATTCATTGAAAAGCCTTCTCATTCTTAATGTGATAGGTGCATTATGATCTCAAGGTTGCTCCGAGATGGGTTGTGGATCTCTGAAACGGGAAAGGAACCTTGGAGTGAGTCTCGGAGCTGAAGGGAGGTCAGAGAAGCGGCACAGAATGAGCTGTTTCAAAATCATAATGTGAATTAAAAAAAAATAAATTATGGAAAGAAAAAAAATCTTGCCGGAACAGAGGGATGTCTTCATAATCACCTCTTCAATGATTCCCCAAGTTTCCCTGACAAGACACAGCTGGAAAGGCAAGTGTGATGGAGCACTGCAAACCTAAACTCTGGAGACTGAGGCAGGAGAACCACGTATTCAAGGCATGCCTGGCTACAGAGTGCGTCCAGAGGGTACCTGTGCTACTACTTATTGAGACCCTGCCTCCAAACAAAAACCACTGTGACACTAACTTAAGCCACATTTCCGAGCCCGGCCTCTCAGCTGTTTGTCTTTGAAGGTCTCAGATAACGTTCCACCCAACTCCGCCCAGGTACCAACGAAGGGTGAGAGCAGAGAACAAGGGCAGCCCGGACTTGCCTCTTACCTGCTTAATGTTGCCCAGGAAGAGCTCCTTGGCGAACGAGCGGCTTTGCAGACTGGTGTGCAGCGGGCGGCGCCTCGCCGTGAATTCCCTCAGCACCCGGGAAGCTCGCGCCGCAGCTGCCGCCGCAGTCGCCCCACGCGAGAACAGTACACAGCCAGACATGCTGTTCTTGACTTCAGACTTCAAGTCGACGGAAGCCCGGCCGCGCCTCCCAATGACGTAAATCACTCGCGTCCGAGGAGCTCTCAGCTGGCCATCCGAGGTCTCACCATGAGGAGCTCTGCAGCCGGAAGCTAGCATGCACTTCCTGATGACGCACGGACTGCGACGCCTGATGATGACCGCTGAGCACATCTGGAGGAAACCTAGATCGAGACTGTTGGACAGGTCGTTCCGGAATATGTTTAATAAATGCCTCCTACGCCAAGCATTGCTGTATGTAATGTCTGAGTATGTAATTTAGAAATTGTATTTTTTTACTCATCCGAAAAGGCTAAGATGTGTGTGTGTGTGTGTGTGTGTGTGTGTGTGTGTGTGTGTGTGTGTTTCCATCTTGTTATACTTTTGCCAGTAAGGAAACGAAAATACTAAGAACTCAAGTTGCAAAACTACCACCTGGGCTCCCAAAACACAGCCCTTGAGTCTGCTGTTCTTGCCAGAACTCTTAAGTAGCAGATTAAATTTCACCAAATAAACCTAGAAGCACAACTTTTGTTATTCTCATCGCACTTAATATAGGACTTAGAATATTGCTAAATGGGTCTAACGAAACAAGGGCCCCATTTTACTAACCCACTTCTGCCTAATTCTCTTAAATGTGTGAGTGGAGTGTATGCGAGATTGCATGAAGCGCTAAGAGCATACTGTTTCATCCTTTTCTGAATCTGCCATACCCTGTGTTGTGCTCCAGCTAATCTGGACCCTACTGGCCACAGTCTTCAGACACTTGCTTTCTCTGCCACTTCCTGGGCAAGGCACTTCCGTTGGCTTAGTGTCCTTCCCTATGAAACTATAAACATCATGTTTGTTTGTTTGTCTGTTTGTTAAAATGAATCACGTGTTGAGGAAGTAAGACAAGGCAGGGCCTGGTCCAGCTGTCGCAGCTCTTATATCTGAGTTTATTGATATGTCTGTTGTCTTTGTTTCTAAGCAGATTATCATCAGGGGACTAATGTGGCATCAGCTGTTGTTTCTGTTTTCTTCAGAAAACACATGCAGTCTTAACACCAATAGAACATATTTATTCCCCACTGGGAACTATACAAGGAACTTCCCAAACTATGTAGCCCAGAGTCTCAGTATTCTTTTCTTTTTATGCACAGAAAGCAAGTAAGAACAGTTAGCAAGAAGTGAAACTACAGAAGCCAAAAAGCAAGGTTAATATGTTTAGGGACTTTCCCAGGTCCTAGCTCGGACTAGGTCTTTGATAAATTAGGTCTTTATTCCCATTTTATCAGATTGGGGCCTATGTACGGTTCTAAGGTCAGAATGGTGGCTCTAACATGGCATCAGTTGCATTAAGATCTCAGAGGCTATTAAGGCCATATTTTATTTATAGGAGCCAAGGAAATACTTGCCCTAACCTAGACTGCCTCTTTAAAAATGTCTGTCTATCTATCTATCTGTCTATATCTATTCATTCATTTATTCATTTATGTGTGTGAGAGAAAGAGCATGCTAGGCACATGTGTGAAGGCCAGAAGATAACTTCTCAGGGATTCAACCCCAATCTCCAGGCTTGGTGGCAAGTGACTTCACTCATTAAGCCACCTTGGTAGCCCACAGACTGCCTCTTTAAAGGTTGGCATCAGTACTGTAGCCTCTGTTCCTTTGATTTGAGATCTCCAGGTGACCTAGGAGTCCTCACACAAGTGTAACCAGCCAGTGTTACTTTCCTTTATAAGAGTTGCTTTGATCACGGTGTCTCTTCACAGCAATAGAACACTGACCGAGATACCTAGTGTAGTAGAAACTTCCTAAAATACGTGAAAGTGATCTTAATGATGTCTCCAAAAATGGGGAGACAACTCTCCATCTCTTGTTATCAAACAAAGCTTCCAGGAGCAAGCCTGGGTTATATCCAATTGAGTTGTTGGCCAAAGAGGTTCCATGGAAATGCTCCAAACAACCCGGGCTGTTGCCAATACAATAGTTTGCTCTCCGAAAACTGACAAGACTCCATTGCTGAAGACAAAAGCCACACAATTATTCAATCATAGAGAGGTCTAGTGTGTACCTATGTAGACCCTTCTAGAGTCTTTGGTATGGAAAGTTACTCTACAGGATACCAAAAGAGAAACATATACACCCACACAGCCATAAGACCTTTGATCTACAATGTTGTCTTGCCAGCAAAATATGCTAGGCCAATGGTCACACAACTAATAGGAATAATGAACCAGTGTCTGATTTGAACAAGGCCCATTGTACAATCGAGAACCTATACCCAACACTACTTGGTTGACCAAGAATCAGAGATAACCCAGAGACTTCAGATGAAATCAAATACCACTGATCTTAAAACACAGTAGTGATAAAATGGCTCCTGATGATATTCTGCCAAAGTCATAGATCAATGCCTTATTCAGCCATCATCAGAAAAGCTTCCTCCTCCAGCAGATGGGAACAAATACAGTGAGGCACAGCTAGATATTATGCAGGGGAAGAGTTCTTGGAACAGTCAGCTCTAAGTGTGATGTCTTTATCGGGCCCCTCCCTTCAGAGCTCAGGAGAATCTGCAGAAGAGGAGGCATAAAGCGTATAAGAGCCAGAGGGGATGGAAGACACAAGGAGAACTATGCCCTGTAAATGAACTGAACCAAGTTTTATGAACTCACAGAGACTAGAGCAGCAAGCAGAGGTTCTGCACAGGTCTGCACCAGGTCCTCTGCATATATGTAATGGCTTTCAGTTTAGATTTTATGGGACTCTTGAGTGTGGGAATGGGTGGGTCTCTGATTCTTGTGCCTGCTCTTGGGCTCTTATGTTGGGTTGCCTTGTCCAACTTTGAGGTCGTGGTCTTTGTTTTATCTTACTATATTTTATTTTCTTATGTTTTGTTATTATTTCTTAGAAGCCTCTTCTTTTCTAATGAGAGACAGAAATAGGGTGGATTAAAATGGGAGGAGGAAGAGAATAGAGGAAGAGGAATTAGGGTATATTTTGTGAGAAAATAATCTATTTTCAATAAGAGGGAAATTTTTTATTTTATGTGTGTGAGTATATTGCCGACATATATGTATGTCCATCATGTGTTTCCTGGGCTTGGAGAGGCCAGACGAGGATGCTGTATTCCCTGGAACTGGGGTTACATATGGTTGTGAGCATCAGTGTGGGTGTTGGGAATTGAATCAGGTCGAATACAAGAGTAGCAAGTGTTCTTGTGATAGATGAGCCACTGCTCCAGTTTTTACAATGTCTTTAAAGCACAGTTTATTCTTTAGTGCTTGGGCAACTGAACTTCTGGGTGTTCAATAGCCATACTTAGATGCCTGTACCGATGTGGTCAGAGACTGAAAAAGAGAACAGTCAAACATTTTTTTCTCCAAGGTCATCCAGCTCCCGTGGAACTATGGGTTGGTTGGTTGGTTGGTTGGTTGGTTGGTTGGTTGGTTGGTTGGTTTTACCAAAAACAAACTTGGTCTTGTATTTCTGGTAAGTCACCTGTCCTATTATTCAGAGAGCCATGGAGACCACATTGTGTGGTTTCTAACAAGTCTACATTTGCAAAGAAGATCAGTACACAGGAAAATGTCCCCAGTGCTTCTCAGTGAAGTCATGGTCAACAAGGCCTTTGACTCATTCTCAACATATGAAATTACTGATATAAAAATGAAAAAGAATACAAGATCCAGGGACTCCTTCTAATTCCAAGTGACCCTTAAGGACCAGACTGCTAACTGGTCTTAATGGGTCAGGGTTCAGTTGGGGTTCATTCTGGCCACCTGCATGGTTATAAAAAAAACCCCAAATTAAAATGATTGACACCTCAAAACTAAAGTAGATTTTAAAGGGAACAAACAAAAAATCAGCTTTAAAGATGCCTTCCTATTAAATCCTGTGTATGAGCTACTGACATGCCTGATAAAATATTAGAGCCACCCCAGCTATAATAACAATAACAATAAACCTATCGAGATAGTTTGTCTGAATCTGTCATTAACTGTAGCCTCACCTTCACACTTTGGCTTTCTTGTAGGATTGTCTTTCTTTTATTATATTTCCCCATGAAATTCCTTTTTAAAATTATTATTTTTATTCAGTTAAATTATTTTATTTTATATGCACAAAGCGTTTTACCCACATGCATGTCTATGCACCATGTATGTGCCTGGTGCGTACTCAAGGTAAAAGAGGGAATCGAAACCCCAGGAACTGGAGTTACAGACAGTTGTGAGATACCATGTGGGTGCTGGGAATCAAACTTGAGTCCTCTGCAAGAGCAGCCAATTCACCTAATGGTTGAACTCTTTCTCCAGTACCCTTAAGCCACATTCTTAATATATCACACCCAATATGATTTAAAAAACCCACAATCCAAGTGATTGCACCCATGAAGGATGATTCTTTTAAATAAGCACGGCCATGGCTCTCCTCACTCTCATCCTTTATGTGGTCTGATTGACACAAGAATATTACTCTTGGTTAAACCTTGCATTTAAATTTTACTGATACTTTGATTCCTTTTTATTGGTTATTTTATTTATTTACATTTCAAATGTCCCCTTTCCACAAACCCCCATCCCATCTCCCTCCCCTTTGCCTCTATGAGGGTGCTCTCCCACCCACTCACACACCCACTCCTGCCTCACCACTCTAGCATCCCCCTATGCTGGGGCATCAAGCCTTCACAGGACCAAGGGCCTCCCCTCCCATTGATATCAGATACAGACATCTTCTGCTACATATCCAGCTGGAGCCATGGATCCCTCCATGTATACTCTCTGGTTGGTGATTTAGTTCCTGGGAGCTCTGGAGGGGTCTGGTTGGTTGACATTGTTGTTTTTCCCATAGGGTTGCAAACCCCTTCAACTCCTTCAGTCCTTCCCCGAACTCTTCCATTGGGGTCCCGAGCTCAGTTCCATAGTTAGCTGCGAGCATCCCAATCTGTATTGGTCAGGCTCTGGCAGAGCCTCTTAGAGGACGGCTATACCAGGCTCCTGTCAGTGATGTCATTGCTGTGCTTGGCATCAGCAATAGTGTTAGGGTTTGGTGTCTACAGATGAGATGGATCTCAAGGTGGGGCAGTCTCTAGATGCCCTTTCCTTCATTCCATTTTTGTCCCTATCTTTCCTTTAGACAGGAACAATTCTGGGTTAAAATTTTTGAGATGGGTGAATGGCCCCGACCCTTAACTGGGGGCCATGTCTATCTACTGGAGATAGCCTCTACAAGTACCCCTTTGTTGGGTATTTTAGCTAATGTCATCCCCAATGGGTCCTGGGAACCTTTCACTTCCTGAGGTCTGGGACTTTCTAGTGCCCTGTCCCATCCCCCCCACACCCACTGCTACATATTTCTGTTCATTTTCCTGACCCTCTGAGCCAGTCTGATGGAAGGATTTTTCTCTTCCCAAGTGATCCTGGATTATGTCAAGTTGACAAACTATTGAGCATAATTGACTCCGTCTCAACACAAGCATCTCATTATCAGACTATAACTTCTTTCGTTTCCAACATCTGTTAATATTACAAAGCGTTGGTTAACCTACTAAAGATAACCACAGAGAAGGCACCAAAATGTGTCAGATGTATTCAAAGACTATAAATGAAGTGACTTTCTCTTGGATTAGTTTGACCAAGAGTAAGCCTAAATTTAAATTCTCCACTTGTCTTCACCGTGTCTGTCTGTTTTACTGGCTTGTCTGCAGTCTGTCTGTTGTGTGTGTCTGATCAGATATGTCTCTATTTCCTGTGTCTGTTAGGTGTCCCTATATGTGTGTGAATCTACCTGTCCCTAAAAAACATGCTTTGCTCTGCTTTTCTTGAGCAATACATAAAACAGCATGGGAAGATGAAGAAGGATCCTTTACAGAAATCTTCATCAGTCTCACAATGTAGCCCTTGCTGGCGTTTAACTCACTGTGTAGACTAGGCTGGTGTCTGACACAAAAACCAATGTGCCTTCCTCTACTGTTGGAAACTCTGTAATCAGTACTAAGATACTGATGAGAATGGAAGAGAAATGTCACTAGTGGGCTAGCACCTGACATCCTCCAGTTTGCAGTTTCATTTTATACTCTAAAACCACAAGGTGGCGCCAGTAGGCAAGAAAGTGGGATTTTCCCACCAGAAGCATACCTGCCAGTTAAGAGTTTTACTTTTTGAAGGTACAAGTTACAGTTGACAGATGTAAGTTTTTGTGGTCAGGCTCCGGAGGTCAATGACTGCCTTGAGGCGTTGGCTTTCCAGTTGCCTTGGCCCCTATCCAGAATAAAAGTTAGACGGTTGAGGTGGGTTTAGGTATATTAAGGTCAGGGTTACTTTTTTATATTTTATTTTTTTTATTAGATATTTTATTTACATTTCAGATGTTGTCCCATTCCCCCCACCCATATACTATCCTATCCCTACCCTATCCTATCCCTCCTCCTGCTTCTATGAAGATGTGCTACCACTCTCCCACCCACTCCCACCTCTCCACCCTCGAACTCTCCCACACTGGGGCATCCAGCCTTCACAGATCTCCTCTTCCACCTATGCCCAACAATGTCATCCTCCCTTACATATACAGCTGGAGTCATGGGTTCCTCCCTATGTGCTCCCAGGCTGGTTGGTGGTTCAGACCCTGGGAAGCTCTGGTTGGTTAGTATTGTTGCTCTCCCCATGGGGCCGTAAACCCCTTCAGCTCCTTTAGTCTTCTCTCTAACTCCTCCATTGGGAACCCCATGATCAGTTCAATGGTTAGCTGTGAGCACCGACCTCTGTATATTTCAGGCTCTAGCAGAACTCTAAGGAGACAGTTATATCAGGCTCCTGTCAGTATGCACTTCCTGGCATCCACATCAGCTTCTACCTTTGGTGACTGCACAAAGGATGGGTACCCAGGTGGAACAGTCTCCGGACAGCCCCTCCTTCAGTTTGTGTTCCACACTTTGTCTCCATATTTGCTCCCATGAGTATTTTGTACTCCTTCTAAGAAGGACCAAAACACACATGCTTTGGTCTTCCTTCTTTATGAGCTTCATGTGGTCTGTGAGTTGTATCTTGGGTATTGTGAGCTTTAAACTCAGGTGATAGCAGATGCTGGTGAGGATGTGGAGAAAGAGTTTCTCAACAATGGAGAAACTCCTCCATTGTTGGTGGGATTGCAAACTGATACAACCACTCTGGAAATCAGTCTGGCCATTTCTCAGAAAATTGGACATAGCATTACCTGAGGGCCCAGCTATACTGCTCCTGGGCATATACCCAGAAGATGTTCCAACATATAACAAGGACATATGCTCCACTGTGTTCATAGCAGCCTTGTTTATAATACCAGAAGCTGGAAAGAGCCCAGATGTCCTTCAACAGAGGAATGGATACAAAAAAAAATGTACGTTTACACAATGGAGTATTACTCAGCTATTAAAAATAATGAATTCATGAAATTCTTAGGCAAATTGATGGGGCTAGAAAATATCCTGAGTGAGGTAACCCGATCACAAAAGAACACACAGGGTAACTTTTAAAGGCTATAGGAGTGCAGTTAGAGGGTTAGGGGGTTAGGGTTAGGTTAGGATAAGGGCTTGGATTACAGTTTGGGTTAGACATGGGCTAGGGATCTAGTTTAAGTTTTTTACTAACAGAAACATCAGCTCCTGTATGTATAATGGGTTTTATGATGACCTAATTACTTGAAACTGTAATATAAATCTTATCCACAGACATTGATTAGTCCAGTACACATTCATGGAATCAAGTGTTTGATTCTAGCAATCATTATCAGTCTCAAGAATAATAACCAATTCTGCCCATTCTGTTAGAGCTGGAATTTTGTGGAGGAGCATATGTTATTACACGGAGTAGAGATGGGACTCATACTGCTTCCTGGGAGAGTCATGGACCTCAAGTTTCTTTTCATGATGTTTCCCTTTTTCAATGACAAAAATTATTTTACCGTCTGTGTAGTTAGAGAAACTCAGATAATTCTACCTGGCTCACTGATGAAACCCTGCAGGAGAATTTCAAGTCAGGGATGGCTAAATCACTGGTGGTCATGGATTCTGTATTAATATCCACTCTGTCTGCAAACTATCTCTCAGTACCACCACACACACACATCAAATCTTTTGAGGGTGGTTGTAAGAATTACCTCACTGATAGAACATGTTCTATCAGAACATGTTCAGGATTATTTTCATTGTCTTAGATTGAAACCTGACAGCTTTTAAACAGAACTTGAATAGTCTACAGAAATACTGAATAGAATAGAATACAACTGATGATGCTTTACAAGAACTTTCAGAACTCATTCACCAACAGGTTATGTCTAACTCAAAATCCTCTATGGGAGCTTGCCTGTATAATTACCTATCGAATCATATCATCTCACAGATAGCAACTTCTCTTAATCATAAACTTCAACTCATGATCATAAACATCAAAGAATTCAAGTAGCTTAAGAAGACACAAATATCTCAATGAACTTAAGAGAGAGTAGCAATAAATGCCACAATAATGGGAGGAAAACACAAGTATACAACCAAATTAGAATATGAAGAAAATCTTGGATGTGAAAGATGAACTCGATAGAGAGAAAGAAATTTGGGAGAGAACTCAAACTGAAGTGAAGATGAAAGTGAAAAACACAACACAATTAGGACATTCAGAGGAAAACGTTACAAATAGAATGGATCAAGTAGAAGATAGCGTATCAGGAATCAAAACTAAAATAGAGAACATATACTACACAAGCAAAGAATATAAAAAATTAAAATACATGAAAGGAAGAACTGTGGAGCACCATTAAAGACTAAGTCTTCTAGTTATATGCATACATAAAGGAGAAAAATCCCAGAACAATGATGTACACCAGGACTTTAACAGGACCATAGAAAAGACTTCATCAAATGAAAGAAAGACATATCCACATAGACACAAGAAGCAAATAAACTCTCCATGTGTATCATAGTTAAAACACTAAATACACTAAACAAAGAAAGAATATTGAAAGTTGCAAGAGAAAAAATGAGAGACAGATATAGAGAAAAAAACCATCAGAACAACAACCAATTTCTCAATAGGAACTGTAAAAGTCAATAGAACCTAGAACAATACTCTCCAAATTTGGAAGACCACAGATGACAACCTAGACTACAGTATCCAGCAGAAAATACCCCATAGTTGAAAAAGAAAGAAAAATTTTTCCATGATGTAAACACAATTGAAGAATTCATGTCAACCAAACTGCCACTACAGAGAATACTGAAAAACTTCTCTCTTAAAGAGAGAAGTAAGTATAGCCAAAAGAACGTAGAAAGAATAAAAATGAAACTAATCACTGAAACACAAACTACGACTAAAAACAAAAATAGAAAAAAAATGACAGCAATCAATAAATGTCTCTCAATAACAATTTTAATATTAATGCCCTTAACTCCCTAATCAAAATATGCAATCTAGTTGAGTGGGTTAATAAATAAAATCTATTTTTCTGTTGTCTACAAGAAAACTCACATTTGAAGGTAGAGGCACCACTTAAAGTGAAAGGGTGTAAAGAAGGAAGCAAGTAGGCATTGCTATTTCAATACTGAGAAAAGAGACTCAAAAACAAAACTTACCAGAGGAGATAAAGGACACATATTCTAATCAGTGGGAAATTATAAAAAAGAAGACATTGGAATCCTAAGCATGCATACATCAAATCCTGGTGCAACCACATTCATTAAAGACACAGATTAACATCAACACATGAATACTGAGCAATTCCAATTCCCATTTGTTCCAATGGGCAGATCATCTGAACAAAACATAGAAAAATATCATAGTTAAATGATATCATTCATTAGATGGATCTAACGGATGTGTACAGAATATTTCACTCACATACATGGGAGCCCATGAGAGCTTCTCTAAAACCAGCCACATCCTGGGACCCAAAGGATTTAAAAAAAAATCCAGAAAAATTAAAATAATTGTGTTTCCTATCTGACCACAATGCAATAAAACTTAAAATCAACAGAAAACAAAGGTCTAGTGAGTACACAAACTCATGAAAATTAACTCATTACTGAATGATGAACTGGTCAAGCAAAAAAAAAAAAAAAGAAAAGAAAAGAAAAGAAAGAAAGAAAATTTAAAATTCCTAGAACAAAATGAAAGTGAAAATACAACATAACATAACCACTGACAAATATTAAAAGCCATCCTAGGAGGAAAATATAAAGATCCAAGTGCCTACATTAAAAAATTACAAAGAGGCCCTGAGCCATTTGCTGTCCCCAATGGACCTCCATTATCATTCCACCTCTCCGCCCACCTTCATCAGACATGCGGATCCTGAACCACAGGGACTTGCTGCTTTGGAACCATACAACTCAAGGATACTCATCAGAGGCCTGCCACACCAGGACCATTAAGGTTAACTCCTTCCCAATACCTACTACAGCAGGAACTTCCAGGGACCAAAGTCATCCAGATGACTAATGGCCCTGTAAAGGACACAATCAACAAAAGCCAGGGCAATGTGACACCTCCAAAGCACAGCTACCCTACTACAGCAAGCCCTGGACATCCTAACACAATATAAACATAAGAACAAAATCCAATCTTCTAAAGACAACAGAGGCTTCTAAAGGGGAATGTAATGCGCGTGGTATCCCTGCCCGCAGGAACTCACACGAACACGTGGGGAATCCTTTCGTGGTGATTTTATTCTTTTAACCTGAGTGGGGGAGACAGAAAGAGTAAGATAGAGGAAGAACAGAAATACAGAGACGGTTACCCGAAAGAGACCCGCCGCATGTCGCGTTCCGTTTTTTATACCCCGTGGGCGTAATCAATCATGGTTGGCTACTCGCTCAAACTCCCAGGTTCCTTTGCGCTATACATGCGCAGTTCAATGGCGTGACGCCGGGAAGCAGGCGTGCCCTAAGACCCTGTGCCCACAGCGATTATGTTCGGCAAGGACCGCCCTTTACATCCGCCCCTTTTTGTTTATTGAATGACTGGATGGCGTCTGGTGCGACTCTGAATTATCTCTCTTGTAGAGGAAGGTAGAGGTCTAGTCCCTTGTGCAGAATATTGGGATATTGTAAAGAATTTCCACCCTGGTCGTTGAGTCCATGAGTGTACTTTTATCTACCCATCCCATTGCCTTTGACAGGGAGAGGATTTTGGCAATTCGACCTCTGTGCAACTAGACATGCCTTCAAGGAATCTATCTCTGAGGAACATCCTTTGTACATCACAGTGTACCTCTACCCAGAGATGTACAGAGCGCAGGCTTTTGTCTCACTGATCCAGTGCAATGGGTAGAACCCGTGGAGTGCAACAGCTGAGACCTCAAGCGCTAGTTACTTTGTAGCACAGACAGCCAGACCTTGGGGGAGAAACTTTGTTTTAAGGCAACAGGTACTTGGGCAATTATCGCCTAATTACACTTCTGTTGGGTTTTTTGAGTTTGCAGACCAACCAATAATGTTTTTACAGCCCAGGGTTATACTAAACAGGCCTGTTCTTCTCCACACTTCCCCTCATATTTTAATAAAAGAATCCCTTTTATCTTTATTAATAACAGGCCTATTCCCACCCAATTTTAAAAGGAGAGGGCTGAAGATTTCTCAGCTTTTCCTCGAACACTGGGATCCAGTTGTGCAGTAAAACCTAGAAAAGGGGAATCTCCGTCTCAGCTCCGCCTGTCCCACCATCAGGAGTGACAGCAGGAGGGTCTTCATCTTTCTGTGCAGCAGGATCAGGCTGAGACTCCAAGATTCTTCGTGTTAAGCGTTCCGGCAGCCAAAATGGGTTGTCTTCCTCCTGTGGAAACACACAAACAGCTCCCCGGGACCTTGTTAAGATAGGATCCGGGCCTTTCCATTGTCCAGTTAGAGCATCCTTCCACTTGACCATCTCTTTTGGTCTGTTAGGTTCTAAACAATGACGGTCAGCTGCCATGTGGCCTTGGCTGTCCAGATTTAAAAAATTAAGGGTGAAAAGTATTATAGAAACGGTGACTCGTGGCACTGAGGGTAGAGCTTCCTCAACTCCCCCTTTTTGCTTTATTAAATAGGACTAAAGGTGTAATGAGTCCACTCTATAATACCTTGTGATCTTGTATTAACACAATTACAATTTTATAATAGGATGTTTTAAACTTTACTTGTAGATGTAGAAGGATGAATCCACATTAATGGTTTCTTTTGTCAAAGGGCTGCTATGGGCATGAGTAGTAATAACACAAATATCCAACAATTTATCAGTTTATATAATTGATCTGTTGTTAACTAACAGTTTACTCTACTTTCAATAAAGCTATCTCTCGTTTATAGTCAATTGTCAAGGGGAATTAGGACTTGTATCTCTTGAAAAATATTAAACAGAGGGTTAAATCCTCCTATGGTAAGCTTAAGATGAGGTTTTAGCCAATTAATATCTCTTAACAGCCTTTAAAATTCATTATCCGTGAATTAAAATTAAAAGCAAACCATTTTTTGTATGTACACTTGTAAGTCAGAGGATGGCGCTAGACACCACCAGCAATGGTTGTGAGCCACCACGTGGTTGCTGGGAATTCAGTCTTTATATTTTTATAAGTCTAGCCTTTAACGGCTGAGCCATCTCTCCAGCCCCAACTATCTATTTTTATTATAACTTTCTATGTCACAACCTGTTTAGGATATAACTGAGGTCTTAAATATTGAAAAGATATTGCCTTTGAATTCTTTTGGAGTAGCAATTACTCTAAGGTCTTTTAAAGCTCGTTATTTTGGAGCAAAGGCTTGTAGAAAAACTCCTTTAGAGGAAACCGCTAATAAAGTATCACACAATGAATATACACTAAAGATTTAAATTCTTAATTTTTAGTATCAAAGTAACAACAATATTTATATGTAAAGCAATTAACCATTCTTCAGGGCAAATATTTCTAATGATATCACGTTATGGGCTCTTAAAATTTACGAATTTACCAAATGTAAACCTCTCACCTTTACCTGAAAAGTAAAGGAATGGTATAAAAACATCTTTAATATCTATAATAATTCTATATGTTTTTACTGGAATGGCAGCTGGAGTAAGCAGGTTAGGCTGTAATGCCCCATTAATTTCATAAATCTTAAGTTTGAACTTTCTTTTGGATTAATTTGATAGCCAATCTTTTTTAGTTGAGTGAGAGTATCAGATAAAAGCCAATCTTGTCCTCTAAATATTGTTATATATATTGGAGGAGCCCAAACATCTCATTTTTAACAACCTTGGAAGAAGCGGATGTAAAAGGAATTGAAACAAACTGAACAATTTTTATTAGTAGGTACATTTATAACTCCTGGAGGGAAATAGGCATAATTTTAATGTCTCCAATATTATCATAACTCTTTGCCCACAGACTGTTTTAAAAGTCTTTGGCTCTTAGATTTATCCCTCTTCTAGCGAGAAACAAACAAGGCAAAAGACGAATTCCGTGCCCATTTCTAGGATCTGGTCGTGAAGACCCAGGACAAAAGAAATGTAAATGTTCTTAACCTCTGGCCTATTTTCTGAGGCCTAGCCTTTTGTCGGCCGGAATTGCACTGTAAAATTTTTTTTTTTTTTTAAACTTAGATTTAAACCTTAAAAGATATGCGTATCCTTTTTTTATAAACATGTGTAAATCAAAATTTCTCAAACTCACGATTGAACTACCAACTGTAGCCAATGGAATATTGGCAGTTTAATTATGTTTTTACGTTTCTTTTTCCACATTAGAGCATAACCATAATTTTAAGAAACAAAACCAATTTTTAAACTATCTATTTTCTCTAAAATTAGTCTCTAAAATTAACACTAAGAAGATTACCTTTATGTTATAAAATCTTGTTGTCAATTCTTATATATGAATGCATGATAGTGCAGCTTTTAATATCTCACTAAAAAGACATTGTTCTTAAATTTTATCTTTACACACCTGGTTTCTGAATGACTCTAACACTGAGTTACCAATCTTAAGCCAACCTTTGTTGCCAAGGTTGTAAAAAAAAATTTTTTAATCATACTCAATAACCTATAGGCTGAAAATCTATAACCAAGACATGAAGAATATATTTATACCTTAAAACTAATTAGAAACAAGAATGAAGGGACAACACTTCTATATATTTGGACCAAACAAAATTTCTCGCTTTTTCTAGTTGTAATTTTAAGAGAGGAGCACCTTGTTATAGCAATTCTTCTAAGACGAATTGTAGAGTGAAAATTTATGAAGACCATCTTACAAATATATACAGGCTCACTAGCTCCAGGAAGGTGGAAATGAATGTAGGCTTTTGGGCCTTACTGCCCTATCCATTCCTCAAGCCTCAGGGAAGAAAACCCACCTATGGGTGTGGTAGGCCCAAAGCAGGAAGACACATTTTTGGCCACAAAGAAAAACAAAAGCATGTCCAGACAAGTCTTAACTAGCCATCCTGCCACCTCTGCAAGTCGCTGACACTAGAAATAACCAAACATGTGCAACCGCGCCAAACCTTTTTGTCTTTCTCTACCCCTATTCATAAATGCCCCCTGCCTCTGGGGTTCGGGTTCGAAATCCCCCGTCTCCTGCGTGGGATGGGTTTCAACCCAAGGCCCTTATTATTAAATTACCATATACAAATGCATCCTCTCAACTCACGATTGAGTGTGCGTGGGTGAGCACCGGTCCAGACTGGAGGTAGGGTCCTTTAAAACCACTCTTAGCTTCCTTACTGACTCTAAGAACTTGTTGTTCCCTTTAAAAGCAGCTTATACCGACAATTAGCTGTTAGGAAGGCTTTTTATTCAGCTCAGCTCAGCTCTAGCTACAGGTGTTAAACAAACTTATCAGCCGCTGCTTGGCATTTTAAAACTGTCTTTGAAAACCAAGTTAAACTCGAGCAAGGGTTGAATCAAGCAATTTAAACGATCTTTTGAACATTAAACATAGAACACCATAAGACATAGACCACCAATCATTCATACAATGAGACACGTGGACAGAGACACACACAGAGACACGTGGACATTGGCGCGCCAAAGACAAATATTACGGAGGATCTTTTCCGAAATGAGTAACAGCTGGTTTTAGCCTACAAGGGTCGAGATGAGCGAATGCATCTGGATACCATTTAATAATCTTTGTAGAGGATGTACCAAAAATCTTGTCTGCCGTTTTAAAAATCCTGCCTGCCTGCCGTTTTAAGAATCCTGCCTGCCTGCCTGCCATTTTAAAAATCTTGCCTGCCTGCCGTTTTAAGAATCCTGCCTGCCTGCCGTTTTAAGAATCCTGCCTGCCTGCCGTTTTAAAAATCTTGTCTGCCTGCCGTTTTTAAAAATCCTGCCTGCCTCCGCCTTCCAAGTGTTGGGATTAAAGGCATGTGCTACCTCTGCCAGGCGGTCTTCCTCTGAAAGGAAGGAATCTGAGCAGCTTGTCCGCGTAAGGCGGAAGAGCGCTGGGGATCGCAAGTTGGGAGGACGCGGCTGGCTGAGACGCCACGCAATTCCCGCCTTCCAACTTCTCCCGTTCTCCATCTAGTAGCACTCGCTGGTTATCTGCATGAATACCTTTCTTATCACAATACTCTCCCGGGGCTTTCTTTCCCCAAATTCTCGCTTCCGCCGACCGAGGGTCTTCGGAAGGGCCTGAACCTTTGCGCGCATTTTTCCTATTCTCTTCATGAGTGGCTAGCCTTTTCCTCAACTCTGTTTCTGACCGTCGACCCGTTTCCACGATCTTTAAGTGGTTTTTTCCCTCCCATAAAGCTAAAAGGACGAGTATGGCCACTGCTACCGCGGTGGCCAAGGCTATTGAAACTCCTGTCTCTTGGGGGAGGAGCTGGCTCAATTCCAGACCGAACATGTCTCTCAAGAGTTTACCTTATCACGCCACCACGATTCTGGATCCACTCGGAGCGCAGAGATCGCTCGCTCGGTGCGGTGATGTTATAATCCCGGGTTCCGTGCACCAGATGTATCGCGCGTGGTATCCCTGCCCGCAGGAACTCACACGAACACGTGGGGAATCCTTTCGTGGTGATTTTATTCTTTTAACCTGAGTGGGGGAGACAGAAAGAGTAAGATAGAGGAAGAACAGAAATACAGAGACGGTTACCCGAAAGAGACCCGCCGCATGTCGCGTTCCGTTTTTTATACCCCGTGGGCGTAATCAATCATGGTTGGCTACTCGCTCAAACTCCCAGGTTCCTTTGCGCTATACATGCGCAGTTCAATGGCGTGACGCCGGGAAGCAGGCGTGCCCTAAGACCCTGTGCCCACAGCGATTATGTTCGGCAAGGACCGCCCTTTACAGGGGAAATGTATAAATCCCTTAAAGCATTACCGGAAAATACAACCAAACAGGCAGAGGTCTTTAAAGAAGAAACAGACAAATCTCTTAAGAAAATACAGGAAAATACAGTTAAACAGTTGAAGGATATAAATAAAATGGTCCAAGACCTGAAAATGGAAATACAGCAATAAAGAGAACACAAACTGAGGGAATCCTGGAGCTGGAAAACCTAGGGAAGAGAACAGGAACAACAGATGCCAGCATCACCAACAGAATACAGGAGACGGAAGACAGAATGTCAGGCTTAGAAGATACAACAGAAGAAATTGATATACCAGTCAAAGAAAATGTTAAATCTAAAAAAATTCTTGACACAAAACATCCAGAAAATCTGAGATACCATGAAAAGACCTAATTTAAGCATAGTAGGAATAGAAGAAGGTGAAGAGCCCCAACTTTAAGCATCAGAAAATATTTTCAACAAAATCATAAAAGGAATCTTTCCCAACCTAAAGAGAGAGATGCCTATAAACACACAAGAATCTTATAGAACACTAATTAGACTGAACCAGAAAAGAAGAAGCTCCCACTAGATAATAATACAAACACAAACCCTACAGAACAAAGAAAATATTAAAATCCGCAAGAGAAAAAGGCAGGTAACATACAAAGGCAGACTTACCAGAATTACACTTGACTTCTCAACAGAAACTCTACAAGCTAGAAGGGAAATCTCTAGAATAAACAAACAAACAAACAAACAAACCCACAGATGCCAACCTAGATTACTATATACAGCAAAACTCTCAATCACCATAGATGGAGAAAACAAGATATTTCAAGACAGATTCAGATTTAAACCATTTCTATTCACAAATTCACCCTACAGAAAATACTAGAAGGAAAAATCCAACCCAAGAAGGATAACTATATGCAAGAAAACACAAGAAGTAAGTAATAACAGCAATAAGAAGTAACAGCAAAAACAAGGGAAGTGTACACACGCATGTGTGAGCGTGCTCATGAACACATATTCTCTCTCTCTCTCTCTCTCTCTCTCTCTCTCTCTCTCTCCACCAACATCAAAATAACAGGAATTAGCAATCACTGGTCATTAATATCTCTCAATATCAGTGGACTCAGTTTCTCAATAAAAAGACACAGACTAACAGAATGGATGAGGAAACAAGATCCATTATTCTGCTGGATGCTGGGAACTGAATCTGGGTTCTCTGCAAGTATGCACAGCTGTTGAATCACTGTTCCAAGTCCCATTTCATCTTGTTTAGCTTTGGTAGGTTGTAGATATCTAGAAGTGCATCCACTTCTTTTAGATTTTCCAGTTTGGTAGAATACAGATTTCTTTTTTACATATATTCTTATGATTCTCTAAATGTCCTTAGTGGCTGTTGTAATGTCTGTTTTTTCATCTCTAATTTTACCAGTTTGGATCATATCTTGTTGGTGAATGGAAGTAGCCTCTGAGGACTGAACCCAGAGCAATCTTTCAGAAACTTCTACTCATTGTTACACAAAAGGCCTTTAGCAGTCAGTTTCCACATGCCGAAACCTCTTTCCACATAGAACAGGTTCATTGTTCAACAAAATGTCTGGTCTAGGAGTTGTGTGAAAGAACCATTTCCTGAGCATTTCTCAGCCACTGCAAGACAAGACTGAGGTTGTGCAAAGGCTCTGAAGTTCCTGTAGGAAGGGCAACCCCACAAAGCTCTGATTATTTACAAAAGATTATTTCAAAGCCTAGGTGCCATCACTCCAGAAACATGAACTTCCCACCCCCCCTCAGAAAATAACTGAAATACTTGTGCAGTGAAAACTCTAAGACACTGGAAAAGAAGCTGAAGAAGCTATCAGAAGATGAAAATGCTCGTAGAATGGCAGGACACTGTTAAAATAGTTGTCCTACAAAACTCAATCTTCAGGTTAAACACAATTCCCATAAAAATTCTAATGCGATTATTCACAGAAATTAAGAAACAATTTAAATTTCATATGGAAATACAGAAGACCCAGGATAGCCAAAATGATCCTGAAAATCAAACAAACAAAAAACTGCTGGAGGTATCACCTAGTACCCAGTACCCAGTACTTAGGCTATAGGATATATTACAGAGCTATAGTTATGAAAACAGCATGGTACTGGTATAGAAACAGATTCATTGTCTAGTAGAATAGAAATGAGGACCCACAGAAAACCCCCCACTCCCAGACTCTACAGTAAACTAATTTTGAGCAAAAAGCCAACAAAACTTGTGAGAGAAAAGACAGAATCTTCCACAAATGGTGCTGGTCAAAGTTGAAAACTACATGTAGAAGAATGAATGAAACTCACCGTTCATCTCTTGCTGCACACAAAATTAATTCCATATGGATCCTGGGCTTCAACGTAAGACACGACAGTCAGATAGAAGAGAGAGTAAATAAAATATTTGAACTCACTGACACAGGAATGAACTTTCAGAACAAGATTATGGTACCAGAGACATTAAGACCAACAATTAATAAATGAGACCTCATCAAACACTGGAATAAAGAGGCAATCTATAGAACAAGGAAAAATACCAGTTATACAGAGGATTAATATCTATAATATATAAAGAATTTAAAAATCAAATAACAACAAATGAATAGCCAAATTAAAAAAATGGTCTATAGAGCTAAACAGATAGTTATCAAAACATGAAATATAAATGGCCAAAAAATGCTTTTTAAAATGTTCAACATCTTTACCTAATAGGAAAATACAAATTAAAACTTATTGGAGATTTCATCTTATTCCAGTCAAAAATGGCTGAGGAAAAAAACAATGAACAGCAAGTTCTGGAATCGATGTGAGGAAAGGGGAAGACTTAGTCTCTGCATGGGAACACAGACTGGTGCAGCTACTATGGAACGTACTGTGAAGGTGCTTAAAAAAGCTAAAAACAGATTCACTGAGGGATGCAGCCACACCACTCTGGAGTACACACTGAAGGACTTCTGAAGGTCTAGAGATACCTGCTCATCCGCTTTCATTGCTTTTGTACTCACAATAGTTAAGACATAGAAACAGTGTCGTTGTCTTTCAACTGACGATTGGGTATTGAAAATGTGTTATATTTACACATCGGAATTCATCTATTAAGAACTTTTAAGGAAAACATCATCAATACTGTACAAACCGTTCCACAAAATATAGAGGCAAATATTACTACCAAGTCATTCTACAAGGTTAGTATTACACTGATTCCTGATTTCAAAGCTTGATAAGGAGAGAGGTGTGTTTGGCGGGGGGTGGAGGTGGGGGTGGAAGGGAGACAGAGATCTGGAGAGGGGGGAGAAGAGCAGTATGAAAGGAGGGAAAAATATGGACTAACTTCCTTAACGGTCTTAGATACACAATTTTCAACAAAGTACTTACAAACGAAGTTGAAGAATACACTAAGACAACTATACACCACAATAAAATTGGTTCTGTGTGACGGACATGAGTTTTATTGAACATATGCTAATTAATAAATGTAATATAGCATTCAGGTAGACTTAGGAACAAAAATCATGTGATTACCTTAACTGATTAAGAAAAAGTATCTGATTAAGTCCCAAATATCCCATGACAGACATAAGCCAGTAATATAAAGAACATCTTTAAACATAATAAAGTCTATGTATAAAAACCCCTATAGCTAACAATTTACCAAATGGCAAAGTTAAGGAGTTTAAAGAAAATCAACTTATAATGGGAGTCAATCCCCTAACTAGACATCATATGCTACCAAATAAGATCCCAAACAGCCACCAGGACTGATGCACCTAGGAATGCACACACATTGAGACAGCAGGCACAAGGCCCGTACAAGCTTAAACCAGACAAAACCACAGCACACAGAGAGGGAAGGAGGCACGAAGAAGCCCAGCACAGAGAGAGGGAAGGAGGCACGAGGAAGCTATTTGCAGTCAATGGCTGCTCTAAGACAGGAAGTAAGATGTCTTCAGAGGTTTGATAGTAAAAAGTCATACACACTCCACGACAGACCCCATGCTCAGGAGTAGCTGGCCAACACAAATCAGACTCCATGGGTTTTGTGGGTTATTTCTGAGTTTGTTTTAAGAGAGAAAGAACGTGAAATTGGGTACAGTAGGGTGGTAGGGTGTATCTGGGAGGAGTTGGAGGAGGAGAAAGAATGTGATCAAAATATAATGTATAAAATTTTCAATAAATAAAAAGGCTTTTTAAAACAAAAAATTCACTGGTTCCTCATGTTAGCTTTGTATCCTGCTTCTTTGCTGAAAGTGCTTAGCAGACTTAAGAAACTTCTGCTGGGTTTCTTAAAACTTTTTAAGTAAAAGATCATATTTCTGCAAGCAGAGGTGATTTAATTTTTTTTCTATTTGTCTCCCTTTAATGCCATTCACTTGATCTTGGTAAAATGTCAGCACTGTGCTGAATGAGTGTCGAAAGAATATCCCTCTCACTTGGTCCAGGCTTTACAGGAAATGAGCTCAGTATTTTCTCATTTAACACAACATTTGCAACATGTCTGCCGTATATAACATTTATGATGTTATGTTTCTTTGCTAGTTTCTTCAAGACCAAAAAAGAGATGTTGCTGTTTTCCAAAGTCCTTTTCTGTAGCTATTCAGATGATTGAGGGACTCTGTAGTTGAGTCTAATGTCTATCTCATTTGTTGATTTGCATATTTTGAACTATCTGTATCTCTGGAATGAAAGGAAGTTGGTCACAGTGTATGGATTTTTTAGTGTGTTGTTGAATTTAGTTTTTGAACATTTTATACTTAATTTGTTTTCTACCTTTTATTTTTATCTTTGATAATTTTATACATGTACATACTGTGATACAACTTGCCCTCATTCCCCCTCTCTGGTCCCACTCTCACTGGCCCTTCACTTTTCCTGTCTATTCTCTTGTCTACCTTAGGTCTTTTGTGTGTTTGTTTCCCTCACTAAATATAAATAGGGTTGGTTTCACAAAAATTTACTACCAGCGGCTACATCTCCAAAAGAAGTTTGTCCCTCCCCCAGCAAACATTTAACTCTCAAAAGCTCCTCAGAAAGAGATGGGGCCTCATTTGTGAATCTCTTTCTTGAGAAGGCAGCCACAACTGCTCTCTGTTTATGATTACAACAGCCATGGTACACCAGAAAAGAGATTCCATAGCCTGGTCTCAAACCTCTAGCTCACACAGTCATTCTACTTCATCTTCCATGATGTTACCTGGACCTTGTAGGAAGATACTGAAATCTTTGTATGTCTGTTCATCAGGAATAATGATGTACAGGGGTGTTGTTGTTGTTGTTGTTGATTTTTTTCATTCAGTTTTAGTAGCAGGGTAAAACTGGCTTTACAAAATATATTTGGTAGTGTTCCTTTCTGTCATGATTAGTTTTTTCTATTCGTTTTTATTTTTATGTTTTATTAGTGTTGTTGGGAACAAGCAAAAGAAATTTGTTTTAAATACTGCCATTTTGCTTCAAGAATCCATTTAGTCATAAGGAGAAACTACCCAAAAGCTGAACAGTTCTGTTGTTCAGAAAGAAAGAGTTGTCTGAGTCCAGCTATCTCAGGGACAACTTGTAAGGAGACAGTTGTCTGAGTCCAGCCATCTCAAAGACAACTCCATCTTGCTGGTAGGGTTAAACTAAGTTCATATTCCCAGGCTCAGGAATCAACTCTTATCCTGATTGGTAGGAAAAAAATGTAACAATAACTTGGCACAGATTTTTATTATATCTTAAGCTTAAATATTCTGTGAAATTCTGGCTCATTGTTGCAGTTTAGCTCCCAAATCTGTTCTGCAGCCTTAATCAATCAGTAGTGGCTTGATTACAAGAAATTTTTGTCATCTGCATTGACCTATTGTTTGAGTTAAGCTGGATTTAAGCAGACCCCATAACAGTTTATTTTTTTTTTACTTGACGTAAGCTAGAGTTTATCTGGGAAGAAGACTCCCAATTGAGAAAATGCCTCTATCAGATTATCTGAGGTGATGGTTCTTAAGTAACAGTGTCTTACAGATATAACATTATATATATATATATATATATATATATATATATATATATATATATATATATATATATACTCAAAAAGATTGTAGCAGTCCACCGGATGAAATCCCAGCAGTGAGAAAAGGAAGCAGACATAGGCTCCCACTCCTACTCAAGAAAATATAAGCAATAGATATCTACTTGTGAAGGAAAAATAAGTCAGTTTTCTCCAATGAATTCTCACTGGACGTATTAGTCACACGTTGTGGTAGGCCCCATGCTCGAGTAGTTGGCCAACAAAAACAAACTCAACAGTACTTCTGTCAACTTTTTTGCCTCATATAGCTTTTTGGGGGGCTTTTGCTGTTATCTTTTTGGTCTTTCTTTTGTTTGTTTTGATATCTGTATTTGTGGCCTTCTCTATGTATATGTTTCTTGTTTTTGTTTTAAATAGAAAGAAAAGGGACATAAAGTTGGGTGCGTAGAAAGATGATATGGGAGGAACTGGGGAAGGGAAACTGATGAAAACATATATGAAAAGTGCTTTCAATTAAAACTAACTATAAGAAACAAAATCAGAATAAATTTAATGAAGGAAAAAATTTACTATATAGCACCAATACATTTTGTATCACAAAAGAGAGATTTTGCTTTTTAGAGATATTGTATATTTTCAAGAGACTAAATATCTCAGTGTCTATTGCTCTGAAAAAATGTCGTGACAAAAAGCAACTTGGAAGAAGGGGGCTTATTTCAACTTATATCTTGTAGTCCATCTCTCAGGGAAGTCAGGACAGTACATTAAGGCAGGCACCTCCAGGCAGAGGCCATGAAGGAACACTGCTTACTGGCATGCTCCATCTGCTTTCTTACACAGTCCAGGACCACACGCCCTTGGCTAGCACCAGCCCCCATGAGCTGGGGCCACCCACATCAATCACTGTTTAAGAGAACGCTTCACAAGCTTAATTACAGTCCTATCTTCTGAAGGCATTTTCTCAATTCTGATTCTCTCTTCTCAAACAACCCTAGCTTGTATCAAGCTAAAAACAAAACAAAACAACCAACCAAACAAAGAAAGAAAAACAAAACTCTGGATTTCATTAGTATCTATTATGGAGTCAATGTTTCCTTATCTAATTTTATTAACAGGTCTTCTTTCTCTCCTTTGGTTAGTTAGATAAAGCATTTTCCCATCTTGTTTGTGTCAAAGAACAGAAACTATGTTTCATTGACACTTTAATATTGTTCTCTCCACCTCCACTTCCTTCATCTCTGCCCTAATTTTCACTACTTTCTTTCTACTAGTTTTGTTTTTTTGTTTTTTTCCCTTAAGCTCCTTTTGTTTGTCTTATTGTTGCTTTCAATACAGTCTCTCGGGCAGCTCAGGGTAGCTTTAAAATCACCATGTCATCAAGAAGAGGCTAGTCCTAAACACCGATTCTCTTCCTTCCACCTTTTAAGAGTTGTCTTGTGTTTCTAAGACCTTGAGGTACTTTAAGTTATTAGAGATTTCTTTGATTTTTTTTCCATATGGGCGAACATAGCTATGAACTTTTCACTAGAACTAACTTTCCAGTATCTACGTCTGTTTTCTTTCTCATTTAACTCTAGAATTAAAAAACTTTCTCCCTGCTTTCTTTAAGACCTACTGTTTATTCAGAATGTATATTGTTCCAGTTCTTTGTTTTTACGTTTCTGTATTCTTTTTGCTGATTTTTAGGTTGATACCATTATAATCTGCTAATATACATAATTATTTCAATTATTTTGTATTTGTTAAAAATCACATTAAGAAACTAGCAAAGAGATAAGCATGCCACTTGGTACTTTTTTAAAAACCCAACCATTTATCCACAAAGCTCAAGTAAATATAGAAATAATATTCTCATGCAGTAAATATTTGTACTAACAAGGAAAATATTGAAGAATTTTTTACAAACTTGCTACATTTGATCCCCTTGCAACAAAGGGTGCAACGACTACCAAAGACCACAGACCATGTGCTGCCCAGGACTCCCAGAGGCCTCTGCGCCTAGCCATAATCCCCACGAGGCCACCACGGGACGGTTGAACCCTCCTGGAAAGAGGACGTGGACCACTGTGAGGTCTTGTATTTTCGATGAAGAGGTGAGAAATAAGGGCTGATATACAATCTTAGAAAAACTTGTAAAGTTCGCTGATTTGAATCCAAAGTTGTGATTTTGCAAGTTACTCCAAAATCTAAGTGTATCAGTTGAACCATTGTTTAGATTCCAGGGAAAGGGACGGTTGTTTACAAAAGGTAAAGTATAGTCAATCATAGACCATGAGATCCAAAGCACCGACAGCATCACTAACTTAGGCTTGTACGATGCATGCTTGTAGATTCGTGAGTAATCAGCTAAGTACATGTCAATTGAGGAATTTCCTTTGGGGGAAAAACAGTGAGCTTCCACAAGTTAACTATGTTTACTGTCATTTTATTTTTGAAAATATTTTCAAGATTTGGGGGTGGGGATATTACTCAGTGGGCAAAGTGCTTGCCAACATTAGACCTGAGTTGGGTCCACAGGACGCAAAAAAGCCCAACACTAGACGATATAAGCAGGAGGGTTCCCAGGACTAAAGCCAGACAAACGGTGCACTCCGGGTTCAAGAAACTCTGACTTTTAAAAAAGGTAGAAAATGTGCAGTAAGGTTACCAGTTAGGAGCACTTGGGACTCGGGGGCGGGGGGTGGGGGCGGGGAGGAGTTCCCAGCATTCTCATGTCAGCTCGCAACCTCCTGTAACTCCAATTCGAGTGAACACGATGTCCTCTTATGATCTCCCCCGGCCTCCAAGCATGCACGTGGCACACATACACATGTAAAATTTAAAAATAATTAAAGGGGTTGGAGAAATGGTATGATGGTTAATAGCACTTGTTCTTCCTGGGGACCCACGTTGGGTTCCCGGCTTAACGTGGTGGCTAGGCTACATACAGGTGAAAGATGTGTATACACACACTTGTGCGCACAACACATACACAAATATTTACAAGACTCAGAAGTTATCTATTTTAATAAGATATGGGTGATAATATGGATTCATCTGCCAGTATAAGACTTAAACACAACTGGAGATACTACATTCACAACACGTGTTGTGGAGTCAGGATCCCTGGGTGGAGATTTCCGAGTTTAGCCACTGATCTGCTGAATGGCTTGGGTAAGTGATTCCGTCTTTCTCTTTTTAAATTTTTTTTTATTACATTGATTGATGGGGGGACACACACGCTTGCCACTCGCCACATTCATGGAGGTTAGAGGATGACTTGTGGAGTCAGGCCTCCTCTTTCACCCTGTGGGTCCTGGGGATTGAACTTAGGTCCTCAAACTTGGCAGGGAGTGAGTGAGTGCATTTGCCTGCTAAGCCATCTTGCTAGCCCAGAACCCTAGGAATTTTTCTAATTCATCTCTTCATAATATAACTAATGTGTAACCTACCTCACAATTCTGTGAGGACTGAAATGAATTCAACACATGCCCAGTGCTTAGAATAACACATAGTAATTACATAATAGGTCCCAAGAAAGCTAATGCCTATCAGTTAAAAAAGGTTTCCCCAAATAAGGATTTGAGTAATATTTTTCAAAATTAAGTTTAATTCTCATTAAAACGTATTCTATAAAAAGTGGCAATAACAACAGAATACCTGGTGTGTGTTTATTTAACAAAGTAACAGTTTTCCTCTTGCTTAGACTGAAGTTTGATCTAAATTTAATTGTTATATTATTAATAATCGTAGCTTTTGTCCCTTAATGTCCCTTTCCATGACAGGTATGCCACCCTGGCATTGTTTTTTTTAATAGTTTGTAAATGCTATCTCTGGGACAAATAATAAAATCACTCTTATATGAAATGATTTGTAAGTATTTGTAAACTTTATGAACAAGATAAATAAAAATGTGATTATTTTATGCACAGATGACAACAGGTACAGATACTCTTCTGTGTTTTACAGATTTATTATCTGTCTTAGAAGGACTTTATGGTTTGGAATCCCAAGGAGCAACACTGAGGGCAATGATGTAAGCTGCTATAAAAATAAACAAAATAGTATTTCATTAAAACATTATAAGATGCAAAGTGATGCATTTTAAAAATAAACAGAAGCTTCCAGGGATGTGGAAAGGAAAGAGGAAATGGGAGAGCGAATAAAGGTATAGAGTGGGGGGTTGGGGATGGCTCAGTGGTAAGATCACTTGACTGTTCTTCCAGAGGTCCTGAGCAACCACATGGTAGCACACAGCTATCTGTAATGGGATCTAATTTCTTCCGGTTTGCATGAAAAGTGAGCACTTGTGTATGTAAAATACACGAATACATAAATCATTTTAAAAAGTATAAATAGATGGATGTGATCAAAATATATAAGCATGTATGGAATGTCATAATGAACCCTTTTATTTTGTACCACTAATAGATACTAATACAGTAATATTAAAAGATAAGGTGAAAATACAGATTCTGTTGTGATGTGAAGTCATTTAACTTTTAAAATGGAACTGAGAAACATTGGCCCATGGATAGTTTCCTTCTGATGAAACATCAGTTCTTTTTAGAAATCCCCATACTTCCAACTATATAAAATGGTTGTCATTTGCCTCTTCTGTTTGGATAGCATGTGGTAAAAGATATTAAAGTACACTTTGAATTGGTATGACTTATTTTAAAGGACAAAAAGAAAACCTGCCTGCTATGGAAGATTTTGGTGACTTAACTGAGTCATCTGAAACAGCCTCAGACTACAGCAGGTCTCCCTGCCTTAATTATGAAGCTATATTGAAGCTAATTAAACGTCTTGGCCTGGAATGCAAAGGTAAGTCTCCTATGGATAGAGATTAGCAGCAGTTCTACACGCTGCTTAGCACGGCACCTAAGAGCACCCATGCGTCTTGGTGCTGCCATATTGGAGACATGCTATACATTAAAGAAGAAAGAGAATCATACACTATTAGCCAGAAATTTTATTCCTACTGTTATTTTCTTCAGTGTGGGTGGCACACCCTGTCTTCTTAAAACCACTGTTTACTATGATTAGATCAGGTTATCTTTGTCTCTTTGTCTATTTGGAATCCCTTGGAATGCCTTAGAATTGATTCTCTGCTAACCTCACCCATCTCTTGAGACCACAATCTACTTTACAGCCCTAATCATGTTAACACCTTGCTATCATGGTAAGACCAGTTATTGCTCTACATTCATGTATACTTCCTGTCAGTATATCCATCCTCTGCCTTAGACGGTTGTATTTGTAATGGGGGTTTTTGTTTTCGATAGTTTTACTGAGGTTTTTTTCAGTACAATGTGAATGAACGCACATGTGCAAAGTGTACCATTTGAAAAGTTTCAGCATCCGTTAAGCTCGTTTAGTCAACATATCAAGACAGTAACAAATGTACCACTTGGAATACGCTTTCCATTCCCACTTCATAATCACTTACGAGATCACAAACCACATCCATATGTGGACCATGTTCTATTCCCTTGTTTCACAAGCATAGATAATGTAACTGTTTTTAAGTTTTCCATGTATTGTGATACATGTAATATAGATCAATTAGTAATGCTCAACGTTTCTCCGTGTGCTTAGTTACATTTGTATGTCTTCTTTGGAAACTGTCAGCCCCAGGCTTTTTGTCGAATAAAAGTAAGATATCTTGATTTTTAACATTGTTATGTATATGTTCCACATACCATTCTTTTATCAGCTGTACTTTTTGATGGGACTTTCCTCACTCCAGTCTTAGGGTTGTTTATGTAGTCTCCTGAGACTATCTTAAGTACAGTCTTTTCTTTTGTGCTGGAGAATAAACTCAGGGACCCACACATGATAGGCAAGCATTCTAACATTAAACTACATCCTTTAACCTTAATAACATGGAGTAAGAGTTTCAACTTTTATAAAACCCAATTGAGGTTTTGTTCAGTTATAGATTTTCGATTCAAGATAATATCTGATAAATTGTCATCTAGGCCAGTCTTTGTCTAGAAGTCGTATAGTTTTGGGTCCATTTCGAGTTTATTGGCAGTGTAGGATACGGGCCAAGTGCATCCTGTGGTTGCCGACATGCAGTTGTTCTTGACTCACATACTGTGCACTCTGTCCTCTCTCCCCAGTGCGCTCACTGCGCCCTAACAAAGTAACAAAGTAGCTGATTTTACAAATGTCCAGCTTGTTCCTGTAGATCCTGCTGGTCTTCACTGGTTTATTTGGTTTTCTTTATATTAGTGTCACACTGATTTGATCACTATATCCGTTATATTTTAAACCGTCTCCTGTTCTCGATGAGCTTTTTTTTTTTTTTCAGGGTAATTTTTATAGTCTATACGATTTTTGCATTTCTATAAGATTTTTGGTAGATTCGCTTTGCTTGTGTTTGCTTTTGTGTAGTGGTAAAGATTAAACATAAGCCTTTGAATATACTCATTAAGTACCTAGCCATTGATGTAGATTGATGCACATTTTAAAATCAGCTTGCCAATTAAAAATAAAGTTTGTGGTCCTGTTAACTATTAGACTGTTGAGCATTGACATCTTTGTAAATCTTCTAACTACTAAGCAATGGTTTGCATTTATTTTCATGGGTAACATTTTATATTTTCATGTTATTAATATTTCCATGTCTTTGTGCATTATTATATATAAGATATATATGTATATCTTATATATATTATATAAGATATATATATATCATTATTATAGATATAGATACAGATACAGATACAGATATAGATGATATAGATTAGATATAGATATAGATATAGATATAGATGTACTGGATATTTCTATATTATAGAAGTTTTATTTGTATTTAGATATTTTGAAAAATAATATTCACTTTGTGAAATAGCATTTTATTTTAGCTAACACACAGAAAAATATCTTTACTTGTATTTATGGGGGTCAGCGTAGCATTTCAGTAAATGTGCACTGTATGTGTAATTACTAAGACATAGTTTTTATAAATCTATAACCTCAAATATTTGTCATTTCTTTGCTGTGAGAACATTGAAAATTGTCTCTCCTCGCTGTTTTAGGATATTTAATGTTAAGCATAGTTATCTTAATGTGCTATGTAGATGCAAAAGTAATTTTCCTGTCTCCTATCAGTATTGAATGGAGGAATGGGACAACATACATTCATTCATATACAAAAAAAACCCACAACACTCTCATACTTTATTCTCATATTGCCTTCTCCCTGATTCAGATTCTGTTAGCCTATTAAAAATCCAGAATGCAATTCATTCATATAAAAGGTTAATACAACTGAAAAATGGTCACTGCAAAGTACTTCGAGGAAAACTTCAAGCGGTGGAGAATGAAGTCAGTGGACTCTATAAGAAGCTTGCAGACTCAGAACGTGAAAAACTCGAACAAGAACAAGAACTCTGCAATGTAAGGTATGACGTCTCCATTTCTAAAATGTCCAAGGGTTAAGGGGTCAGCTTAGCAGCTAGCATATGTGAGGCCCTGGGTCTTATCCCCAGGACTACACCAGTGGGTTACAGTAGTGTGTGTAATTCCAGTCCTTGCAGGGCAGAGGAAAATTCAAGGCCAAAGGCAGTCTGGGATACTTGGGGAAACACTGAAGAAGAGGAAGAGAAGGAAGGTGGAGTTGGGGGAGGGGTTGAGGAGAAGGGGAGGAGGAAGGGGATGGATCGAGGAGGAGGGGAGGAGGAAGGGAAAAGGAGAAAAAAGCAAAAGCATCAGCAACAGCAGCGTGTGTAGTCTGTGGAGTATGAAATTTTGGCATTGACACAAAAACTCAGCAATCACCTCAAAGGGAATAATAGTTTACTCTGGAGCCAGACATAAGTAGCCATAGCTCAAAATACCAAGGTGGTCACAATTTTGTGGACTTTATATAGTAAGAGAAAAAAGAAAGTCATAAATTAAGGTATTTTAAAAATACATTGGTGGGGGCATTAAGTAGCCAGATTATGTAAAGCAGAGAAGTATCTTCCATAGGCCACAGATGCTGTCTGATAACATTCTTAGCCTTTGGGTTGAAGTCCACTGGTTCCCTTTAAAAAGAATCTTACCCAATAGTAACAGGGTGTTAGATTAAACAAACAGAGGGACAACACACAGCTGTCCAGAAAGCAGAAATTATGATAATCAGAGTCTGCAACCCTTTAGCTCTCCATAATCAGAGGTTTTTCAATAAGTCAGTCAAATGTGCCCACCTCCCTTTTTTTCTTTTCTTTTTCCTTTTTTGGTTGCAGGAGGGCTTCCAGTCATAATTCATCTTTTGGATAAGAACCACATTTTGTGCTTAAGGAGACAAATATTGTTTTATTTCCACTATAGGAGGAAGGTTCACTTCTAGTATCTGTTATAGATGAGGCAGAATCAAGAGAAAAGCTGGGGTTGGGGGCATGGGGTGAAGAAGGAAGGGAGAGAGGAGAGACAGAGACAGACAGACAGACAGACACAGAGACAGACAGAGAGATAGATAGATACATAGAGACAAAGACAGAGACACACACAGAGTGGGAGAGACAGAGAGAGACAGACAGAGACAAAGAGAGACACACAGAGAGAGGAGAGTTCAATCCCTGGAACTGGAGACCACATGGAGAAGAAGAGAACTGACCAATGTGAACGGTCATCTGAATTCCACACACATGCTACAGCACATGAGCCCACACATATACAAAATAAAAACAAGCAAACAAACAAGTGCTGGAGTCTGGAAGAAGTGGGCTCTAATAGAAATGAAGTATGGCCTTGCTAGTAAGGTGAGAGCAAGCAGCAAACAGCAAGAGCTTCCTTCTTCCACATTCTTACATAGCTGCCAGCAGAAGGTGTGGCCCAGATTAGATCTGGATGAAGGAACTGGATTAATGCTTTGTCTTCCTACCTCAAAGATCTCATTAGAAGTAGATCTTAAGCAGAAATAAACCACAGGTGAGTCCTCCATTTGGAGGTTTTAGTTAATTCCAGATGTAGTCAAGTTGATAACCAAGAATAGCCATCATATCTTCCTTCTGCCAACCCCTTTTTTATCTAGGTTGTTACCAGAAGTTTTCATCCTGTCTTAGTCAGGGTTTCTACTCCTGCACAAACATCATGGCCAAGAAGAAAATTGGGGAGGAAAGGGTTTTTTCAGCTTACACCTTCCACATTGCTGTTGATCACCCAAGGAAGTCAGGACTGGAACACAAGCAGGTCAGGAAGCAGGAGCTGATGCAGAGGCCATGGAGGGATGTTGCTTACTGGCTTGCTTTCCATGGCTTGCTCAGCTTGCTTTCTTATAGAACCCAAGACTACCAGACCAGGGATGGTACCACCCACAGTGGGCCCTCCCACCCTTGATCACTAATTGAGAAAATGCCTTACAGCTGGATCTCATGGAGGCATTTTTCTCAACTGAAGCTCCTTTTTCTATAATAACTGCCTCTGAATATGTCAGATTCTGGCAGACCTCTAAGAAGACAGCTATACCAGGCTCCTGTCAGCATGCACTTTCTGACATCCACATCAGAGTCTACCTTTGGTGACTGCACATGGGATGGATACACAGGTGGAATGATCTCCAGATGGCCCCTCCTTCAGTTTCTGTCCCACATTTTGTCTCCATATTTGCTCCCTTGAGTTTTCTTTTTTTACTTTTTCTAGGAAGGACTGAAACACTCACACTTGATCTTCCTTCTTTATGAGCTTCACGTGGTCTGTGAGTTGAATCTTGGGTATTGCAAGCTTCTGGGCTAATATTCAATTATCAGTGAGTGAATACCATGGGTGCTCTTTTGTGAGTTGGTTACCTCACTCAGGATGATATTTTCTAGTTCCATCCATTTACCTAAGAATTTCTCAAATTCATTGTTTTTAATAGCTGAGTAGTAACTGCATTGTGTAAATGTACCACATTTTTTGTATCCATTCCTCTGTTGAAGGGCATCTGGGTTCTTTCTAGCTTTTGGCTATTATAAATAAGGCTGCTATGAACATAGTGGAGCATATGTCTCATTCTATGAAGCCACAATTACGCTCATACCTAAACCTCACAAAGACCCAAAAAAGAAAGAAAACTTCAGACCAATCTCCCTTATGAATATCAATGCAAAAATACTCAATAAAATTCTCGAAAACCAAATCCAAGAACACATCAAAACAATCATCCATCATGATCAAGTAAGCTTTATCCCAGGAATGCAGGGATGGTTCAATATTCAGAAATCCATCAATGTAATCTACTATATAAACAAACTCAAAGAAAAAAAACACATGATCATCTCACTAGATGCTGAGAAAGCATTTGACAAAATTCAACATCTCTTCATGGTAAAAGTCTTGGAAAGACCAGGAATTCAAGACCCATACCTAAACATAGTAAAAGCAATATACAGCAAGCCAGTAGTCAACATCAAACTAAATGGAGAGGCCTTGTGGCTGGGGTAGACACCTAGCTGGTCTGTTCCCATGGAGACACCATATCCTGAGACACCCTAGAGGAGCCACTGCACTCAGAGGGGCGGGAGCTCAGGATCACAGGATCTCAGGGACATCAGGACCCTGAGGAGTTCTGACACAAGCAAGATAACTGGAAAGACAGGCTCCAGTCAGAGACAGTGAGTACAGGTAGCACTAGAGTTAACCAGATGGCAAAAGGCAAGCACAAGAACGTAAGCAACAAAAACAAAATTACTTGTCATCATCAGAACCCAGTTCTCCCACCATAGCAAGCCCTGGATACTCCATCACACCAGAAAACCAGGATTCAGAATTAAAATCACTTCTCATGATGATGATAGAGGACTTTAAGAAGAACATGAATAACTCCCTTAAAGAAGTATAGGAAAGCACAGGTAAACAGGCAGAGGAAACACAAAAATCCCTTAAAGAATTGCAAGAAAACACAATGAAACAGGTGAAGGAATTAAACAAAACCATCCAGGATCTAAAAATGGAAGTAGAAACAATAAAGAAATCTCAAAGGGAAACGACACTGGAGATAGAAAACCTAGGAAAAAGATCAGCAGTCATAGACACAAGCATCACCAACAGAATACAAGAGATAAAAGAGAGAGTCTCATGTGCAGAAGATACCATGGAAAACATTAACACAACTGTCAAAGAAAATGCAAAATGCAAAAAGCTCCTAACCCAAAACATCCAGGAAATCCAAGACACAATGAGAAGGCCAAACCTAAGGATAATAGGTATAGATGAGGATGAAGATTCCCAACTTAAAGGGCCAGTAATTATCTTCAACAAAATTGTAAAAGAAAACTTCCCTAACCTAAAGAAAGAGATGTCCATGAATATACAAGAAGCCTGCAGAACTCCAAATAGACTAGACCAGAAAAGAAATATTTCCGTCACATAATAATCAAAACATCAAATGTACAAAACAAAGAAAAAAATACTAAAAGCAGTAAGGGAAAAAGGTAAAGTAACATATAAAGGCAGACCTATAAGAATTACACCAGACTTCTCACCAGAGACATAAAAGCCAGAAGATCCTGGATTGATATCATACAGACCCTAAGAGAACGCAAATGCCAGCCCAGGCAACTAAACCCAGCAAAACTCTCAATTACTATAGATGGAGAAACCAAGATATTCTATGACAAAACCAAGTTTACACAATATCTTCCCTCAAATACCTCACTTCAAAGGATAATCAATGGAAGTCTCCAGCACAAGGAGGGAAACTATAACCTAGAAAAAGCAAGGAAGTAATCTTCCAACAACCCCAAAAGAAGGTAGTTACACAAACATAATTCTACCTCTAATAACAAAAATAACAGGAAGCAACAATCATTTTTCCTTAATATCTCTTAATATCAATGGACTCAATTCTCCAATAAAAAGATGTAGACTATCAGACTGGAAACATAAACAGGATCCAGAATTTTGCTGCATACAGGAAACGCACCTCAGTGACAAAGACAGACACTGCCTCAGAGTAAAAGGATGGAAAACAATCTTCCAAGCAAATGGTCCCAAGAAACAAGCTGGGGTAGCCATTCTAATATCAAATAAAATCGACTTCCAACCAAAAGTCATCAAAAAAGATAAGGAAGGACACTTCATACTCATCAAAGGAAAAATGCATCAAGATGAACTCACAGTTCTGAACATGTATGCTCCAAATGCAAGAGCACCCACATACATAAAAGAAACTTTACTAAAGCTCAAAGCACACATTGCATCTCACACAATAATAGTGGGAGCTCTCAACACCCCACTTTCAGCAATGGACAGGTCATGAAAACAGAAACTAAACAGAGACACAAACTAACAGAAGCTATGAGCCAATTGGACTTAACTGATATCAATAGAACCTGCAAACCAGTTCTAAAGGCCTGCAAAAACACATGGTGATATTTATCACAATACCCCCTCTTTCGCTATAAAATTCTGTCTCTTTTTTTTTTATTTTTCTGTGATAAAACTATTTTGCGATCAAGTTATTGGAGACAGCACTTTTTTTTTGGCTCACAGCTCCTGGGTATGTTCCACCATGTCAGGAAAATCCCAGCAGCAGGAGCTTGAGAGATCAGTCATAGTGCATGTACAGTCAAGACGCAGAGGGCAATGAATATGCACTCATGACTGCTCAGCTTGCTTTCTTCATTTTATACAAACCAAGCTGACCTGCCCAGGAAACTGTCCTGCCCACAGTCAAGATGGATCTTCCCACACCGATTTATGTAATAAAGATAACCCCCAACAGGCATGCACAGAAACCCATCTCCCAGATGATTATAGACTTTATCAAATCGACCATATTAGTCTTCACACTTTCTGGGCATGTCTGTGAGGGCTTATCTGGATCAGGTTAGTCGACATTGGAAGACACAACTTGAAAGTGAACAGCAGCCTTCAGTGGGCTGCAGTTCTGAACCAAATGAAGAAGGGAAAACGAACTCAAGGCTAACATTATCTCCATCCTTCCTGACTATGGATGCCAGCTGGCCAGCTACCTCAAGGCCCACCATGGTTTCCCTGACACACTGAACTGGACACCAGGGCTGTGAGTCCATCATAAGTTTGCTTTTATCACAGCAATGGAGAAAAATAACACAGAAAATTGGTAACCAGACATAGGGCAATTGTGTGAAATTAATGACGTGTGCGTGTTAGGCCTGTTGAGCTGATTTACAGGAGGAATGCCAAAGAGAGTGCAGCAGTAAGATAAAAACCAAACAAACAAACAAACAAACAAACAACCAAACAAAAACCAGGGCACTGCCACACGCAGAGCTTAACATACCAGGCTTCTGGAAGTTCAGAAACAGGTGTTCCTAGAGAAAGGGGTCCAGTCAACTCCCATCAAGTGGTCCCAGATTGACTTCTACCTACCTGCCTGCCAGTCAGCCACCATACCCACTGCACCTCCTGGCATGATGTTGAGTCTGACATGGAACTCCAAGTAGTTCAGACCCAGTCCACACACCCACCAACTCACTGTGCCATTCAGCACTGCACAGAATCCGCCCTGGTGCCGCAGGTGTATCCCTCAGAGGCTACACCTCAGAGGTGTATCACCGCACCTACTGAGATACCCTGAGATACCCTGTGGTCTGTCCTCCCTCACTCTCTACCTGAGGATGGTGTAGTTTCTTGCCCTGTGCTTCACAGAACACTTCCTACTCCCACTGTGAAACCACCCCTGCTCCCCCAGGACAGCCTGCAGAATTGGAGAGTTTCCCAAAAAACCTGTCCCACTTTTACCTAGCTGATGTGAGAATGCTTCTTACCTTAGAAGATGTAGGGTTAGAGGCACATTCACAATAAAAGCTACAGAATGGCCTTGAGACTGAATATCAAGCACCATTCAGCTGGTCAACAACATTGTAAGTTGTGATAGTAACAAAGATTCACTTACTACCTCAACAAAGGCAAGGCCAGGTACCCAATACCAAGAAGCATTACCAATGGCCTGGCTCCAGAAACCTAGCTCACATACCCCCAAACGCAATATGAACAACCAAGACAAGATGTGTGCGTGTGCTCCAGAAATTAGAACCTTCGTGGTACTACTCTCTGGTGATTTCAAAACAGCAATTATGACCAATGAAAGTTCAATGTGTGTGTCCAGGATCTCCTTGTGGCTTTGTTGTTGATGCATAGAAAACCTATTGATCTGTGATTCTGTATCCTGTCACATTGCTGAATTTGTATATCATTCCTAAAATTTTCTGGTAGAACCTTGGAATCTCTAGCGTATAGTATCATATCATCTGCAACTAGGGATAGTTTGCTGTCTTCTTCCTTGGTTCAATCCCTTTAATTTCCTTCTCATGCCTTACTGAGCCAGCTAGTACTTCAAGAACACAGTTGAAAGGCAGTGAGATAGTGCACATCCCTGTCTCATTCCTGAGTGCACTTGGGTTGTACTTATCTCCATTTAGGATGATATTGAGTGTGTGCTTCTCATATGTAGCATTTATTGTGTCTATGCCCTCTAACCCTACATCCCTTAAGACTTGTACAATGAAGACATGTTGGATTTTGTCAAAGGCCTTTGCTGTATCTATTGAGGTGATCATGTGATTTTTGTAAAAGTCAATTTATATGGTTTATTACACTTATTTTCTTGGATTTGTATGGCAAACCATACATACATTTCAGGAATAAAGCTGACTTGTTCATGATGTATAATTTTTTGATATTCTGTTTCAAGGAATTTTATTGAATAATTTTGAGTCTATCCTCATCAGGGATATTGGCCGATAGTTTTTCTTTCTTTTTTTTTTTTTTCTTGTATCTTTACATCATTTTGGTATGAGTGTGATAATAGCTTCATAGAAGAGTTTGGGAGTGTTCCTTCTGTTTGTTTGTTTGTTTGTTTGTTTGTTTGTTTAATTGTATAACAAGGACTGACTCTAGATCTTTGAATTCCTGGTAGATTCCTGCTGTGAATCCATCTGATCTTAAACATTTTTTTAGTTGGGAGGAAGGCTTTTACTACTATTTCAGTCTCCTCATTTGCTATAGGCCTGTTTAGGTTTTTTAATTCTGTTTTTATTTAACTTTGATGTCTTGGCTTAATCTAGAAAATAACTCATTTCTTTTAGGTTTTCCAGCTTCGTGGAATGAAGGTTTATAAAATATTCCCATGTAACGCTCAGAATTTCTGTGGTGTCTGTTGTACTGTTTCCCTGTTCATTTTTGAGTGCTAATTTAGGTCCTTTCTTTTTTTGGTTAGTTGGCCAAGAGTCTGTCAATTTTGTTTATCATGAAATCAGCTCTTAGATTTCTGGATTCTTTGTGTTGTTTTCTTTGTTTCTATTTCATTAATTTCTGCTCTGGTTTTTCTTATTTCTTGCCGTGGGCTGGGTTTGGAGTTGAGTTGTTCTTGTTTTTCCATCTCATTTAGTTGCATTTATTTGTGCTCTTTTCAATTTTCTAATGTAGGCACTCAGAGTCATAAATTTCCATTGTAGGCCTGCTTTTAATGTGTCCCAGGGGTTTTCATTTGAATTCAGCCCTAGAAACTTTTCTGTTTTTTATCTTGATTTCTTCTTTGACACATTCATTCTTTTGTAATGAGTGTTTTAATTTTCATGGGTTTGTATATTTACTAGAGGTGGGCTTTTCTGTTACTTTAAAGATATTGTACTGTGTCAAGATAGAATAAAAGTAATGAGTTCAACCTTTTTGAATTTTTAAATAATTGTTTTTGGCTCCCAATATGTCTTCTATTTTATAAACGCTTCTATGTGCTGCTGGGGAGAAAGTGAATTCCTTGGTGTTTAGATAGAATTTTCTATAGATATCTGTTATGTCCTTTTAATGTATGATGTCAATTAATTCTGATGTTTCTCTCTTTTTGTCCAGATAATGTGTATATTGAAGAAAGTGGGAATGTTATAATGGATTTGTGTTAATCTGTGTCTTTAATTGCAGCTGTAGATTTTTTGTGAGATTTTTATGAGTTTGATGCATATATGTTTAGGACAAGAATGTATTCATACTTATGTGTTCCCTTGATTTAGGAAGAAGTGTCCATACCCTTTGCATCTTCTGATTAGTTTCAGTTTGATGTCTATTTTGTCAGATTTTAGGATAGTAATACCTGACTGCATTCTGGTCCCATCTGACTGGAGTGCTTTGGTCCATTCTTTAACCAGAAGTCAATGCCTATCCTTAACACCAAGATATGTTTTGTACATGCAGCAGATGGGTGGATCTTGTTTCCTGATGCATTCAGTCATTCTCATTCTATGTCTTTTGATTGGAGTATTGAGGTCATTGATATTCCCAGTTATTATTGAAATATATGTGTTAACTATGGTCATGTTGTTGATTTTGCATGGGGTAGTTTGTATTTTCCATGGTATTATTTGTTGTAGTCATTTTGGCTCTGTATCTTTTGCCATGTCTATCTCCTATGTTCATTCTTCTCTTTGGCCTGAAACACTGCTTCCTGTATTTTCTTCAGGATTGGTTTGTTGTATATAAATTTTTATAAGCTGTAATCTCAGAGTATTATTGCTGTGAAGAAACATCATGGGCCATCAGACTTGACTAGCACACTGGCTATGAGACCTGAACTATATCTGGCAGGATGTGGAAAACAAGTATTGGGGGAGGGGTGATACTCACCAGGCTAGACCCTGGAGAAGATGTGGAAAGTTTAGACACAGAATGGAGTGATATAGGCAGCAGCAAAGGGACCTGTGAGTTGATTTCAATAGTCTGTTTGCTCTATCTTGTTGGTTTACTTATTAAGTAATTAAAATGAATGTTTTTACTATATACTTGTATTTGTCTGCATCAGTTACTTTTTGTTGCTGTGACAACCAAGACCATTCCAAAGTGAATTTCTACTATTTATAATAGAAAGTACATAGTTCCTACTTTAGACATCTTTTGTCTAAAAGGGATGTCTGTTGTAAATGGTTTACTTCTCACTTGCTCTAAGGACATAGGACCTTTATATCCTCAGGCTGCTTTGTTGTTCTCCTTGTCTTCATCACTAAGTCAGGGGCCAATCTGACCCAGGATAGGGATTTATGAGAACAGACTGAGACAAACATGCTTGCGTCTGAAGTGGGAAGCCCCAGTTCATCTCCAGCTTCTTGGTGAGCCTTAACAGCACACAACAATTTATCAATGTAATGTACATGTAAAAGGCATTTGCTTCTCTGTAAAGCAAAACTCAGTGGTTTACATTGAACAGGAAATTTGCTGTGGAGTTCAGTGACAACTGGCTGGACCCAAAGTGCCTGTCCCCTGTATGACCTACATAAAGTCGTTCAAACAACTCATATTCTGGGTTGCACATTGGGAAAAGACTGAAATGAGACAGAAAGCATTTCCTCCTTCAGTATGCCATAAGAAACAGAACCCTTGATTTAGGTTTTGCTCGGGTTTCTTTATATTTTATAAGATTTAGAGTGTGTGAATCCAAGTGACTGAGGTGTCTGCCTTTGCTGGTGTCTAACTTGACATTCTCCCTGACTAGTCTTGGGTGACAAACTGCTCAAAAATCTGTACCCAGTTTGTGTGTGTCTGAAGATGGAGGGGAGACATCTGAAGGGTCAACAGGGAGTAAGCATGCTTCAGAGGAAGGCCGGGGATACCCTGGAACCTTTAGAAGAATAAATCAATATGTGACAGCCAAGCAAAAGAAACATTTTCTAACAAAAAGCATTCCTAACATAAGCATTTTAAACTGTAGGTTTGCTTTAAAACAAGAAGAGGAGAAGAGAAAAAATGCAGTCTGGGTTTATGACAAAATGAAGGAGCAGCTGAGAGAAAAAGAGGAGCAATATAATAAAGAAGTTAAAGTGAAACAAAAACTTGAAATTTGTGTTAGGGAACTGGATGTGGAGCTGAAGACCGTGAGAAACAATCTTAATAAAGTGAGTGGACTGTTTAAATTTTGTAAGGCTGCAAGTGTATGTCAGTCTGTACTCATAAGTCAGTACAATCAAATAGGATTAAATATGTTTGAAATTATAGTTTACTTTTACTTCACCAATATTGTTTATCCCTTTGAATATATATTGAATATAAATATATAATCATATGGTACTTACATATGGGGATATGATCTGAGAAATATGCTTGGCATACTGATCCTGCAGTCATCAAAAGTGTGCACTCACACAAGCGTGGCACACCTAACTCATCACCCGGGCAATTCGATCATACTCTTATGGCTACTGTGAATGGAACGGAGACTGTCTTGGTTCTATCCATCTTTAGCCTTACCATGAGGCTTAGGTCATGCAAACTCAGTTGTGTCCAGAGCCACCCTGGGCCAGTGGATTCCAAGTCTTTTGTTTCATGTGCACAGTCCTGGTTTTGCAGTGGTTCAGGGACCTCACGCAAACACTCTACAAACCAAGCTATGTTCCTAGCACCAAGTTTTTGGTTCTTCTGTTGGAAGGGGTAGCTATCATTTATGCAATTAAATTTTGGGTAATTCATGTGGGAGGCAGATTCTTGCCGGCTTTATCAGCTCTTTGACCACTTTTTCAAGGTTTATCTGTTAATATGGCTTTAAACTCCTTTACCCCACTTGTCCTACCATGAGGTATAAGATTAACAATGTCTTTAAATGTGTCTCTAGGTTTTAGAGGAAAGAAATTGCATCGAGAGGCAACTTTTGCAAGAGCAGAATACTAGAATCTTACAGGATGAGATTCTGGCAAATCACCTTCACAAACAAAAGGAGCTAAAAATTGCACAAGAAAAAATTAGTTCTAAGGTATTTTCTTTAGTTGCCTTCAAGTCCCCGTATATGTATTTGTATGTGTACATGGTTTGGGTTTTTTTTTTTTCCGTTTTTCAAGACAGGGTCTCTCTGTGTAGCCCTGGCTGTCCTGGAACTCACTCTGTAGACCACGCTGGCCTCCAACTCAGAAATCCACCTGCCTCTGCCTCCTAAGTGCTGGGACTAAAGGCATGTGCCACCACTGCCCAGCAGTTTGTTTTTATTTAAAAAAAAAAAACAATTATAGAGCTTTTAAAAACTACAGAGCACTCTTCAAAATCCTATGTGGATATCCATAATAATACACATACTTTAATGTGGAAATAGCTCCTTTTTTTTCTTAGCAACTTGGATAAAGTAATGTTAATTCCATTTGTCTACAGCATAGTGATGACATTCATAGTGATCTCATCCAAATGTCATGCAAGTCCCATTTTAGACAGCATAGAATAATGCCTTTGACACTGGCTTCCTCTCAAGAAAGGGTTTTGGTTATTTCCCATAAGAATTCATCTTTTGGTGGTCACAAAAGCCTTGCTAGTAACAATGTATCTTCTGCTTTAGGGCTTGATTTCTCTCTCAATCTGCTAATGGAGACATTTGATTATTTGTTTCAACATTTGATAAAGGGGAAAAATATAGGCAACAGAGATCATATTTTAGGTGATCATTTCTTTCCTTTCCAGAAGAGTAACAGTGTCCTACAATTCTTTATTTCACTACAAAGACATTTTGAAAGCAAGAATGGGCTCTAATGTAGACAGAGAACCACTTTACTGCCAAGTCTCACCCAGAACCAAGACTTTGTTTCTGTATCATGATTTCAATAGTGCTTTGGCTGGAGTCCAGGTCTTCACACACACTATACAATTACTCTCTCAGGGAGGCATATCCCTAATAATCAGAAGTGGATATATTTATTCCATATGTTTTATGGTAACTGTAGAAAGGCCATTGTAGTTTTCTCAAAAAATATTTAAAGTGCTTGAAAGATGAGGCTTTTCCTTTTCATTTTAGATATTTTAAAGCACAGAAGTAGTAGGAATAAGAGTAGTACATATATCCATAAGTAAATCAATAAGAAAATTAGCTAGACTCTTGTCGAGTGGAGTGTTAGAAAGCAATTTTTATGTAGATATAGCACTACATATATAGCAGATGTACCATGTAGTTTTGACATTTCACATATAGAACTCACTGTTTCTTAATATGCACACAGAGTTCATAACCACTTCTACCACCACAGGCAATTTTAGAACATTTTTATGACTTTGAAAAGAAACCATAAACTCTTATCTGGGAAATCCCTAGAAACTGGTCCCTCCCTCTTCTCCTGTGCTAGAAACCCACCAATCTGTTTCTTGACTCATTACTCTATGTGTTCTGGAAATAGAGTCCTATGGAATTAGTCCTTCTTGTGTGGCTTATTTCTCTTAATGTAATGTGATGTGTTATCAAGCGGGAGTACTTTTTGACTACTGTTTATTCTGTATCTGTGGCACTTCTCCATTCAGTGGTTGACAGATGTCAAAGTTCTGCCTGCTGACTATTGTAGTTAGTGTCTCTTTTGCTATGAAGAGGCACTATGACCAAGGCAACTTGTAAAAGAAAGACTTTACTAGGGCTTACGGTTTCAGGGGGTGAGTCCATGACCATCCTGGTGGGGAACATGGCAGAAGACATGACACTGAAGTAGTAGTTGATAGCTTATATTCCTATCCACAAGCATAAGGCAGAGAGAGGGGAGGGAGAGAGAGACAGAGACAGACAGAGAGACAAAGAGAGACAGAGACAATGACAGAGACAGAGAGACTAAGACTGGGAATAGTATTTCTCCCAATCCTTTCCAAATAGTTCTACCAACTGGGCAGCAGACATTTAAATATATGAACCATTTTAACTCAAACCACCACACTGACTGTTACTGAAAATACTTCCATGAACTCTCATTTATCAAGTATTGGTATAACATGTATATCTCTCCATTTCTCTTCTTTTGCTCTTGCTGACTTATTCTGTTTGTTTGTTTGTTTGCTTGCTTGCTTGCTTGCTTGCTTGCTTGGGAGTACAGGGTCTAATGCTGCAGCCATGGTAGATCTGGAGCTCAATATATAAACTGAGTAAGCCTAGAACTTACGGTGAATTTCCTGCCTCATCCTCCCAAACTCTTGGATTCTAGGTTTAAGCCGCTGTACAAGGCTACATGTCTCATGTTGTTAAATAAATTGTAGATACATATGCTTGGCAGTTTTTAGGATAGTATTAACTCTTCAAATCCAAGTCAGCATACTACACGGAGGCTTGCACAGCCATATTTATTGTGACATTGTTTGCAAACAATCAACTTAAGGACTCAATTTATATGTCCATCATAAAGAAAAAATGGTATGTATATACACAGTGGAATTTTGTTGTTCCATAAAGAGTGTGTGTGTGTGTGTGTGTGTGTGTGTGTGTGTTTGTGTGTGAATGCGGTGAATATGGTGTCTGTGAGAGACATGGGAAGACCATTTGGGAAAATGAAGGGGTTGCCTAGCCTAAGGGATAAAGAGAGAGACAGAAAAGGTCAGTGTTGGCTGGGGTGAACTATGGTCAAAGCACGTGATATGTAGAGATGAAAATGTATGTTTGAAATTCACCACTACACACAATGAAAATAAAAGAAAAGGAAAAAAAATAAAATAACATTTTCAAACCATAGCAATAATTTACTTATGACACTGACATAGTAAGCCTCTCATTCTAAATCTGTTAAGAAATTAAATATAAGATTAATAGCACTCACGTAACAGTGAAGAATTGTCTTGCATTTTTCTCACTGTGCATAAAGAGTGAGACTTGCGATCATTCTTCATTCTGCAGTTGGAGCTGGGATTTATAGATGTGTAGTAACTTACCAACTCAGGTGCTCTGGAGACAGAGCTCCTCATGTGCCATCATCCCACATCATCTCCAGTATTTACCAGTGGATATGCTGAAGCATCCCAGCATCAGCACTGACTGGGAATGAGCTGATTCAGGAATAGTCTTGATTTCACATTAAAGTCCAGCATTTTCAGCCCATTGGCTCTTGCCCACCTATGATGACCATGCCCCTTGCATACTACTTAATCCAAGAGGAAACGTTTGCTTCATGCAGCATCACCCACTGACCACCGAGGAGTCCTGAGAACAAACGGGCTGTAAATAATGATAAGCGGACAAAAGTACCATTGGTTAGTAATATTATGGTTTCATAGGTATGAAGAAATTAATGGTGAGCATGAAGCTCACCATTTGTTGCACTCTGAGAAGGAAAGAATGGCTCAGTCCACTTCACAGAGATTATTTCTTCCACTGTCATGCCACACTTATCTAGATCAAGCTTGCATAAAACATAAAGCATAGTAATAATGCTAATGGTGGTATGAACCTATTAAGTTCTTTATGAATGCACTATAATTTAACCTTACCAGTAACCCAACAGAACATAGTATTGTTGACTCCAGTTTACAGAGAGGAAATAGACATAGCAAGGATAACTTATTTGGGACCACATAGCCAGTAATTGTTGAGTCTGGGCTTCCGATTCAGCATTTAGACTGCTAATGACTACCGTCATTGGAACAGCAGCAGTCACGTGTGCATAAACGCTTCAAATCACACTGGAGGTAATCTTTGGAATGCAACGCTTTAAATTTTCACCATGGGGGATGTTTTGTTTCCCTCCGTTGTATCCATTTTCGTTGTTTTCAGTGTTGTTATGGCTTGAATGGAAAATGTCTCATGTGTGTCATACTTGATGTGTTGTGATGAGCGGTGGAACCTTGAAGAAGCAATGCCTGGATGAAGAAAGCAGGTTCCAGGAGGGAGGTCTTGAGGCACATGGGCTGGCCTGGATTCGTTACATGACTCTGCTTCCTGATTTACAGACACACCGCAAGCTGTACAGTAGATTCTTGCTACCATGCATTGGACCCCCGCTGCCATGCCTTCCCCACCACAAAACTGAAATAAAATACATTTCTCTTCTCCCGAGTTTTATATCTTGGTAGGTTTTGTATCACAGCAAAGAGGAAAGAAACTAACTGGAAATTGGTACCAAATTGTGGGGTTATTGCTGTAAGAAACCCAGCCATGTGGTTCAAGGGCCTTTGGAGCTAGTTTGCTTGAAGACTATGGGAGAATTTGTAGCTCAGGCCTAAAGAATCCTTAGACTGTTGTAAGTGGAGTTTCTTCTTGCAGGAGATGATGGTAAAAACACAGAGATGTACAACCAGTCAATATGCAGCCTGTAAGAGACTGTGGCATGCTCAGCTCTAAATGGGACATTTATTTCACACTCCCTCTTTTAAAGGTTCAGAACTCATTGCAGAAAAGGGACAAAGATTGTAAGAGCCAAGATAATTGGCACCCAGAGCAAAGCAGTATTTACCAGACACGACAGGGCCACTGCAAGCATGGACTCACAGAGGCAGTGACTGTAAACTCAAGGCCTGCACAAGATCTAGCCCAAGTCTCAGTATGGAAAGATGAAGTGTTAGCATTTCCCTCAGCTACATGGTCAGCCAGGATGTGAGCCAGCTTCTTCAGTTCCCTCCCCCACAGCCACACCCAGCATCAAGTGCCTTACACACACACCATGATGAAATGTATTCCTCAAACCATGAGTGAGCCAAAATGAATCCCCCTCATTATTTCTGTAGAGTATTCTCTTACAGGGACACATAAGTAACTAATACAATAATATATAAATTTAAAACAATACTTTTTGTTCAGTCCTAGTGAAAGCATATTACAGAGAGAGTTCCAGGACAGCCAGGGCTACACAGAAAATCCCTATCTCAAAACAACAAGCTTTTAAAAGGACTATTCGTGTTTTTTAGGCTTTGTGAATTATAAGAGCTCTGTGTTTTGTTGTGAGGAATGCTTTTGTATCTATAATTTAGCTAATTTTACAGTAACAACAATAAAAAGTATCTATACATAGTCTTCAGTGAAGGGTTACTGTATCCACTGATATTTTAGTACAAAACCCAGAATGGGTACATTTATACCAGATTGTTAGTAAAGGATTTTTTCCTTTGTTTTAGTTACAAGAAGCCCTGGACCAACACATAGAGCCCGCCCAATGCGCTCAGAAGATGCACGACTGCATACAAAAGTACAAGGCCGCATGCAAAATGACTTGAGTATTTACAAAGCAAATAAATAGTGTGGTATGAGAATTATACCAGTCATGACAATTTCTGAGACTTAGTCTTAATTTACTTGAAATATACAATTTAGGCTTGGGGCACAGTTTAGTAGTATAATAATGTTTTGCAAATCTTATAAGTTTGGTTTATCATTCATAAAGCAAAGCTGGAAAATGATACATTTACTATTTTACTTTTTATTTTTTAAGAATTGAAATAATTATTATTTAAGATCTGTGTTGACAAATTGTGTGTTGTTTCTAAAATTGGCGTGTGAGAGTAACTATCTTAAAATGTACATTATAGACTTGGACTTGAAAACCACAAGTTAAAAGTTACAGCAAGAAAGCAAGCGGAGAAAATTGAACAGTTAAAGGAAAAGCTACTTAGTGAATTTTTGGTAAGTTATTCTCTTATTTCTTGTAATAGATAAATGAAAGTTTTACTTCTCTAATATCAGGAATGTCGCATGCCGGAGGCCAGCTCCAACAGTGAGTTCCGTGGTCCAACAGGGAGATGCGGGACCAGCAACTAATGTAATACAGGTGCATGTTCACACACACGTGGGGGATGAAATGAGGCTCCAGCGACTTCATTTTTTTTTCTCCCTCAGTTTATAGTCCTCAGCAAAATCTTTCAAGCAGTGCAACAATTACAATGTGCTTATATTCTATTTTTCTTTAAGTGAATGATTACAATGAACATAAATAAAAAGAAACAAGCATGTTCCCCAATACCATTACATAATTTTATGTATTACACTTAATCAAACTATATCCAATAATAGTACCCCAAGCCTATTAAATTTGTTAAAAGTAATGAGAGTTTTTTCCTACATATTCTCAAAATTAGGAATGTTAACTAAAATCATTAGCCACTTTGAACTCCTACCCAAAGGTCTAAGGCATCCTACTTGTTCCGGTTATTTTGTTTCCTTAAATGGCAACACCTCCCATTCAGTAACATCATCTCACCTCCCATTTAGTAAAATCATCTCACCTCCCATTCAGTAGCATCATCTCACCTTACATACCTGTGTCACTTTATTTCTTAAATCACCTCAAAGTTCAATTTCTCAAAGCCAACATTTTTTATAATCTACATTTAAACTTAACGTGGCCAGCTCACTTAGAATCAACTTCAGTAACTTAATATTAAGCACTAAAATAACCTGAAAGTGTGTTCATCCACATGCTTGGCAATAGAATCTGACTAAGCCTTTGGCAGGGTTGCCTACATTAGGATTCATTGTGTGGCTTGAACTGCCTCACAGTTATAATATCATGTACTGAATTTAAGTCATTTGTATCCACAAATAAATATGGATCATATCTCTCATGGGAGATATCAGTTCTTTCTGAGAATCATTACATCTTAGAATTCAATTCAAATAGTATCAGACATTTGCAGTTCAGAAAAAAGATTATTGACATTAGAATCATTAGTTATAAGATGAGGTTATTATTATTATTATTATTATTATTATTATTATTATTATTATGTCTTATTTTTCTTCTTCTGGGAGCCAATTACCTTGAGGACCTATATAATGCCATATGATATTGTCATGTCTTCTTTACAAGTGAAGACAGATATTGTAAGAGGCATTCTTCTAAGGGGTGACTTCATGTTAAGACAAAACTATAGAAAAATAACACTTACGTAACAAAGGTAATGAGTTTAAAGACTGTGTTCTGTGACTCTTGGTGAATTTTTCCTTGTTGACCTTCTGAGTAGTTAATAGCAATGCCATAAGAATCAAGTAGACATGACACTTTGTCGCACCTAAAATTGTGTCAGACTTTGTTGCTTGTATTCTGTTAGACTATTGTCAACTCACTTTCCTCAGCACCAAGGTATATTATTTTATGTCTACAGAGTGATGATCTTACTGAAAAACTGGAAATCACGTCTTCCAAATGTCTACATCTCTATAAACAAAATCAGCTGCTTCAGCGGGAGTTACTGTCTATGAAAACGATACAAAGGAAATATGAAAAATTAAAGAAGCATAAAAAGAAGTTAGAACAAGAAATAGTTAACCTCAGAAGTCACATGGAAAGCAACATGATAGAATGTGGCCGGATAGAACAGTATAAATGGGAAATTGAAGAGAAAACAAAGCAGGATTTGGTAGAAAAGTTAAAACAAGTCAACCTATTCTTGCAGGTTAATTATATGCAATATGTCTTCATTCCTTTCGCTGCAAATAATATTCTGTATGTACATCTTTTATGTATGCTTCTACTTCTCGTGTCACAGGCTGCTTTATAAATTTTTAAGAGATTGTGGGAAAGGCCAGAGGTTCAAGAGGACAAAACCATAGTATTCATAAACTCACAGCAGATGTAATAGCCAGCAGAAGACCTGGACAAGATCAAACCAGTCAACATCTTAACATGGTGTGGGAGGGGGTCATGCCCCTCCTTCTAACTAAGGAGCCGTGGACAGGTGATGGCTTCTAGGGAGGCCAAAGTGTGTTTTTAATGAGTGTAGCCCGTAGTAAGTCAACCATGCGCAGTGGATGGCCCCACACCCATGAGTGTATGAACAGCACAAATTGGTACGTTATGTTTTTAAAAGAAGAGAATGGGAAATTGGATGTGGGAGGAGTTGAATGGAGCAGAGGGGATGGACTTAATTAAAATGCATTCTATAAAACTCTCAAAGAATAAAAGTGTTTTGTTAGAAATTTTGGAAGGAAAAAAAAAGAAATTTTGGAAGGAAGGTGATGTATGTTTCCCCTTGAAACAGTTCTGTTGATGTAGGTAAACTGATCATGCAAAACTATTGTTCTCAGAGAATCCTTTGATGTTTTAGACCAGCTGCCATAAAACCTGACTTAGGATGAAAAGGAAAAACTATGGAACAAAATTTGCAATTTGAAATTGTACTTAAGTTACCTTGTTCAGTTTATTCAATTTTGAGTTGCTATTATTTTGTGACTTGTCAGATTGTGTGAGTATGACCATGGAATAATGTCAATCTGAGGCCACAGTTCATTGGTAGGGCATAGGCTAAGCACACATATCCAAGCCTCATCACCACACAAACCACGAGGGTCACAAACAAAAGAATGATTCTATTTTTAAATTCAAGTTTAACACAACTCATATTAATGAAGAATATTTAGAACTTAGCATCGTTTTACATATTTAAAGTGCAATTGTGAAATAGCCGGTCAAAAGTAAAGGAAATGGGTGCATAACAGCTACCTGAGCTACAGTTATTTTTAAACTGTTTGCGTTCAATTTGCTACAGACACAAGCAGCGTATGAAGACAGACTAGAGAAGTTAAGGCACAAACAGAACGCTTCGGTGCGCACTCAGATGGAGCTCAGAATAAGGGATCTGGAGTCTGAATTCTCTAAGATGAAAAGTCAAGTTGATTGCAATCAGATAGAAATGGAAAACTATAAGCAGCTCTACCTAGAAGAAGTGAAAATAAGAAAATCGTTGTCCAATAAATTAAGCAAGTAAGTCGGAAGTCAGAGAGAATAAATCAGTATTCTGTCCCCGGAACACAATTTTTACTAACATGGGTTCTAGCAATTGGTGTGGAAATCAGCTGTGGGATGCACATTTGTAGGCTGATGCTGGTGCTGGTGCTGGTGCTGGTGCTGGTGCTGGTGCTGGTGCTG
>JANHMN010000001.1:109066503-109117978 GCA_030674055.1 Rhabdomys pumilio
TGCTGGTGCTGGTGCTGGTGCTGGTGCTGGTGCTGGTGCTGGTGCTGGTGCTGAAGCCGAAGCCCAGTCTGAGTGCTGTCCTAGCACATGCAGTGCCAGCCCCACCCCCACAACTTCATAAAGGAAAAGAGAATATCATTTTAGAAGATAAAATCAACAGTATAACTTGTCTTGAGGGACTGGAGAGGTGGCCCCGATGTCTAAGAGTGCATACCATTGAGCATCCGTTCAGTTTGCAGCACCCACATCAGGAAGCTCACAATCACACCTGTAATTCCAGCTCCAGGGGATCCAGTGCTTCAAACTCTGCCAGTACCTGCACTTATGTGAGCACATGCATATTCCTCTTTTTGTAAAAAAATTATTTTTAATAACGTCATCCGTGTCACCTTATATCTCCTTATATATAACTTATATCTTCTATAAAGCTTTTTATCCCTCTTTATGCTATCCTATAGTTAACCTGGCATATCTCTAAAGCTCTGTATTTCATATACTCTCATTACCAAATTTCTGCTTATCATCCTCTCAAAAAGAAACATTGAAAGGTTAGGAAATGATATGGGTCATGGGATACTGTCACTGTTGCAAAGGGCACATCCTAGTCACTTGATTAGGTTTGTTTGTTATTACCACTTGAGGGTCCCTAGATGTAGACTCTCCTTTACGGTTTTCTATTGTACCTTAAAGCATAGTTTCGTCCCAGGAAAACATTAGCATAAGACTTAGGAAAGTATACTTTGGAAAATGTTAAGACATAGTTTCTGATTCAGTGCAGGACTGAGAAGAAGACAGAAAGGGTGGCGCCCTTCTGCTCAATGGAGAATGTCATTAAGCGTTTTAAAATGTAGGTTATTTAGGATTCACTCAGGAACATGAGGGATAAGGAATTTATCTTTGCACTCTTCATAGAACAGATGAAAGACTAGCAAAGGCCAAGACCAAACTCCTCCTGGAGAGAAAACAGAACAGAGATTCACACTGCAGCATGGTTGACACAAGGCCTGTGCTGGGGTCCACTCATCCTAGAGACAGTAACGAATTTTTCATTCCAAGAAGCTTTTCTGGAGAAAACATGCTTACATCAAACCTCTGGCACTCAGTTGAGACCATGGAAAATTGCAAGACCAAGGTCAGTGTTATCTTCCTTACTTTCCTTTGCATTCCATTCCTGGTGTAGCTCTTGTTAATGTCGTATCATACCAAGATATTTAGTTGCCTTACACATAATGAGTGAACATTATAATAGTGTATGCTCGTGAAGAAAGAAAATAGAAATTTTATAATTTCCAGGATTTCCAAAACCCTGTTTGCAAGCAATACTCATCTGTTGACTTGATGTTTCAGATGTAACTGATCGGTGGGCTTCCAGCTTCTTTAAAAGCGTATCAGCTCGCTACATTAGCAAACAGATGTGACTGCAGAAAACTAAAGGCTTTCATGCAAGCGATTTTATTTGTGCTTCTATATTGGTTTTGGAATTTTTTTTTCCTAGCTGAGTGAAAAAATAATTGTAATGTAATTGATGTGACTCAAGGTTTGCTTACAGAACTGGCCGAATTCTCAATATTAACTCTGGTGTTCTATTAGCATCATGGCATCTGTCCATCTTCCATTGTCTTCGTCAGTCGTGTGCTTTACTGCTTTAAACTGTTTGCGGTAAACTCTCCATCATCCTCTTTCTTACCCACTCAACTGTGTGCATGGCTCCCCTTAGATTCTCCCAACAAGTCCAGTTCCAGAGTCCATGTGTCCACGAATGTAGAGCAAAAGGAGTGGATCAGTGACAGCGATCTTAGAGAAAACCATCTCTCTCTCTCTCTCTCTCTCTCTCTCTCTCTCTCTCTCTCTCTTTCTCCCTCTCCCTCTCTCCCTCTCTCTCCCTCTCTCTCCCTCTCCCTCCCTTATTCTCTTTCTCCCTCCTTCTCTCTCTCCCTCCCTCCCTCTCTCTCCCTCCCTCTCTCTCTCCCTCTTTCTCCCTTCCTCTCTCCTTCTCCTTCTCTCTCTCCCTCTCCCTTCCTCTCTCCCTCCCTCCCTCTCTTTCCCTCCCTCCCCCTCCCCCCTCTCTCTCCCCCTCTCCTCCCCCCTCTCTCAACAGCCATCAGTTACAATAGTTCCTCTCATAGGGTGGACCTTCGTGGCCAGGCTGAGTCTTCACTCCCTTGTCTACACTTACTCCATGATTGTTTGGGAGATTATTATCCATGATACTTTTTCCAGATTTCTTTCTTGGAAGCTCTTTACTTTCATTAGTTCTTTGAGAACTCCTTACAGTGAGTTCTTACCGTATTCACCCCATCCTCCAACATCTCCCAGATCCTCTGCCCTCTTCCTTACCCACTCAACTTTGTGGGCACCTCCCCTTTTATCCAACCATCAAGCTCAGTTCTGGTGCCCACGAGTTCATGAATGTGGAATGTGTTGAATCCATCTGTGGCAACAATCTTAAAGAAAACCGTCTCTGTTTCAACAGCTATCAATTGCAATAGGTTCTTTGATAGGACGGGAACTTCATGTCCATCTCCAATTGCCACGCTGCTTCACCTGGAAATACTGATTCTTTGTACTCATTCACCTCTTGCTTTTACATTCTTTATGCCCCTTCTGCAATTATCCTTTAGGGTGCCATATAAATGTGCCACTGAGGACTGAGCAGTCTGCAGGCTCTTATTCCCTGAACAGTGGCCAGTTGTGAGTCTCTGTGCACATCCTTATCTATAGCAAACAGAAAGCTTTTCCATGGGGGTTGAGGACATGCATTAATCTGTGGATGTAATGGTAAGTCATTAGAAGTCAGTTTAACATGGTGTCCATTTACCAGATGAATAGTAGGTTCTCCCTGAGACCCAGGACCTGTCTAGCCACAGGCTCTTAGCTCAGTAATGGTGGCAGTTTTTGTCTTGTTTAACAGTACTTGAATCCAATCAAACAGCTGTTGTTTCTCTGATGGTGTTTATGACACTATTGCACCAGTTAACAATTGCTACACACACCACAGGGTTTCTCAGCCAGGTAAAGTTGGTGATTTCCTTCCTCCTCTAGCAGCATACACAGCATGCTCCAGCACTATGCGGTCCAGCAAGAATGAATACAGTTTACACATCAGGACCAGTTTGATTTCTCCAGGTCCCATTACTCAAGTATGTGGTGTCTTCAGGGGTAGGATGATGACATCTAGTTCTGTGGATAACCAAGAGCATTGGCAGAAACCTGTAATGTTGGCCTTGACGGCCAACAACACCTACAGAAGCAACCCATATTCAGAACTGGGCTTTTATTTGTTAGACTGTGGTGTCTAGTAGGGGCATTGTTGCCATGTTCCAGAACAACTCCATTTTGCCTCTTCTTTGTACATGTATACATGTACTTTCATATGTGTATTAGTATATGTGTTCTGCATTACTAGGTCTCAGTAGGACTTTTTGAAATCTCTAATGTTATTTATCCTTCCCAACTTTATTTTTACCCCACCCTCTGCCTCTTCACCAAAAATTAACCCCTTCTTGTTTCATAATTCCTTTTTAGCATTTCAGACCCCTGCATTATATATCCCCTCTTTTGAAAGTCTCTCCATTGCTATTCCAAGTGAAACACATGTGTTAAAAGATTCAAGGTGACATCAACAAATGAGAAAACTAAACAACATATGTGATGTTTGTCTTTCTGGGGCTAGGTTGCTGCACTCCGGGTAACTGTTTCCAACTCTATCCAATTACCTAAGAAGTTCATTTGAAAATAGTAGCAGATAAAAAATTTATTCCTAATAGCTGATTAATTTATGTTAATAGGTTTTTCTTAGTAGCTGAGTAATATTAATTGTGTAAATATACTACATATTTATTATCCATTCATCACCTGATGGGCATCTAGGCTGTTTCTATATCCTGGCTATTGTAAATAGAGCAGCAGTGAACATGGACATAAGTATCCCTGTAGTGGTACACAGAGTCCTGTAAACATATATCCATGAATTGTAGAGCTGGGCCATGTGGTAGATGCATTTTCAGCTTTCTGAACAACCCTCACCTTAATTTTCACACTGATTGCACTACTTTGCAGTTCAACAACAGTGAACTGGCTTATCCATTTCCCTACAGTCATGCCGCCATGTGTTAACATTGGTTTCTGTGATCTTCACCATTCTGACTGGGAAAAAATTAAAATAATGAATGTAATTTTAATGTACATTTCCCTGATGGCTAAGGATGGTGAACATTTTAGAAGTGTTTCTCAGTCATGTGTGTCTTATCTTTTGAGAGTCGGGCCTATAATCTTCTCTTTTCGTTTAGTCTTTGTCTAGTTTAGGTAGCCGTGTGATGGAACTGTTTCTTTGTTTACTATTTTGTGGGATAATTTGAGGGCTTTTGGTGTCAGTGCTTCTTTGAAAGCACAGGGACACAGTACAAGATGACAGGCATTGTGGCTGGAGCCGTGAGTTGAAAGTTTACATCCTTGAATTGTGAGCAGGAAGCAGAAAGAGTGAACTAGGACTGGTAAGACTCTTTGAAACTTCAAAGGTCACCCCAGTGTCATATTTTCTCAGCAAGACTGCACCTCCTAAGCCTCCCTAAACCATGCTATCAACTGGGGACTAAGCATTCACTTGCCCAAGACAATGGGGGACATTTCATTCAAACCATCATAAGATGTAACAGTAGCACTTATATCCTGGGAGCAATCAATGGTCATCTAATCAGGCTGTAAGGCTCACAGACTAGGAGATAATTCATTCGTGGCAGTGCAAATGTAGCTCACTTGCCGAGGATGGTGGAGCCAAGGACCCCACAGGAGAACCTACCACTACCACTTTGCTGTACTCATATAACTGCGTTCTAAATACTCACACCTCTTCCTTCATCAAAAACCCCTTGTTTTTACAGTAGACAGAGACCCTTAGAGACACCCACAACAATCTTTCCACCCGTTCTTCTATGATGTTCCCTGAGGTTTGGGTGGTAGAGACTGTGTTGTAGGTCAGCTCTTCTCTACGTTTTACCAGTGTGTGTCTTAATTAAAGGTGATGTTTTCCTTTTGTTTTTATATGTAAATGAATAGGTAGATGCATACTGTAATTAAATTTTTTTAAAGAGAAAGTTTTACTATATCATCCAATTGACCTTTGTATCACTATGGAGCCCAGGATGGCCTGGGATTCATGGTTTTCTCTTGCATCAGCCTCCTTTAAGCAGGGATTTTTTAAGCATGTACTATCACAATGCTCTAAGACAGTATTTTAATGATATATAATACTCATCATAATGTCTCATCTAGATTATCATCAGGTGATGAACAGATAATAAATATGTGGTATATTTATACAATTAATATTGATCAGCTACTAAGAAAAATAAAAGCTATTAAAATAAATTAATCAGCTATTAAAATATAACATTCATTTACTCATATAATAAATTAATAAATTTATATATCATAAATAATATCTGACTGATTTCAGGTACTTCAGGAGTGGGAACGAAATGTAACCAGAGAACTAAGACAAGGTAGGTGCCAAACTGTAGTTGTTGAATTTAGGGTAATTAGCTGATTCCTGAAATAAGGTATAAGCATCTAGTTGTATCACTTTCATTGTTGTTTCTACATTACTGTTTGTTCCTACAAAACCAAGTGGAAGGTGGGAAAAGACAGGCATCTTAGTGAGGAGTGTATTCTCGTCCTATAACTTAGAATTTTTGAAACCGTCTGTACCTTGTCTGGCTTACCACTCTCTTCACTTCTGCAATCCTTATGAAACTATCAACCCGCCTGCTGAAGCTGTGGGGAGTTGGCAGTAGGCGGCTATCACCCTTGCAGCCATCTTGAGCCATATACCCTGACAAGACACTTGCTTACAATAGCCTACAACAGCTGAGCACACTCTGATAACATCTTGCTTTAGATACACAGGATTTTCCCGTGTGTGTGTGTGTGTGTGTGTGTGTGTGTGTGTGTGTGTGTGTGTGTGTGACTTAAAGGTGTAATTTAGAGATAAAACCTAAGGGTGTGACTTAAAGGTGTGACTTAAAGGCGTGGCTTATAAGTGAGACATATAAAAGGCTAGAGGCAAACAGAAGAAATTATTAGGTATTAGGAAGAACTTGGAATTAGACATTAGGCAGTAGGCACCTGAGACTCAGACAGGCAACTAGGATTAGACACTTGAACTTGGATGAGACTCGAGACTAGAAGTTGGAACTGGAAACTTGGAACTTGGAGGCACTAGGGACTAGGAACTCAAGACTTGGGACTTGGACTAGGAAGAGAAACTGAAGAATAAATGGAATTGAATCACACTCTGTCTGGTCTCCGTTCTTCATCTGTCCTCTCTCTCTTGCTGAACCCAGACCCTCGGACTGGAGCAGCTTGGGGCAGTGCAGGCTCTAACAATTTAGCCCCCAAGGCTTTTGGCAGTGCAGGTTCCAACATTGATAGAGCGACTCTCAACATTTTTCGCACCCAACGTGTGGCAGCTCGGGCCACAACATGAAGCTATCCCTAAAGACAATGCTGTAGCTTCTAAAAAACCTAGGGACCACAGGCAACTGAGGAGTTCTGAGAGATGGACAAGTCCTCTGAGCACACCAGTTGGTTACTCAGTACCAAGTGGTCAGTCCTGAGAATAGACACACAAGGCATTTAGTAATACATGCATGTATGTGTGTGTAACAAGAATTAGTGAGGCCATGGATTTGAAAAAGGGTTGAGGAGGGGAGTATATGAGGGGACTGAAGAGAGGAAAGGGAAGGAGAAATAATTCAATTATATTATAATCTCAAAATGACTAATTATGAAAATGTAATGGCATGCTGATCTTCTCAGTTTATGACCAAGAAACCAAGCTTTATTTATTAAAGCTTACCAACAACAACAATGAAAAAAAAAACACACACTTCATAAATTGTCACCTGACAAGTACTATTTCAAATCTCCTAGGATTTATTTCCTTATTTGTTTAGCTCGGGGAAAGCTTATGTTTCTTTAACTTCCCCATTTCCCTGTTCTCAAGTCTCTTTCATTCTGCTCCTGGCTTTCTTAGTACCCATCAGCTATCAACTCCTATCGCCTCCACCAAGAAGCCATACCAACACAACAGAAGGCATCTAAGTGCCTTCCCTTTGTTCCGGCAGTGCTCTGTCCTGTACCTATCAACACAGCTGTGACTACATGGACATTGTTTATCCATCTGTCCTTTCTTTTAAAGCATCATATAGCATTTGGTTGTGGGAGAATGAATTGTATAAATCTCATGTGTCATACCAGTGCCTGTCATAGCTTCTGGCTATGTGACGATTATGTGAAGATGGGGAAAACCAAATGCACTGACACTTAATCACACTGGCAACTAATCCAGTAACTACTACTCAATTGTGTATTGTAGTTTGTACCATGATATTTTAATTTTTTTTTTACTCTTGAGACTTTCCTCTGTGTGTGTGCACGCACGCGCGTGTGTTTATGTATCCCATTTCCCCCTTCGTCTTCCCTTATATCTCCTCCAATATGTCCCCCTCCCACCTTCATGCTTTGTTTTGTCATTTGCCAGCTCCAGTTAGAGCTGCCGTGTGTGCATGGGTGTGGAGCAATCCACTGGAGCATGAGGATCCTTATAATGGCTACACTTCCCCAAAAGAATGGCTGGTTTTGCTCCAACAACTGTCAGCTGTCAAGAGCTCCTTCCTCAGTAAGAGGTAGAGCCTGGAATTCATTAGCCCATCTGTGCCAGACAGTGATCTTGCGTAGGCCATGAACTCATCTTCTGTGAGTTCATGAGTAGGATAGGCATTTCATGTCCAGACAATAGCATCTCCCTCCCCTCCCCACCCTCCTGCTTTTATGTTATTTCCACCTGTTTTTCTTCACGATTCCCCAAGTCTTGGGTGGGTGGGGGTGTCGTCCTGTTCAGGGATGAGCACTCAGTCGCTTATTCTTAGCCTTCTGGTCAGTTGTGCATTTATCTCTCCATTGTCTGCTGTCCACTGCAGAAAGAAGCTTCTCTGATGGATGCTTAGACCAGCCCAGGTCCACAGGTGCAAACACAACTGTTTAACTGACATCACGGGCATTAGCAATATGAGTGGGCTCTACCCTCCAGCCTATGTCCTATCCTACTGAGTTGGTTTTTTTTTTTTTTGTCATCTTGATAAAAGGTATAATCATCAGAGAGGAGGGAGCCTCAGTTGACAAAATGTCAGGAGCCACCATAGGAGAAGCTAAAACCTAGCAGGTGATCTTCCTGAGATGGGTCCTCCTTGGATTAGAATCTAAGACGGCTCCAATAGGCAAGGCTCCAGAGAAGTCAGTTTTAGGAACGATTCCTGCTACTAATATGCTTTTCCTGTTATTATTAAGTATATAACTATCCCTAGGTATTAGCACATCCTTTTGAGCAGATCTCTGCAGACCTACAAAGATGTACTATCCTGTAGTGATGCTATATAGAAAAATAGATAATAATTCTATAGAATTCCTGATTTGATTCAAATAATCTTTGGAAGAAAGTTTTTAGAGATGGTCTTAGTTACTAGAAAGATGTAATGAAGTTAGAATCAAGAATAGAATGTGCCCACTCCTCAGAATAATAAGTAAAGGCTGCATAATAAGAAATACAATGAGCTTTCATAATCACACTAGTAAGAGAAATAGACTTGGGACAATTTTGTGTTCAAGGAAAAACGTGAAAGTCCAAGGATAAAGTCGCAGGTGTGCTCTATAAGGCAAGGCCATGAAAAAGCTGTTGCTTTGAACTTTTAATGAGTATATTATGATCAAACACTTCTTTGAACTTAATATCAACATCCTTGTGTATCTTCCATTTTATGTAACATTTTATCTCCGAGGTAATTTTCTTAAAAATAAAAATCTTTTTGTCTAAGAAGGTATAAAAAGACCAGAGAAAAGAAATAAAGTTGTTGGTTGTTGGTTGAATGGTTTGGCTTGGGGAGTTCTGCCCCATCATCCACCCATCCATCCATCCAAATGTGTATGTCTGTTTGTCTATATGTTTGTATGTAGGGCTTATGTACATATGTGTAAGCACACATGAATACATGTGGAGGTAATTGTGACAGTTGTGCCTAGCCAGATTGTGGGTGTGTGCATGAATAGTCGAATGCATATGTGTCTGTGCATATCTGCATACCACATCTTAGTTCTTTCCCTTTCTTTCCTCTCTGGCTCACAAAGAGTTAACCTGCCAGGCCAGCTGAGTGGCTTCTGGCTGCCTGGCCAGAAAAAGAAGCACTAGCAATAAGTCACTTAATTCCCTGCTACTAGACAGTATGTGTAGTTGCCAGATGTTAGCACTTATTAAAGCACAGGTGATAGAGTTAAGTTTTAGCCACTTAATGACGCACAGAACAGTAGAAAAGAGTTAACTTTCCCTATCTCTTATTTAAGCATAAAGAGTTAAATAAAGCACAGAGATTTATAATGTTTAAAAAAAGCACAGAATTAAAAAGAAAAGAAGTCAGTGGGTTTTTTTTAACTTTGTAAATCATAGCTTTTATCACTGCATAGTTTAAAGTTTAATGTTTTCCTTAAATCACCAAGATAGAAGATTTCATAGCCTTCCCAAAAAGCACCACCAACTAGGAACCAAGTGTTCAAATATGTAAGCTTATAGGGGACAAATTTTTTCTTATTTTCATTGGATATTTTATTTACATTTCAGATGTGATCCCCTCTTTCCATTTCCCCTACACACACCCAGGAACCCCTATCCCATCCCCCCTCCTCCTGCTTCTATGAGGATGTGCCCCCACCCACCCTCCCACTTCCACCTCCCCACCCACGAAGCCGGTGTTTTTAAACCATAGAATAAGCAAGAAAGTTTTTCAGAACTTTTTAGAAGTTATCAGCAAGCATTCAGTATAGAGAGCTAGAAGGCCAGAGACCATCAATCTTTAAAGCCATGTCTGACGCTCTGTTCCTCTTCAAGCCCATTCAAGGCTGGGCAGGCTCCGGCAACAAAATGCCTCCATAATACTGCGCTGTAGGTAAGGTAGGGCATTTCTTCAATTAGTGATTGATGGGGGAGTGATTGATCCACTACCCAGCCCACTGTCGATAGTGCCAACCCTAGACTGGTAGTCCTTAGTTCTATAAGAAAGCAGGCTAAGCAAACCACAAGGAATAAGCCAGTTAGCAGCACCCCTCCATGGCCTCTACATTAGCTTCTGCCTCCAGGTTCCAGCCCTGCCTGAGTTCCTGTCCTTACTTCCTTCTGTGTTGAACAGTGATATGAAGTATAAGCCAAATAAACTCTTTCATTTCCAAAGTTGCTTTGGTCATGGTGTTTCATCACAGCAATTGTAACCCTAACTGAGACACCAGCCACAGGCTTTTGACCAGGATTACAGTACCAGAAACCCAGTCTCCTCCAATGGACAGACCTCAGATCCAATCAGAGAGCAGACAGTCACCCATAGTAGGCATGCCACTGCCCCACCAGTGGGACATATTAGGTTCATCTTCATTAACACTGATGAATTTTTAAAATTTTCTAAAACTTATTCATTATCAATTCATTATAAAGTCTTTAACATAGAGAATGTTTTCTTTGCAGCTTCTGCTGAATTTGAATCTGGACTCCATAAAACTTCTCTTCTAGAATTTACTCATATATGAAGTTACAGTCTTCCTAAAGGATCTATCAGAAGAATATATAGAGATTTTAATATGAATATATATATGTATGTATATAACATTTGAAATATAACATTTACCTTTAATATGTTACTTGGCTGTTGACAAAACATTTTGATTATTTTCCAATATATGTGTTAAATATTAAAGAATATTTTTGTATCAGAGATAAGTAGAAAAAATAAATATTTAAACTATTTTTGGATCTGTAATTTTTAAGTATAACAAGTGAACACATGTATCACAGAGTTTTATGTACTTAGACTTCTTCAATGTTAGTTAAAGCAGCAAAGAAACAAAGTGTTAATACTTTGGTAGAGTTAAACATCACCTTAGTGATGCCTTATTTGCCAATTATTATCAATCCATGAACATTCCAAAGTATAAATATCAATTCAATATACTGGTACAAAAGCCATTGTTAACATATTTTAATCTAACTTAACAAAATTAGGGATAAAAGGGGAGAGAGTGCAACAGACACTGTGGAAATTCAGACAGTTGTAATGACATACTGTAAACATCTTTATCCCACCAAACCAGAATATCTAAAAGAAATGGATCAATTTCTACATATATATGGGTTAACAAAGCTGAGTCAAAATAAAAAAGAAATAATTTAGATGGAAACATAGCACCCAGTGGGCTACAAATGGTAATTAAAAATCTCTCAACTAAAAAAAAAAAAATGCCCAGGGCAAGATGGACTTAGCTCAAAATTCTATCACATATTTAAAAAAGAATTAACACTAATGCTCCTTAAGTTATTCCATAAAGCAGAAAGTGAAGAATATTTCTAATTTTTTAAAAAGCTAATAATACCCTAATACACAACCAGACATACCCTACAAAAAAGAGAATTATGAGCTAATACCTCTAATGAACAAGAATATTCAATAAGATTGGGGTCACCCAAGTCCCATACCAACTTGTTAGGAACCATGACTTGCTCTCATCTCCCTGGCTACCAGATTCACTCCATCCCAGTCTTCTTGCTGCCAGGGACTTTTTAGCTACAGTTAGTACATACCCAGTTAGGCTACCTGTACTGTCTTTCTCCAGCTTCATCCTTTCTGGTTACCTAAATACCACAACCTCCTCTTGGGCACTTCTCCTGTCTTTGGAACCAGCCTGATCCCAGCTCAGTTACTGCTATGAAGCTTCCATACTTTGTATAGTCCCAGCCAACCTGTACTTTCTGCCACAGTTCCCCTCCATTAGGGCAGCCTAAGGTCTGCAGCTGCTCTCAAGGGACAGCCACCTCCTGTGGTTTAGCTACTCCTGGACTCACCAGATGCAAGTTCACTCCCCACCTGGGACCCTCAAGCCATCACATAATAAAAGAGACTCGATGCTCTGCCTGCTGCCTGAGCAGGAACCTTCAATAGCTCTCATCAGTCTTGAGACCCATGTCTATTAAGTGCCAGAAAATTGTTTTAGGCTTCTTGACCAAAGTTCTAAAGGCACCAGACTCCAGCAGAGAACAAAAAGTATAAGATAGAGGCTGTAGTCCCAAATACCAGATAAACAGGGCAAATTGAGGTTCCAAAACCTGATATAAATTAGACCTCTCCGAACATTATAAGCACCACTGCTAAGTAAGAAAAGTACAAAAAGAGAAAAAAATCAACAAACTAACTCTAGCTGTACAAATCCTAAAACAAAAATCAAGACATGAAAAAAGAAAAGTATCACTTTACCTAAAAATACAAAAGCCCATAGTAATGACAGAAATGAAAATGACATAGATGAATTCCAGACAAAGAATTCAAAGGAACAATTATAACCACAGTCAAACAATTCAAAGATGGAAAGGAAGGAAGGAAGGAAGGAAGGAAGGAAGGAAGGAAGGAAGGGAGGGAGGGAGGGAGAGAGAGAGAGAGAGAGAGAGAGAGAGAGAGAGAGAGAGAGAGAGGCAGACAGTTGGAGAAAGAGAGAAAGAAAGAAGTCAATCCAAGACATGAAAATAAAGTTTGAATTTTTTAATGAAAACTTAAAGCGAAACAATATTGGAAATGAAATAACAAACCAATTACAGAATTCACTGGAAAGCTTTAGCAAGAGACTTGTTCATATCAAAATTGGAGAGTCAGGGACAGAAGACAAAGTCGAATTGGCTCATTCTACAAAAGCTAATGAGAAACTTTTAAAACTGTATGAATGGAACACGGGAGAGTCTGGAGACACCATAAAAAGACTGGAGACTTTTAGCTTTTCCAGCTGCCTGGGTTATTGGCATAGAAGAATGATAAGAAAACCATCACTAAGGCATAGAGACCATCTTCAGTAAAATCATGGGAGATAACCTCTTAAAGCTAGAGAAAGAGATGCCTAGCCCAGTGTAAGAGGCCTGCACAAAACAAAATAGACAAGACTGGAAAGGAAACTCCCATGGCATGCTATGTTTAAAACATTAAACACAGGATAAAGAAAGAGAATTGGAAGCTACAATGGAAAAGTCAAGTTACTCATAAATACACTATTTAGAACAATACTTGATTATCTGAAAGAAACCCTTAAAGCCAGAGGGGTCAGGAAAGATTCCAAGCTGTAAAAAAATAACACACTGCCAACCCAGACTACTATACTCAGCAAAACTATCCCTGAGAATTGGAGAAATAAAAATTTTTCCATGTAAAGGATAGATAAAAGGAATTTACTACTACTAAGCCAGCTCTACAGGGGGGACCAGAAGGAATGCTTGAGTCTGAAGAGAAGGCTAAACACAGCCAAGAGGTCACACAAATGAAATAAACAATACCGCAGCAGGAAATCCAAAGAGATATGAGAAAACCCTCTAGGAAGAGCTAAAATGGGAGGAGTAAGGAAAGGAAGAAGAAAAGGAAGAGGAGGATCTAGGGAGAGTGGAGATGTAGGTGCTATGGATGGCCACGAATATACCGGGAGCAGTCCCGGGTAACAACTTATATCTAGGTTAGTTAATTGGGAAACATCTATAATGGTGGGCATCTTGTTGATTGAGCATTACCAAATACATAAAACCTTTGATTAATATTTAAGCATTAGAGTCTCATTTCTTACCAGGCCCTCATGGATGTCGGGATGGTCTGGGCACTGCCCAGCCTTGTAGAGACAGCGTGGAAGATTAGCAGAGCCATCTCCCTTGCTGGCATCTCATGGGTGGCAGGGCCAGTGTCTCTGGCCGCCTGAGCCACGGCAGCAGCGAGAACACACCTCTGCAGCTTGCTCATGGCCGCAGGCCTAGGCTAGCCAGGAAAATGGCGGCTGATTAAGAAAAGCCAGATTGAATGCCGCTGTTTTAAATATCCCCCACAACAAAACCCCACAAAACTAACAAAATGACACTTGATTTGTATTTTTGTTTAAGAACTATGAATGTTAGTTGTCTCAATTCCCTAATAAAAAGACAGACTAAAAAGATTGGGTTAGAAAATAGGATCTATTTTTTTCTGCCTCTAAGAAACATGCCTCACATCAAAATAGACATCACCCTAGAGTAAAAGATGTTTTTTAAAGTATTCAAAAGAAACTAAAAATGCAAACACATTCTAATGTCTGATAAAATAGACTTCAAACCAAAACTAGCTTAGAGGAGGGTGTGATGGTTTGTGTACGCTTGGCCCAGGGAGTGGCACTATTAGGGGGTGTGGCCTTGTTAGAGTAGGTGTGTCACTGTGGGTATGGGCTTTATTACCCTAGTCCTAGATGCCTGGAAGCCAGTATTCTACTAGCAGCCTTCAGATGAAGATGCAGAAGTCAGCTCCTCCTACACCATGCGTGCCTGGATGCTGCCATGTTCCTGCCTTGATGATAATAGAGGATTGAACCTCTGAACTTGCAAGCCAGCCCCAATTAAATGGTGTCCTTGTAAGAGTTGCCTTGGTCATGGTGTCTGTTCCCAGCAGTAAAACCCAAACTAAGGCAGAGAATTCTTCATTCTCTTCAAAGGGAAAAAAAATCTACCAACAGTATACTACAGTAGTAAACACATGTACACCAAACACAGGGGCACCCATTTCATAAAAGAAGCACTGGTAGATCTAAAACCACAGACTGAACCCAACACAGTAATAGTGGGTGATTTCAATACCCCATTTTCACCAATAGAAAATGTTTTGAATAAGGAATGTTCCCCCGTAGCTCCTAGTATTTGAACATTTGTTTCCCAGTTGGTGGCACTGTTTGCAGGGAATTTTGGTTGGAGTATTTGTGTACAGGACTTTTATCAGGCACACTCTCGTTTGCTGTAAGTCTGCTCACTTGTCACAGTGTCTCAGTTTGACTTGAGCTGAATTTCTGCTTTGGCAGTAGCAGGGCTCAGTCCATAGCACAGGGCACTAGCTCAGAATAGCTCCCATGTGGACAGCAACTGTCTTCTCTGTATGCTGAGTATCAAGAAATAATTTGGTAGATTGAAGTATAAATAGACAAATTTTATAGATGGTATCAAAATACTGTAAATTAAAACTCCTGAAAGGAAGCTGTGTCTGTGGAGACTGATTAGAATTTCAATACTGTGAAGAGATTAAAATGTTACAGGCCTAGAGGCTGATTACCTTATCTTGGGCTAGCTTTAGCCCTTAAGTCAGCCATTCTTTGGCCACCTGTGTTAGAACTAACATCTTGTGACTAATACACAGAAGCTTTAGCTTAGCAGATGCAGTGGCTCTCATCAGCAACCCCAAAGCTAAGAACGTCATAAGAAAGCATTCTAGTTGTAGAGCAAAGCCCCTTCTCGCTGTAACCACTGCTCAAATGCATCCACCAATTCATATAACTTGCCTCAGCTTATAAATTTCTGTTTTGCAAAACTACAAAACTTTATGAAACTGCTTCCATGTTAGAACATGAAATTTAGGGTAACCTAAATCTGTGTTCCAGGCCATGCTCACTCAACAAGCTATCACTTACTTCCTTTAAGATGAGAACTGTTTTTTCCTGACATTAATTAATAGTGATTGTGTCAAGTTTGACTTACAACAGTAAGGTGCAAGAGTTAAATACCTCTCAGTAATTATACTGTGCCAAGCCCTCTGCGTCATATTTGTTCATATGAGAGGTAGAGTATATGAACTCTCATTTAAATTGAGAGCAGTTGGTGTGAGGTTGATGGCTTTTCATACTTATTCACTGTGAAGTCAGTAAAAAGAAAAGACAGACAAGGATATGAGTGACTATAACAAGCGCAGGTTTAAGTTGGGGGAGAGGCACCTGTGGAGGAGACATCTTTAGTTAAACAAAAACCAAAACACTGAGCTTGCTTGTCTTCTTACAGGCTATGGTAGTTTAAGGGGAAAGGTGGGAAGGTGGAAGGGAATTGAAACGTTTCCTCTTCTGTCTCTACTTTGGCCAGTGCTAGCAGTAACAAGTGAGGTAAAGTATGTTAATAGTGAGGTAAAGAATGTTAAGTGATGGGGCTGGACACGGCTCAATGGTTAGGAGCACTGGCTGCTCTGTAATGGGATCTGGTACCCTCTTCCAGTGTGTCTCTGAAGAGAAACAGTGTGCTCACAGGATGACCCAAAAATGCTTCTTCATATTGGACCACTTTCTCTCTTACATTAGAGATTATTGCCTTAGCTCATCTGAGGTTCTGTACATATTAAGAAAAGTATAGCACTGTAGTAGCTATTTTTCTACTGCTAAGATAAAACACTGTGACCTAGGCAGCTTACAAAAGAAAGTGTTTATCTGGGGCTTGTGGTTCCAGAGTAAGAGCCCATCATGGTGAGAATCATGGCAGCAGATAGGATGGCAAGAACAGCTGAGAGTTCACATCTTGAATAGCAAGCAGGAAACAGAGCTAACTGAGATTGCAATGGCCTTTGAAATCTCAAAGCCTACCCCTGTGACATACCTCTTCCAGCAAGATCACACCTTCTAAGCCTCCTCATGCTACATTGGCAATTAGGAACCAAGGGTTCAAAGGTCAGACTTTTGGACAGCATCTCATTCAAACCATCACAATAATCATATATTTACGACCAAACTTAAAAGCCTTACTCATACTTTGCTTGTCACTTTTCTCTATATGTTTGTTTGATGTATGACTGCTAAAGCTTTTGAAACAACATTCTCACTATTTGTTGCTGAAGCTGATCCCCTAAGTTCAGCCAAGTCACTACAACTTCCTAAATAGCTGGTGCCAGCACACCAGCTCTAAGCATTTATATAGTTAAAGTCAACTCTGTTTCTGTTATAGTGTAATAATCCACACAGGAAAGATACACACAGCCATACTGATTAAGGTGATGAAAAGTACAAGCATGACTCCGGACTTGGTGCTGAAACTTGGGTACAACATTTTTTACCTTTAAAGACCACCTTCTACGTCAACGTTAGATGACAGATTAAAACTTTGAAATAGTGCATTCCTGGAAGAGTGTAGAATTTGTTTTCATGTTAATTATTTTTAACTTATACTCTCTTTGGTTGTTTTAGTTTACATTAGTTATTTTGGCAAGAAATCTCAAATGTGGGCCAGGCATGGTGGTGCACACCTTTAATCCCAGTATTCAGGAGGCAGAGGCAGGAGGATCTCTGTGATTTTGAGACTAGCCTGTTCTGCAAAGTGAGTTCACAACAGTCAGGGCATGTTACACAGAAAAACCCTGTCTCAAAAAAGGAAGAGGGAGGAGAAGAAAGAAGAAGAGGAGGAGGAGAAAGAGGAGGAAGAGGAGGAAGAAGAGGAAAAGGAGAAAGAAGAGGAATAGGAAGAAGAGGAAGAAGAAATGTTTTACTAAGGCAGCCATGATTGTTGTGAGGGGAGAGGGCTGAGAATTAAACCCCAAACTCATCAAGCTTTTTAAATGTTAAACATGAGAGGAACTGAGAGGATTAAAGGGAGGGGAACTATTTAGACTTACATAGTATGAGAAAAGAATCTACGTTTAATAAAAGAGGGGAGTTAAAAAAAATACAAAACAAACAAAAATTCAAAGGCCATCTAAATCAACAAGGTCAAAGTTCGCTTGAACTCACAGACACTGACGCAGCAAGCACAGGGGCAGTACACATCTGTACCAGGTCCTTTGCATGTATATCACGGCTTCTGGTTTAGTGTTAATATTCCCAAGTGTGTGAATGAGCGGGATTCTATTTTTTGTGCCTTCTCTTGGGGGCTCTTTTCCTTCAGCTTGTTTGTTTTGTCCAATGCTAAGTTGTTGTTATTGTCTTATTTTATTATTACCCTTCAGAAGCCAATTTGAATTGTTGTTGTTTTCTTTTTAGTTTGGTTTTCTTTTTAGTTTGGTTTTCTTTTTTGTTTGGTTTTGTTTTTCTGATAAGAGACAAAAAGAAGGTAGATCTCGATGGGAGGGGAGGTAGGGAGGAACTGGGGAGAGTAATAGCAGGGGAAACTGCCTGGAAGCCTCCTTCCCTGGAGAGGGTTGAAGTGTCAAGTGCAGCTTTAAAGACTGATAGTCTCCGGATGTTCTAGCTCTCTAACTATACTAAATGCTTGTAGATAGCTTCTAACAGGTCCTAAAATATTTCTTGCTATTTTTGAGGGTTAAAATCTGCTGGCTTAGACAGCCAACAGCTATAGTCTAATGGCTGCAGAAGTAAAGTAGCCTTTTTTCTGTCTCCACAGGAATTACAGGGCTCTAACGTTCACCCTGCCAGTTGAAGTCACAGGAAGAAAAAAAAGACACTTTGAAAAGTGATTCTAGCCTTTATTTCTAAGTTGTAAAAAGATTCCTATGAAAGCTCTCTTTAAAAGGGGGAGGGTCTTGTAAGAAAAGGGGGATAAAAAGGGATCTAAGATAAAGGAGAGAAGTGGAATCTAAGAAAAGCAAGATAAGGGGAGAATCACTAAGAAGGGGGGATAAGGAGAATAATGCTAAAAAAAGTGAGATAAGGAGAATGTTCTCTTGTCCTCAGCACATGTTCATCACGAGTTTACACATAAATTCAAATCATAAACAGAATAAGAAGTTTACAACAGAGAATGCATATCCATTAGGAGTAATTATCTGGCTAAACATTCATCACCTGTCACAGCTCCACAGGTTCATAGAGAGTTAAAAACCTTAACTAAATCATTAGTGAGTTTTGTATAGATAAACCCAGTCAATATTTTATCTTCTGTCCTAGCACCTATAATAAATCATTCGTTCCCTTTTTATGACCTTTTGTTAATGGCTTTGCAACCTTTTGGAATGTGCTCTGAGTAGTAGACTGCCTGCTTGCTATCAGAAGTGACAGTAAAGACTGGCAGACTTCTCACTGCGATTTTCACTGTCAGAAAGGATTTAATAGCAGTGTTATTAGAAGAGCTTAATAATTACTATAAACTTAGAAATTCTTAGAGGCTCATCATTAAGGATTAAGAAATCATCTATTGGTCTATACAGCATCACTACGAGACAGTACATCTTTGTTGTTCTGCAGAGATCTAGTCAAAAGGGTGGGCTAATACCTAGTGATTGTTATATATGTTTAATAATAACACAGAAAGTATATTAGCAGCAGGAATCTTTCCTAAAATGAATTTCTCCTGGGCCTTGCCTATTGGAGTTTTGTTGTAGATTTTTAATCCAAAGTAGAGTCATCTCAGGAAGATTACCTGCTAGTTATTAGCTTCTCCTATGTTGGCTCCTGACAGGAAATGGTGATCGGGATATATTAATTGAGAAAAAAAAATCTATTTCCAAAAAGAAAAAAAGGAATATCCAATGCTCTGATGGTTTTTGTTGTTGCTGTTGTAAAAATGTAGGTCCAAGGGGGAAAAAAAGCTGTAGAAATAATTAGAAGGACGTACACAACAATTTTCCCTTGATTTTTGCAGTGCTCTTGAAATCAAGTGCAATTTTTCTAATCTTTCCAATAGAAATTAACATCAAGTCTGTGAGTGGCTTGGCAGCCTTCTAGCATCTGTGATACTGAGCTGGCCTTGCTCCATACTTTCTCAACTGTGGCATGTGGGGCTTAGGCAACTAGAACAATCTAGCTGGAAGAGGAAATTTTAGTGAAAGAACCCTGTCATGATTTTAGAAGTCCCCCAACTAACATAGCTGAGGAAAAATAACTTTAGCATATAAGAATCATAAATAAAGATTTAGACAAGTAATTGTTCATCTCACTGGGCAAGAGTAAGACCACTACCACAATTTTTGAGCCAAATTTGAAGCAAGCCTTGATAAGTAGTAGCAGGATGATGGACACTGTCCAGATTCGTGACTGGGATTCCCAGGGAGTGTCCGAGAAATACGTTAATCCCATGCTTACAAACCCCAAAACCTTGTAATTCTCACGTTCATCCAATCGGGGGCAAGCATACATCCTGATGTACTTCCTTGGTATGTACCTACTAGCTAATTGGGACTAAACACATTCTGTGCAGTTGGGACAACCAATCTTGTTGACAAAAGAGAAAATATTATGTTCATAGCTTGACCAGTGTGATGAAGCACATCCTGTGCAGTTGGGGCAACCAATCTTGTTTATAGAAGTGAAACACAAACAACAGCCCCCAGCATTCCAGGAAGGTATCTGGACAAGCATGGTGTATGAGTTCTGGGCATTTTTTGTTTTATAGGTCTTTTTTTGTTTTGGTTTGGTTATTTTTTTTGTTTTTCGAGACAGGGTTTCTCTGTGTAGTCCTGGCTGTCCTGGAACTCACTCTGTAGACCAGGCTGGCCTCGAATTCAGAGATCCGCCTGCCTCTGCCTCCCAAGTGCTGGGATTAAAGGTGTGCGCTGCCACCGCCCAGCGTTTTATAAGTCTCTTAAGCACAGTAATTAAAGCTTAAAATAGAACTTTAGCCTTCACATAATAATAACAGAAAAGGAAAATCTATTTCATTTTTGAGAAAGGGTTTGTGCATGTGCTTTTGTCCATTTAAGGCTTATTTAGTATTAAGTGCCAAAAGTGAATAAGGATCCAACATTTCTTTTCCAGAGAGCTTAACCTTATCTCTTCCATTGAGTTAAAATAAGGAACCATGCCTGGGTTTTGTCAAACAGTGGTCAAGTTTCTATGAACACATTTTCTTTTCTTTCAAACATTAACATGACCAGCTATGTCAGTGACTTCTCAATAGTAAGTCAATCTTACATTTCTACAATAAAATTTACCTTTTATATATCACTGTATGTTTTAGTTAATGTTTATATGGGATTTTTTCATTAATACCCACAATAGCAATAGACTATCAATGTGTGTGTGAAGTACATGTTGTTTTATTGATTTTGGCGTCAATGCTATCTTCACTTCATAGAAAGAACTTAAAATTTTTCCATCTTTTTGTGCTCTATAAAAAATTAATAGCATTGCAGTGAACCATTGTTTATTATGTATGGATTTTTTTTTAGCTAGAGAAGGTGAGCTTTTTCATGAATTGGGGTGGAGGTAAAGAAGGGCTCAGAATGGAAGGAAGGATTGTTCTTTGATCATATAGTCTCATTTCCCTGCACCAATGGTTTGTTTAGATCTTGTCTCTTTTCAGGCATCTATTTTAGTAAACAGTATTTTCTTGTAAAATCCATTTCATTTCTGGTTTGTTCAAAGTTGTGCAAAATTAGCTCCTTGGTAATTTATTGTTTTTTTTTTTCTATATTTGATTTTCATACTTTTAAAATATTATTTCAAGACCAGTGTGGTGGTGCACACATTCAGTCCTAGCCCTTGGGAGGCAGAGGCAGGCTCTCAAACTCTGTGAGTTTGAGGGTCAGCCTGGTCTACGGAGTGAGTTCCAGGACAGTCAGGGCTACATAGAGAGACCCTGTCTCAAAAAGAAAAAAAAAATCATGTGAGATTTTTTTTTTCCTCTTCATTTCTTGCTTATTTGGGGGTCATGTTCACTTTTTTGTAGTTCTTAAAATATATTGTACATTCATTTTAAGTGCAAGATGGAAACAATTTCTCCCCAGAAAACAGACAACAGTGTGTGGTTTATTTAAAAAAAGGTGGGAGTAGGGGGACTCTTCACACCTGAAACAGCGTAAAAGTAAACAACTAAATTAAAACCTGAGGAAATATTAACCACAAGTAACAGTGAGAAAATACTAACCTCTATAGAGTTCTTATAACTCTGTAGGAAAAAAAAAAGGTATCCAGCCACACAAACAAAGCCAGTGGCAAGTACACCCAGTGACATTTTGAAACTATTCGATGACTCTACTAATAAAAGTTTAAAATTCAATATAAGATATTCTTCTATTCATAATTGTCTTTCTGAAGGATGAAATTCTTTATTGGTGAATTACAGAGGAGTGGGTTCTCTTGTGCTGGCCAATGGGCCAGATAACTCGGAACCGTCTCGAAAATACACAAGCAAGTCAATTTGTATCCAGAGCTTCTAAAAGTTCAAAACGTTCAAGAAAACGCCTTAGATTTTAAAGACAGGTTCAGGCATAGCCCGGACTGTTCTCGAACTTGGTCTACGGGTTAGGATGAGCTCGAACTCCTGATCCTCTTGCCTCCACTTGTCTCCCCTTATTTCTAATTATTTTCTTAGATATTTTCTTAGTTCTTGGATTTATTTGTCCTTTGGCATTAGTTTTCTGAACTCACTAATTTATTCCTCTTTACATTTGTTTTCTTTTTGCATTCATGTTTACTTTTTAATCATCTTATTTATTTTAGGTTTTGAGAGACAGCCTCAACGTATTGCTCAGGCTGGCCTGGGACTCACTGTGTAAGTCAATCTTCTAACTTATCACAATCCTTCTGCTTCAGCTCCTGGGATTGCAAATATGTGCCACTATGCCCTATTTCTTTTTGCACGTGTAACCCTTCAACTGGCTGTTTCACCTACTGTGCTTTTTCTCCCCAATATGAGCCCTGCCTCCGCTGTATCAAATACCTACGGATAGTTTTTACTATGTCTTTGTTTCCTAGATATTCTGCCACGTAGTTTCGATTACTCCTTTTTCCTGATGTTGATTGAGAATGCTACCATTTTGAGTGGTGGTTTGAAAGGCTCTGCATTTTCCTCTCCGGCTCTGAGCTAACATAGACCTGGCCCCGCCCCTCCAGATGTAGCCCAGCCCCTCAGTGTTCACCCCCACCCCTCAGACACATGGCCCAATCAGATTATCAGTACCTATGAAACACCCAGTTCTATGATTGGCTCTTGCAGAGACGCCCACTTGCTCTTTGGAGGTACGGTGGCCGGCAGGGGACAAGAGACTTGCACAGGGACGCTTTCACGAATAAACCAAGCAGCTTTTGGTGTCCAACGAGGCGCTGAGGAGATGGCGGCGGCGGCGCTGTTGGCTGCGGTGGACAGGAACCACTTGCGGCGGGTCCCGATCCTGCTGCTGCAGCCGAGGTGACTCGTGGTGGCAACGGGCGGGTGCACGGGCTGCGGGGTCCGTGCGCGGCCGGGACGCGGGGCGCTGGGTCACGTGAGCAGCCCTTTAAGTGTCTGTGTGTAGTTTAGGTAGGCGCTGTTCCACTGCAGCCTTTTGCCTCTTGCAACAGTCCCATCCGTCTCGGCTGATTTTTGCTCTGAGCTCGCGGGGCTGGGCACCCCGCACGCCGTTGCAACCGAAGATGTCATACATAGCTAGCGGCTTGCGCCAGGACCCCTTTCCCAAAATCGCTTTCAGCTCAGCTCCCCCATTTTGAGTGCAATTCAGAGGATTCCTAGAGATCTTTCCCGCTGCTGGAAAAAAAATCAAATTAATGAGAGGTGAGTTTTGTCTAACGCTCTTGTTCACAAGTTTGAACAAAGCTGACAGACCCCGGATCCTTTTGGAGATGAAGCTCCGCGCTTTGGGGACAGTGAAAACTCCGAATCCTGTAGGTAGATTGCTTCATCATAAACATCACCTCCTCGCATTCTGAAAGACGTGCTGGCCCAAGGGCAAGAGCTGCCTACAGAAGGTTGGCTTAGTTGCACACTACACCTGTGACCTTGGCCAAGTTACCTAGTATCTGTGCTCCAGTTTCTTCTCCTAGGAGAGAAGGTGAAGATGCTTGTATCTAGGGGAGATGATATTTAGACGATGCTAGTCGTTTGTCCAAATCAACACATGGATAAAAATTTAACCACATTATGGTCCATTCAATAAACAGTGGTCGATGCCCCGGATTTTCGATGAATACTAAACTACAGGTCTTCACCCTATATTGTAAATAAGAAAGATGGAGAAAGTCATATTAATGCTGTTTTCCTACCTGTGAATCTCTTTAAGTTTCCTAGAATACTACAGACTCATTTCCCTCTTTCTCAAAGCTTAGAGCTGTCATCCTGCTAATCGTTTTTAAAATTAAAACTCTTTACAGCATGAGAATTTTACTTTTTTTTTTCTTGCCAGCCATGATTCCTCTAATACCTCAGAGAAAAGAATTCCAAGTAGTAAGATTCTACGCATGAGAGTAGAGGCTGTCTTAACCAGTGAGGTATCTCTGGGCAGGCAATTTACTCATCTTGTTTAAATGTTTTGAGGTGTAGCAAAAAGAACTTTGAAAAATAGGATAGAGAAATCAGAACATTGTCGAGAAAGAGGATTACAGTTAAGGAGTGTGTCTGTCTGATTCAGTCTTCACTGGCTGAAAGAAAAAAAAAAAAGAAGAAGAAGAAGAAGCTTTAGGCTATCAGCAGTCCCCGGTTGAATACCAGACAAAGCTGTCATTTCATAGGCATGACTGGAAAGACCTTATACGTGGAGAGGTCAAAGGGAGAACAGTGCTTTAAGCCAGAAAATTCCTTTAAAAGATCAGGAAAGTTAAGTCTTTCTCCTTGAAGAGCAAGAATGTGAGGTGGGCTGAATTGGAAAGATTTTGTGAGAGCACTAGTCTCTGAGGAAGCCATCCGTAGAGCGATCATGCTAAAGATGTTTGTTTTCCCAGTAGGCTCCAGAATGACAGCATCTGATGAAGTGTGCCTCCCAGGATGCTAAGTGTATGGTGTTCCTCACATGACCCCTGGGAGATACTAGTCCAGCTGGTTGCACTGTTGCATGCCAAGGGTGTAGCATATTGTTGCAGTCATCTGCTGCCCAATGCATCCTGTGATCTTTGTGCTTTATGAAGGAACCGAGCTCATCAGTCTATATATAACCATGGTTTTGTTTGGGAAATTGTATGCTTTAAAACTGGGCAGAGTCTTCAAGATCGCCTCTGATGGAATGGGAGCTATAGGTTAAGCCCTTGGCTAGCATATTTGTGGCCCTCTAAAACTTAAGTTCAACTATTTGTAAAGGTTATTCCTTGCTATATGAGTTTTCTCATTGGGAGGGTATTAATGAAAAAGAGATTAAGAAACCCCAAGGTGGAGGGATCTGACTGTGGGCAAGCGTGTGGTGAAGGGTAACCAGAGGGCACTAGAGCATAGCCAGCGTTCCTTATTTTTATCCTCCTTCTTCAGCTTCCTTCCTTTAATGTCTCTGGCTTGATGTCAATACTGCCTTACCAGAGGGTTGTGTTCAATTGTATTTTTTATTTTATTTTATTTTATTTTATTTTATTTTATTTATTTATTTTGGTTTTTTCGAGACAGGGTTTCTCTCTGTAGTCCTGGATGTCCTGGAACTCAGAAATCCGCCTGCCTCTGCCTCCCAAGTGCTGGGATTAAAGGTGTGCACCACCACCGCCTGGTGTCAATTGTATTTTTAAACTGTTGTTTGATTTAACAAGATAGAACAGAAAGCATCAAAATGCAGAGTCTGTTGTCTTCCATGACAATGATAATTGTGTGTGCCAGGTAGTTTTTACTATTACTTACAGTCCAACAGGAAGGTTTGTTTGTTTTGTTTTGAGCTGAGGTAGATGGTTTTAAAGCACCTTAGCTTTTTCATTGTCTCTCTGGCCAAATGCCAGCTTCAGATATTTATTAAACAGGATAGGTGACTCATTCAAAGACATGATCACAAAGGGAAACTGGCCAGGATGGAGCATCCCAGGTTCCAGATAGGTTTCCTTTCCACAGACAGTCTTACTAAATCCCTTTGCTAATGGGTTTAGGATTGACCGACCTTCCACTGTGTCTGGACTTGTGTATACGTTTTGAAAGAGCAGCAGCTGATCTTGTGTAGTGTGTTGACTCATGACTCTGTCTGGGTTTATATTGTAGGGAATGGGCTTGGAAGCTGAGAACCATGAAGTACGGAACAACCCCAGGTACCTGCAGCCTTTGTTCAGCTTTGCATCAAAGTGTGAGCCAAGAAAGTGAAATGTTTCATCTTTAATGTGTGCACATAAAATTAGCACTCACAAACCTTCATACTTTTGATTTTCACAATAACTTTCTTATTAATGCCAAGTCACCAGTGTTGCCTTCTGTGTCAAATCCTTTGTGCTACTGAGTGTGAATTTAGATGTACAGTGACGAAGAATATCTTAAATTTTTTGAGACAGGGTCTCTCTACATAGCCCTGGCTGTCCTGGAACTCACTCTGTAGATCAGGCTGGCCTGGAACTCACAGAGATTCACTTGCCTCTGCCTCCCAAGTACTAGGATTAAAGGTGTGCAACACCATGCCTGGTGAGGACATTTTATATTAATGTCATTTCTGCCTTTTAATAAAAGCACTGCTACTTTCTTCAAGTGAAGTTTATCAGGGAATTCTGAAATGTAAAATGAATGCAAGTGTAATGGAATAAACTCTGGTTGTGTGGATATGACCCCTACCTATCCTAGATTACAGCAGCCTCGGTGGGCTGCTATGGTGTCTGGAATATATAGATCTTATGGGAGAACATTTTAAGTTACAGGAAACCTTATTGTTTTTTAAAGAAAGGCCTGATTTTAAACTCTCAGCGTTTACCTCGTGTGGTGATGAAACTGTTTATCATATTCTTTTTCTAGATCAGACCATTTTTTTTTTTGCCCTGGTTGAAACAAAATGAAATAATGAATCTCTTAGGCGCCCAGAATTAAATATAAATCATCAGGTGACAGTGCAGGCAATAGTGTAAGGATTGTCACCCGCTACGGTATATTATCTACATAGGTGGCTGTCCTATGGATGAACCATGAGTTTGTGAACGGGACATAATCAGTATAAATGACTTTTTAAGAAATAACACTAGAAAGAACTATGCAGACTGATTGGCAAAAGAAGTGGCCCATGTTATTGGACGTATTTGAAATGCCTGTACTAATTAGGTTTAGGTTAATAAAGGTGGATTCTAGTAATGGGAAGGAGTGAGAAGAAGGAACAGAAGGAATGTTTCAAGAGATAGTGCAGGAAAGCCTTGAGAAGCCACCTGGTTTGACCGAATAAGAGCTGGCCTCCTGAGAAAAGTCGGTGATAAGAGTGTCTGTGGAAAGAGGCCATGGTTTGATTCGATGATGTTAAGTTGACAAGGAGACTTTCCCATGGAAATTGACGTTAGAGAGATAGAAACATCCGTGAGCCAGAGCCGCTGAGAGTGTAGGTGCTTCCAACATAGCAGGGATGGCATTCCACAGTATCAGCAGGATGTTTCCATGACATGGTAAGAGAGAAAAACTGAGAGAACCAAGTCTCGTCTCCTTCATACTGCAGTTTTTGATTTAAATGTCCTACCCTTCCCATATGAAGATCACACAGTATGTTTTTTTAAGCTTTATGTATCTTTTTTGGTTTTTTGTTTGTTTGTTTGTTTGTTTTGAGACAGGATTTCTCTGTGTAACTCTGGCTGTCCTGGAACTCACTCTGTAGACCAGGCTGGCCTTGAATTCAGAAATCCAGTTGCCTCTGCCTCCCAAGTGCTGGGATTAAAGGCGTGCACCACCACTGCCCAGCTTTATGTATCTTTTACTGAGTAACTTGAGTTTGCATTAACAGAGGTATTATGAATAGTGAATTGAAAAGAAATCCACTATCTAATAATAAGATAGTAATTTTAGCCATTCATATACAGTTTTAGTAAAACTAACCCTTATGGGCTGACTAATAATATATCTTAATTTCTTATTTCCCAATAACATTTGGGTCTTACCCTCATGGTTTTTAACAGGAGGAAGCATTACCAAGGTCCTCATTGCAAACAGAGGAGAAATTGCCTGCAGGGTGATACGAACAGCCAAAAAAATGGGTGTGCAGTCTGTGGCTGTTTACAGTGAGGCCGACAGGAATTCCATGCATGTAGATATGGTATGTTGGTAAAAGCTGGAGACAGACTCTTGTTAGTGATTGTCTGTATTTGCTCTGTGTCAAGTTCAGCTCCTTAAATTATATTTATTTTTATTTCATGTACATTGGTGTTTTGCCTGTGTGTGTGGCTGTAGAACTGGAGTTGCCATGTGGGTGCTGGGAATTAAACCCAGGTTCTCTGGAAGAGCAGCCAGTGCTCTTAACCACTGAGTCATCTCTCCACACATAATAATGATTAAGTTTAGTTGTAGACATTGTATTTTTTAATTTTTAATTTGTGTATTTTTGTTGTTATTGTTGTTTTGGTGTTTATTTGTTTGAGACAGGGTTTCTCTGTGTAGCCCTGGCTGTCCAGAAACTCCCTCTGTAGATAACACTGGCCTCGAATTCAGAGATCTGAACCTCCCTCTGCTGGGTTCAAAGGCATGCACCACCACTGCCCAGCTCAATTTAGTCCTTTGTGATCAGAGTTTGCAAGTGTGGACAAGGTTTATGTAGGTGGGTTCCAGCCACTCAGTAAGCACTTCTCTTGGACACACGTTTAAGATGTCACACCAGTTGAACCAAACAGTATGTTCGGTCACATGATTTATAGACAAGGTACTTGGTCTCCTCGGGGACTGCTTCGTTCCAAGTCCCTGATATTCAAGGACAAAATGGATCAAGATGCTTGGTAACAGTGATTAGCTGCTGGCTTTAGCTACCTCAGACAAGTCACTTGATGTTTCTGAACTTTAGTTCGTCAGGAAAATCCCAGCTAAAAACACCATCTCCTTTGAAGTTTGTTTCCAGTTATTACTGGTTCTTATCTGCCAGACAGGAGCTCTAGCAGAGATGAGTTCAACTGTGGACTTTTAGGCCCACAGCAAGACTGCATGCATCAGTTTGAGTTCCCGGACCAGCTTCAGTTCAACTTTTTTTTTTTTTTTTAATCATAGTAAATACTTCCTCTTGTTGGATATAAGTCATCTTGCTGCCTTTCAGGCCGCTGCCCTTTCTCCTTCCTCCGTGCCCTTTTCTGGACTCCCACCCACCTGTATAATTTTGACCATAAGTGTGGAAGTTCATATGCCAAGACTTGACCCTTCTCTTTCCCCTGCAGTCATTCACTCTAGATCATCCTACCTCCCCTTTAAGGGAAATCCCCAAATTTCTGTTTTGCAGCTCAGACTTCCTTTTGAACATAGGTGTCCATAGACATCCTACTGCCCACTTATCAGATACTAAACCAGTATGTCCTCACACTGAACTCAGAAGATTGGCAAATATTTGCATAAAACTAAGACTGTGTGTGCTTATGTTTATATGAACAAATAAAAATATGGATATGGAAAAAATGTTCTAAGCTGATTCTAGTGGAAAACATGTCTGGGGAGGACTGTAATGAAGAGAGGGTGGTATCCAAGGCCAATTTGCCATTGTATTATTGTCCATGGTTTTCAGAATGAGAATGGACCTGTGTTTTGTGAAGTTAAAAGTTAAAATATAATTTTTGGTGTTTTTCTGCCTTTTTCCCCCACAAATCTCATTATAAGTTCTATTAGGGAGAAAAAAATGCAAATGTTTTTACTTCCCAGATACCTCATGAAATCTGTGTTATCGCTGGTCCCTTGACCCCTCATTTACTATGATCCAGCCACATAGGCTGTCCTTGGCTGTTAATACAGACCAGGTTCCTCTCCACCTCTGGGCCTTCACATGTGTTGTGTTCTCTGCATGGAAGCTCCTGCATCCCTTTCCTTAGTCCACTTTTTCCATTCACCTCTAGGCAAAGTCCTTACCAGCCTGGAGGAACCTGCCCTGACTGCCCTGCTAGCTCACCCTGGCCACCTGCAGACCAGAGCCAGCCCTTCTGTCACTGTCACAGTCCCACCTCCCTTAGGACCTTTGTAACTGTTGCCATTTGTGTATACATGCTAATGGCTGCCTTCCCTCTGTAAAGAACTCTTCCCAGATCAAAGCCTGGCACACAGTAGGCACATGTTTATAAATGAATGAATACAGGGTTTCTACTTAGGCTACTTCAAGGAATGCCTTGATCCTATGAAAAATGTAAAGGATAATGTAGACTAATTCACAAATTGTGAGAGATTAGATAAGCTTTGTAACATTTTCTTGCTATGTATTTCTCTTCATGTATTTTGTATCTGTTTTCAAATAATAACTTTTGGCATTACCTACATTTAAGATCATAATAAAGTATGATTGAATCCAAAATGTGGTTTATTCCGGGGAAAATTGAGTTTTGACTCTCCTTATGTGCAAGATTGAGTCCTAAACCGGCTGTTTCTGCTTCATTCTTAAATTTTTCATGCCATTGGCATTGCCTGTTGGGCCCAGCCTTCTATTTTTAATGGTAAATAAGGCTGATGTGCTTCTATATACAATACAAGTGCAAACGAGCCATGCCTCCTTTTACAGGCAGATGAGGCGTATGCCATTGGCCCTGCTCCGTCTCAGCAGAGCTACCTCGCAATGGAGAAAATCATTCAAGTGGCCAAGAGCTCTGCGGCACAGGTAAGACGTGCAGAAAAAGTTACAATACAGAGCAAATCAATCTTCTATAATTTATGCAAACTTATTTTTTTGTGGACATTTCTCTTTTTAGCTAGTTTTTACATCTTGTTATTAAGTTCTCTTTGTAAACTGTATTTGTTCTTTCTCCTTCGTTAACCTTCTTACAGGGTCTTCTGCATTTGAAGTCTCTTGGGAAGCAAGAGAGAGAATCTAAACTACAAATTAGAGTTAAGAGCTGAGCTCTTCTTGGAACCTCAGATGTTAGAGGTTAGGCTAGTTCTGCAAAGAAACAGTAAACAAACCCCTCTTCCCAGGGTACAGTCCCTTAGTAGGGACTTTCCTTAATAGAGATATTAAGTTAAAATGTGGATTATTTTAGGGTGGATTAGATGGCTTGTCAGATAAAGGCGCTGTCTGCTGAGCCTGTCTGCTGAGCCTGTCAGTCTGAGTTCAGTTCTTGAGAACTGAGTCCTCCAAATTGTCCTCTGACCTCCACATGCCACACACACACACACACACACACACACACACACACACAGAATAAAAGATGTAGTAACAACTGTTTAATAACTATTACTGTCTTTTAACCTAAAATATGTCTTAAGATAAAAAGGAAAAAATATATTTAATTATGTTTTAAAATTTAATTTATAATAGTAGCCACTTCTTGATTTAAGCATTTTAAAGTTTAGTTATTAAAAATTTTAAAAGTTGGGGCTGCAGAGATGGCTCAGTGGTTAAGAGCACTGACTGTTTTTCCAGAGGCCCTGAGTTCAATTCCCAGCAACCACATGGTGGCTCACAACCATCTGTAATGGAATCCAAAGACACATCTTCTGATGTGTCTGAAAAGAGCTGCAGTATACTTATATACATAAAATAAATTGTTTTAAATTTTTTTAAAGTTTTATACAATGGTAAAAATAATTTAATGTATATGTAATAATAGGTTTTCTATAGATTACCATATAATTCATTAATTCTACTTTGAAGTTTTATTGTATGTATTTATGTGCATTTATGTGTATGTGTGTGTTTGTATGCATTTAATGTGTGTATTGATATATGTGTGTGTATGTGTATATATATATGTGTGTATTTGTGTAGTGTGTGTGTGTGTTGTGTGTGGGGGGGTGTGGGTGTGTGTGTGGGGGGGTGTGATATAGGAGCTAAGAGCTCGTGAGATCAACTTTGTGGAGTCAGTTTTCTCCTTCTTCCTTTTGATGGCTTCCAGGAATCAAACTCAAGTGGTCAGACTTTCTGTAGGGACTTTACCCACTTTATATCTTACTGTCTTGTTAATTGTACTTCTAGGTTTATGTCAAATAATTTATACCAGGGGCTCATACTTGTATACCAGGGTTCATTGTCACATTCTTTATAGAAGGTGAAAAGTAGAAACAACTCACATGTCTGAACAAATTAGTGGATGAACAAATGTAGAAAGTACGTAGAGTGAAATATCAGCCTAAAAATAGATGAGATTCTGGTACCAGTTGCCACATGATGAACTTTGAAACCATGCAGTGTTAAATAAGCCAATCGTAGACACGCAGGTATTCAATTACATCAATAGGCCACATCTGTGCCTGTAAATTCATAGAAATGGAAGAAGAAACAGTAGCTACCTGGCCATAGGGAGTAGGTCTGGGTGGTGACAATGTTTTGGAGACAGGTTCTGATGCCAGGAGGAGGGTGATATTGATGGGAATCACGTGCTCACAACTGCTGAGACTGGGGCCTTGTAGGTTTCATACATATTACTACAATAACTCCATGATAGACAGCTTGTCTTGTGAGGTCCTGGGTTTGATGTGAAAAAAAGAAAACAAAGAGGCTTCAAAACTTCAACATGAATGTTCTAGTCATCTCTTCTGGAGCAAGTTCTGACAGAGACCTTGGTGTCCTGTCAGCCATGTCTGGAGAGGTCTCAGGAAGGCAGCTTTGCCAGCTGAGAGCTAGTGAGTGAGTTACTTGTGCTTTCTCTCCTGTAGGCCATCCATCCAGGATATGGTTTTCTTTCAGAAAACATGGAATTTGCTGAACTTTGTAAGCAAGAAGGAATCATTTTTATAGGTCCTCCTTCGTCTGCAATTAGAGACATGGGTATAAAGAGGTAAGTGTCAGAGGACAAATTGAAGTCATTTATTACAACAAGAAATTATAAAATCAAATTAAATGTGTTATTATTTATGTGCATTTGTGCAAGCCAAGTGCAGGCATGCAGGCATTCCAGCTTTGCGGGACTAAATAGTCAGGGCAAGCACGTTACCCACCAAGCCATCTTACCAGCTTCATCAATAGGCGTTTAAATGGTACTCTTTGGTTGTTATTCTCCCAAAATGTAAGAAAACTCTACTGAATGTTGGAATATAGAGAAGTAATTGTGTTGTAATTCCGAGATGTAGATTAGTTGTCTGGAGCTAAAAGACGGATGGTGGGATGAGCTACCATGTGAAGTAAGAGCAAGTACATAACAAGGAATTTTCAGTGTGTGTGTTAACAGTGGCTCCAGGCGCAAGCCCTGTCTTTACCTGTGGGATGGTTTCTTTAAACAGTTATGGTTTGTAGATGTTTAATTGGGTCACCTTGGTGTTTTTCCTCTAAAGCACGTCCAAGTCCATCATGGCTGCTGCTGGAGTACCTGTTGTGGAAGGTTACCATGGCAAGGACCAGTCTGATCAGTGTCTGAAAGAGCATGCTGGGAAAATCGGGTATCCTGTTATGATCAAAGCCGTCCGTGGTGGAGGAGGAAAAGTAAGGTTGTGGGTACCTGTCCTTGCTGTTTCTGGCTAGAAGTCTGTGTTCATGTTGTGGTCACACAATCAATTGTTTCTTTCCCAGGGCATGAGGATCATTAGGTCAGAAAAAGAATTCCAAGAGCAGTTAGAATCCGCCCGGAGGGAGGCTAAGAAGTCTTTCAATGATGATGCAATGTTGATCGAGAAGTTCGTGGACACACCGAGGTCGACTGCTGGTTTGAGTTTTTGGCTTTGTTATCATTGTCTGTTTGCTTGCTTTTGTTTTGTTATAAGCAACGCATGTGTATTCTGTTACATCTGGTGTTGTAATGCCATGTAAGTTCTTGAAGCTCCTGTTCCACCTCTGGAGTCATGGGTTGGAGGACAGTGTGCTTGGTCCTAAACATTTTCTTTTATATTAATAGAAAACTCATGCACTAGCACATAAGAAACAAACTACGTCCATTAGGACAGTGGACAGAACCAATTATAACATTATAATGGCACGCAGTGATATTATACTCCAGGCATCTTTCTGTATCAGTAGATAATAACTGTCTTAGTATTTTTGGTTAAAGTAGAGTGGCCCTGTGACATTCATGCCCCAAAATATGTTTGTTACTGGTGAAACGTAGGATTTTCTTCCAGTATAAATACGTTCTTCTAAGAATCAGCTGTATGTTTTAAGCATTAATTGAGGGACTCAGAAAAATGGAGCTTGTGAGTTAACCAGAGTCAATTACAAAGATTGTTGTCATAATCTTGTGGTATTTTACCGAGTTGTTACCTTTCTAGCCAGCACTAACCATGTGCCAGGTTCTATGTCTCTCATATGCTAGGCTATCTTATTGTCCTCATCTTAATCTTAATAGAACCCCCCACATGTGGACTCCTGCTTTCAGTCTAGGCATCAAGGCACTAATCAATAGAGCAGCTGTTGCTGCCTGTGGTCACCCACGGTTGTAAAGCTGGGATTTGAGTGCAGGCAGGTTACACCAGAGTTCCCATTCTAGGCCATTGCACTGGGGGTGAGTCTCTAGATGCCACCATAGAAGGATCATAAAGATTCCTAGCTTTTCTGTTTTTTTTTTTTTTAAATAAGATAGTGATAAAATTACTTATGTCCTAGATTTTTGTTTCATATATATATATATGTACATATATACACATGTATATATACACACACACACATATATATATATGTATATATATGTGTGTATACATACATGTGTGTGTGTGTGTGTGTGTGTGTACGCGTGTGTATGAAAATAACCTTTAAGTCAGGTGGAAAGAACAATTAATTTGTGAAACATGAATAGAGAGTCTTTCCTTTGTAAACAATGAACTAGGAGCACTGAGTTCTTTGCTTAAAAGAAAGTCCAAGAAGGACCTCTCTCTTTTTTTTTTTTTTTTTAATTATTTTTTTAAAGATTTATTTATTTATTTTATGTATGTGAGTACACTGTCACTCTCTTCAGACATACCAGAAGAGGACATCAGATCCTATTACAGATGGTTGTGAGACACTATGTGGTTGCTGGGAATTTAACTCAGGACCTCTGGAAGAACAGTCATTGTTCTTAACTTCTGAGCCATCTCTTTAGCTCCCAGGACCTCTCAAATGTTATCTTCTCTTTAAAGAGGGCCTGAGTTGGTTTTGCTTTTGATTTACACCTTATGAAATGTGGAACTGGGGGCTGGAGAGATGGCTCAGCAGGGAAGAGGACTTGATGTTCCTGCAGAGGACCCAGGTTGAACTCCCAGCAGCCACATGGCAACTCACAACCATCTGTGACTCAGGTTACAGAGGATACAGTGACCTCTTCTAGTTTCTGTGGGCCAGGCACAGCACGCATGTGGTGCATGGTTACACAAACAGGCAAAACACCCATACACATAAAACAAAAGTAAGTGTATCTTTAAAAAAAACAGTAGAACTATACCTGAGCTTGACACAATAATTGAAAGTTAATTGCAGTTTGATAGTTAAAAAAATAAATCAATTTAAAACAGGTTGGTTATTAGGAAAGCATGGCATATGCCGCCTACTAGTGGGAGTAAGGCAGAAATGTAGAAGGTTCTAGATGTTTCCTTCTGTAATACCTTTCAGAAGAGAATAGACGGGTCATCCAAGTCAGCGTTCTCTTACGTGAGCACTGGAGGAGCACTTGCTGCCCCACTGTGTGTGGCTCAATACAGTGATTATTGGAGACAGGGCCTCATCCTGTAGCCCTGGCCACCATGTTGACCTGGAATGCACTATGCAGAGACCTTGAACTCATGCGGACCCTCCCATCTCTGCCTCCCAGTGCTGGCAGTCTGAGATGCTCATACTTGTGTGAAGGGTTAGTCTCCAGCTTGACATTCACTGGAGGAAGAGAAGCCTGGTCTGAGATATTCCAGTCCTGGAGGATGTGCCCTTGAAGAGACAACGGGGCCCACCTCTGTTTTCCTCTCTAAGCTGTGAGGTATATTTGGCTCTGCCATGCCCTCTCACCTAGACGAGCTGTCAAAGGCCCAGGGCAGCAGGGCCAGTTGGTTGTGAGTTGAGCCCCAGCAACCATGATCCACAAACAGTGACAATAGTCTCTCTTTTTATGATTTATTTATTTTTAATTTTTGAAATTATAATTTTTGCTATTCCTTTTCTTCTCTCAAAACCCTCCTACATACCCTGCCTTGTTGTCTTTCAAATTCATGGCCTCTTCTTTCATTAATTGTTATTGCAGGCATATGTGTATATACATGTACCTAAATATAACCTTCTCAGTCTGTACAATGTTGCTTACATGTATCTTCTCAGAGCTGACCATCTGGTGTTGGATAGCCAATTCATGTATCTGTCCCTGGGGAAACTATTTCTTCTTTTCTCAATGCTCTTTACTTGCCTATAGTTCTCTGTGTAAGGTTGAGGCCTTCTGTCCTTTCTGCCATGCCATCCACTTTGGCATATGTGTTGTTGTCCTTGTTCAGCTCATGTCTAGGCAGTCATGTTGTTGAGACCTTGTGGGTGTAAACTCCGACGTTACTAAGAGATGCAAACTCACAGCACAATCCCTGACTCTCTGGCTCTTAGGATCTTTCCATCCCTCTTTTACAGTGTTCCCCGGGCTGTCGGAGCACGTGTGATTTGTAGATGTATTGATTGGTCAGTGTTTGATTGGTTCTAGTTTTCTGCAGTGTCCATCTGTTGCAAAGAGAAGTTTCCTTGAGGAGGGGTGAGGACTCCACTGTCTGTGTGTGTACAGCCAGATGTTTCTACTGCTGTTACGGGTTATGCCGGTTTAGTAAAGTGGTACAAGCGTGTAGGTTCTTCTTGAGGACTTGTGAGTTCACCAGCCCTGGGTAGTGAGCCAGGACCAAGTAGTGTGTGAGCCTCATTTTTCTAGGCATTATGTATGTCTGCTCTCAGCGTGACTTAACAGAATTTTACTAGCTTTTTTTTTTACTCAATATTAAAATGCCTTTTGTGGTTTTTTTCATGATTTAACATTAGCATCCTCTTAAAATACTAATGATCTATGTTTATTTTTCATTATTTGATGTATGTCTTAGCTCCTTTATAGATGAGACATTTTGATTTCAACTATCCATTGTTTTTAAATTTTAACTGTGAAAGTTTTTTTATTTGTTTTTAAGCCAGTTATTATGTGCCTTCTTATGAGCTATAGTTTATCATTAATTTTTGTAATAAATTAATCAGTCTTTGATATTTTTGTATTTTATAATTAACTTCTATTTTGGGTCTTCTATATTTTCACTCTTCTTACCTACCAGTCATTTCAGATACATAAATTTATTTTCTGTAGTGTTTATCATACAAAAAGTAATCTTTTAACTCAGATTTTACAAGATTGTACCCATGTTCCTAGGTTGTAACCTCAGCATAGAGTCCAGATAACATGTTTCTCAAAGAAAATGGAGGAATCTTGGTCATTTTGGCTAACTTTTTGGGTTGATAAATGGGAGATCTCTCAATGCTTAATGAAGTATATTAACACGTGTTTCTTTTTGAAATAGGCATGTGGAAGTCCAGGTGTTTGGTGATCACCATGGCAATGCAGTGTACTTGTTTGAAAGAGACTGTAGTGTGCAGAGGCGACATCAGAAGATCATTGAGGAGGCCCCAGCGGTAAGGAAGCTAAAAGGACTTTTCTGAGGTTCTCTTGAATGTATGCCTTGTGCAATTTTATTTTCACGACTGATCGGTAAAGCTAAAGTCTCCCATCCCTAGCATCCAAATAGTAACTTAATGATAAAACTTTGGTGTAGAGCTGAGGATCCAGGGGTGGGGAGTAGAGTATTGATCTGGGACCAGACACAGCTGAGTCGGTTCCTTCTGGACAAAGTCCAAGAAGGTCTATCTTGGTGCAAGTATCAGACTAAGAGTTATCAGCTGGACAGTGAGGCTAGAGCACACAGTCTAAGCAGTAGTTAACTAGAATTAATTACATAACTGAAATGGAATTGTCCAGTTAGTTGGACATCTTCTTCATAGAGAAGACTCTTGTTTTAACTACTGTTTCAGCGTGTTCCTGAACTATTTTAGTCATCTTCGTGCCCAAGAGTTATACTGTGGAGGAACTGTAATCACTGACATCTGCCCCTTAGTGTGTTCCCATTTCTCTGTTGGTTCAGGTTGCAAGAAGGGTCAAAGCCAGGGCTACCTGTATTTGGGTTTATGTTCCTTTAGGGCTTACAATGGCCATTGATGAGTTATATGTTGTCTGTATTTTTGAAACATCAGAGGTCTGAGGTTCCTAGTTAACCAGTTTGTTCTTATACTATTCAAAATAGAATACTTTGTTGCAGAATATAATATATATATATATATATATATATATATATATATATGTGTGTGTGTGTGTGTGTGTGTGTGTGTGTGTGTGAGATAAATAAATTAGATAAATAGATAAATATATTAGATATTTGAACTTCAGTAAAGCTTAATTTTTAAGCAGTGATTATTTAAATGCCTGTGTGTAGAGCACTGCTTTAAACAGTATCTGCAGAAGCAAGATGCATCAGACTCCTGTGGGTTCCCTTCAGGTTGTGAGCTGTCTGATGTGGGTGCTGGGAATCCAATTCTAACCCTCTCCAGTGCTGACCCATCTCTCTTCAATACTTGTTATCGTTTCTATAGATATAGAGGTTGTTATTAAAATACAAAGTATAAAGGTATGTAACTATACTGGGGAATATCTGTAGTTCATAGACATTACTAGTGGAAGTATTCAGCTTTGGATATCGACAGACAAATTGGTATATTTTCTTTTGAATGCAGCTACTATACACTATTATCTAATGTACATTTTAATTGTTTTTGCATTCTGGTGGAAATGTATTATGAGACCAAGTACTAATGGAAATTATCTTGAACATCTTCCTGTAGCCTGGAATTAATCCTGAAGTAAGAAGAAGGCTGGGAGAGGCTGCAGTCAGAGCCGCAAAGGCTGTCAAGTACGTGGGAGCAGGTATGTTAGAACTTGTTTGTAAAAGCTGTGTTTGTTTCAGGAGATTAGAGGGATGTAAACCACGCTCCCTTGATGTTCTAACCATATCTACGGTGAGAAGTAGACTAGTAGACTTTTTTTGTTTTGTTTTGGTTTGGTTTGGTTCTTTTGTTTTGTTTTTTTCAAGACAGGGTTTCTCTGTGTAGTCCTGGCTGTCCTGGAACTCACTCTGTAGACCAGGCTGGCCTCAAACTCAGAAATCCGCCTGCCTCTGCCTCCCAAGTGCTGGGATTAAAGGCGTGCGCCACCACCGCCAGCTGAGAAGTAGACTTTTTGATGTTCTAACCATATCTACGGTGAGAAGTAGACTTTTTGATGTTCTAACCATATCTACGGTGAGAAGTTGACTTTCTGATGTTCTAACCATATCTACGGTGAGAAGTTGACTTTTTGATGTTCTAACCATATCTACGGTGAGAAGTTTACTTTTAAGACATAAACACTTTCCTAATCAGGGCTCAGCGCAATCAGATATGTGAAAGTTTGATACTTCCTAGTCTGTTTCAAGATAAGATGAATAAATTGGTTTTCTTTTGAGCTCAGAGTTGAAGCTAGGGCCTCACATATGCCTGGTCAAGAGCTTTATCATGGAGGTATACCCAGAAGTCTTTAAGAGCAGTTTTTAGATCATAGCAAAACTGAACAAAAAGCCAAAGTTTTATTTATACCTAGCCTGCCCCACCCCAGCCTCCAGCCGTGTTAGCATCCCTGGACCAGTCATACCTTGTGTGAACTTACATGGTTCACACCTGCCCTACTCCATGTTGTCCAGTCTAGTCCCTAGTGTTGAACAGCCTGTGAGTTTTGAGCGTCTTCCTGCATTAATAGTATCTCACAGAATACTCTCACTAACATAAATATCTCTCTGCTCTCTCTGTGTGTCCCTTCTCTGGCATTAAATACTGGCAGCCATCACTCTTTGTGCTGCCTTCGTGTACCGATGCAAGAATTTATACAGTTGGAATCATATTATGTGAAGCCTTTCCAGACTGGCCCCGTCTCCTTAGTATTGTATATTTAATTTTCCTCCATGTCAGCTCACAGTTTGATATTTATTTCTTATTGTTCTAAATAATATGCCATGACTGTATAACTTATCCATTGATAAGCTTGGTTGCTTCCAACTTTTGGCAATTACAGATAAAGTTACTATAAACACTCATACACAGAATTCTGTGTGGATATAAATTTCCATGTCCTTTGTATAAACACAAAAGACTGTAATTGTCATACCATGCTACAGATATATTTATTTTGAAAGAAACTGCTGTCTTCCAAAATCTCCTGCAGGTTTTGGCATTGTCTGGTCAGTTTTTGTCATTTGAAAAGGGGGACCCCAGTTGAGGAATTGCCTCCATCAGATTGGCCGGAGGGCATGTCTATGGGGCATTTTCTTGATTAATGATGGATGCAGGAGGGCTCAGTCCAGTGTGGGTGGTGCCATCCCAGAGCAAGCAAGCAGGCCATGAGAAAGGGAGCCGATAAGTAGGGCTGTTTCATTTCCTGCCTCTGAGTTCCTGCCTTGAGCTCCTGCCCTGGCTTCTCTCGGTGATGGCCTAGAAGATGAATTAATAAACCCTTTCCCCAAGTTGCTTTTTTTAGAAATCAGTGCTTTGAACTTTTAACCATTTGTTACCCTGTTGTTTTATTCATTCATTCATTCATTCATTCATTCATCCATCCATCTTGCATGCTGGGGACAGACTGCAGAGCTTTGATCATGCTAGGCAGGTGCTATACCAGTGAACTGCATCTCAGTCCTCATTGTTTGAATATTTACTGTCCTGATGAGTCATATACCAAGTTATAAATCTTTATTTGTCATCTGTATGACTTCTTTGATAAAGTGTCAGTCTTTCATCTAGTTTTCAGTATTTTTTTTTTACTATTTTTTTGTCTTTTTTATGTTTCTTTTATAAATACTCCATCTGCAGGGTACCCTCTGGCTTTATGCATGTCTTGTGGGGAGTGGGCATTTCCAGGTTTGATCAAGTCTCACCTGTCAGTTCTCCCATTGGCTGGGCCTTTGGGGGATGCACATGTCATTGCTGGACCCAAGTTTATCTAGATATTGTTGCATGTTATTTTCTAGGACTTAGTACTGAAGTTCGTGTTTAGACATATTATCTGTTTGGGGCTTATATGTTTATGAAGAATATAAAATCTGTGTTTAGATTCCTTGTTCTTCTTCTGAATGGTTTTGTTCCAGTACCATTATCCCAGCAAGTTATTTTGTGAATGTCACTAAGCTGATTCTAAAGTTTATATTAAGACACAAAGGGCCCCAAATAGCCAACTGAACAATATAGAAAGCCATTGTGCCTCTGTACTGCCTGTACCCCTCTGCACAGGTTATATATTTTCATGACTGTGTCTGGGCTTGTTTTTCTGGTCCATTAATTCTCATCTGCTCATTTAGCAATGCCATACACTGTTTAACTGTCGCCCTTGCAGAAAGTCTTCAAGCTGAGTCTTGTCATTCCTCCAACTTTGCTTTTCTCCTGAATTGTTAACTCAACAGTTGATTCAGTTGTTTTGCATTCTTTAAAGATTTATCTTTATGTATATGGGTAGTTTGCCTGCATGTATGTGTGCTCACTATGTGTGTGCCTAGTGTCACAGAGGCCAGAAGAGCATGTTGATCCTGGGAACTGGGGTTACAGATGGCTGTGATCTGCCATGTGGATGTGGGGATCCACCTGGGGTTCCTATGCAAGAGCAGCCAGTGCTGATCACCACTCTCTCTTGTCCCCTGATTGGAGTGTGGGTGTGGGGGGTGTGTGTGTAGAGAGAGACAGAGACAGACAGAGAGACACAGACAGAGAGACAGAGAGACAGAGAGAGATTGTTCAGATTATCAGTTTCTTGTGCGTTTTGAGGAATTGGTCTGTTTCATCTAGATTACTGAGCTCATGAGTATAGTTATTGATAATATCCCTCCAGGTCAGTGGGAAAGCATGTGCCTCCTACATGGAAGGCTCTGGGCTCAATCCTCAGCACCAACAGAGAAAGGACAACATTCCCTTTTAACTGTCCCTGAGACCTGTGCTGACGTTCTTACTTCATTCAGACACTGTCATTTCTGTTCTCCCCTTCCCTCAGCCTGGCTAAATGCTGTTGATTTTTATTGATCTTTCCAGGGAACTGCTTTTGTTTTTTATTTTTTAACTTTTATTTTTTCTCTATTGGAAACTGAGTTTTGGTACCTCTGTGCCATAACACCCACTCAACATGATTACAGCCCCAGGCTCTAGCTCCAGCATAATAGAGAAAGAAGAAAATGGAAGTGATAACAGTGACATATTAACCAGATACAGAAGTGCTGCAATAACTGAGAGCTTTTACTAACACAACATGAATAACAGAAGAGAGGGACACAAGGATAATGTGAAATGAACTAGAAGGGTGTTAGTTGATTAACATGAGAATAATAAAACAGTTAGGTTACTTGGATTGTTGGTGTTTACTTTCTTGAGTTCTTTATGTATTTGGGGTATTACCCCTCTGTCAGATGTAGGATTGTTGAAGATCCTTCCCCAACCTGTAGGCTGTTTTGTCCTATTGACAGTGTCCTTTGTCTTATAAAAGCTTTTCAGTGTTGTGAGGTCCCATTTGTTGATTGTTGATCTTAGAGCCTGAGCCACTGGTGTTCTGTTCAGGAAGTTGTCTCATTGTGCCAATGTATTCAAGGCTATGCTCCACTTTCTTTTCTATTAGATTTAGTGTATCCAGTTTTATGTTGAGGTCTACCTGGTCTAGCCTCAGTGACAGGGTGCTCTTAGTCCTGATAAGACTTGATATACCATGGCAGATTGGTACGGGGGTGGAGGTAGGGGTAAGGCTCTGAGAAAAAGGGGAGGGAGAACGGGGGTGAGAGGGTGGGACTGAGAAGAAAGGAAAAAGGGGGCTGCAATAGGGATATAAAGTGAATAAATAAATTAATTTATAAAAAAAGATAGAGACCAATAAAAAAGAAATTTTAGTGGTAAAAAAATAATAAAACAAATTTTTTTTAAGAGAATGAAAAATGTAGGAAAAAAACTTTGGTTTTGAGACATGGTCTCACCATGTAGACCAGGCTAACCTGTAATTTACTATGTAGACCAGGCTAACTCCCAGTTGAAAGAGATTTACCTACATTTGCCTCCCTCCCAGGTGCTGGGATTAAAGGTATACAAGGCTAGAAAATAAAATTTTAGAAGTGCTAAATGAAAACAGAGGGAAAAAAACAAACCAAATTAAATATAAAAACAGGAAGCACCAGATGTGTGTTATCCTTAGCAAGGAAATTAAGGAGAAAGGATCCAATGAAAGATTTTAGAGAGAAAATTACATGTTAAAAAGAGAAATGAGTAAGCAGAATCTGGACCTGCTCGGGCTCTAGTCTGCCTGTGGCCTGTGGCCTGGGGTTGCTGACGGCACCAAAAGCACCAGAATGTTATCACCCCAGACACAGTGTTCTCTTAAGTGGTGGTTTAGGCATTTCCCAGGAGTAGCAGTGCAGGAGTGGAAACCTCATGAGCTGGAGTTGCAGTTGGGGTCAGGTCTATGACAGTAACTGATGAGAAAATCCAGACTGCAGCATGGCTAATCCGCAGAGCCTGGATTTCATGAGTGATAGACATGGGGTCCTTAATAACCATACAAGAGTAAAGCCCAGCAAGAGAATACTTTAAATGTGTATTTATATACTACACGTAAGCATGTGCTTGTTTATATTTAATATAATTTGTATATTGTAATTTATAATCATGGGCAGTGTGGTGGTTTGAATGAGAATGTCCCCCACAGGCTCAGTGTTTGATTACTAGGTCCCCAGTTGGTGGTGCTGTTTGAGTTTAGGAAGTGTATCACAGAGGGCAGGCTTTCAGGTCTCAAAACCTCTGGCTATGCCAAGTGTTCTCTCTGTTCTGCACTTGTGGTTCCAGATGTGAGCCCTCAGCCTCCTGCTCCAGCCGCCATTATTTGCCACCTGACACCCTCCAGCACTGTATGCCCAGATAAGGTCTTCTGTGAGTTGCTTTGGTCATGGTGCTTTATTACAGAAACAGAAAAGTAATTTATATGGATGGAGTGGGAGCAGAGCATGCTCTGATGGTATTGGGTCAGTCACCCACACTTGAGGGAGACTGAGGGCTGTGCTAGATTACACTGGAGCTCACACTCCTTTCTGGTATTCCAAAATGTAGCTCCCAAATTTTGTCATGCAATCATGTGCCTTTTTCCCAACCTCTGTTCCCTTACCATCCTGGACCAGTTTTCCTCCCCAGGACAGAGCTCTCAGCCCTTTTGCTTCAGAATCTTCCCCCATTCTCAAACTAGCTCTGAAGGCCAATGCCCAGTGCATGTCCATAACCTTTGCTGTGGGTTCCTGATACAGAACAATGTTAGGGCCTTTGACTCCTAACCCAGTAATCTGAGACAAGATATTCTCAAGATAGCCCTAAAGATGTTGTACTGCAGAATTTTCATGTCTTGCAAAGTTCTAGGTCTTAACGTGTGTGTAGACTGCCCTTCTCCCAGTGCTGAGGCCTGTGCTAGCTGCTTTCTTGGCCTGGCCTTCAAATTTCACCTTTACCCTGCCTCAGATACTCTGTGGGCCATTTGCCAGAAGCTCTCTTCTCATTCTTTGTGACCCGGCCCTCGGGTCAGTCACCGTGTTCTGCAAGGGAAAGAGTGGGGATGGAGGGCCAAGAGACGTGACGAATGGAGACAAGACAATTGTCTGATCAATTCTTGTCTATTGAAAGGCAATCATGGGTATGTAAGCACAAGCAGGAGAGTGCAGCTGGAGACACTTAACCACGAATGCCTTGCAGCTGGAGGCACTAAACAACAAGTCCAGGGATATGTCTGAGAAAAACAAGATGTTTATCAGAGTGTGCTCAGCTGATGTAGGCTGCTTGCAAAAATATCATGCTAGAAAGACAAGTCTCTTGTCAGGGTGGAAAAGTATCAACCTGCAAATCTATGGCCCGAGATGGCTGCAAAGATAATAGCTGCTTTCTGCTAAGAGTTGGCTCCCAACACCTTTGCTCTCCAAACTTCTGGCTTTGTCAAGTATCTGTTTGCAGCTAAATTCATCACCTTCCCAGAGTCACAAGTTCAAGAATATCTGCTTCTTGGTTGTTTTGATTCTATTCCCTAGAGAAGTGGCTGATTATATATTTCTAATCTCATTTCTGTTTCTCATTGGTAAGGAGTCATCTGTAGCCCAGAATATGATCATTGCAAGTTTGAGAATACATTCTACCACTGTAGTCCATAGGTAACAATTTACCTAGTTGCTTGATGGTGCCGTTCGATTTAAGAATATGTCCTTGCTAATTATCTGCCTGCTGGATCTGCCTAATCTGATAGAATATTGACATTTTCCAACTCCTATGATGAATTCTTCTATTCTCCTTGTTCTCAGGTTTTGCAACACATTTTCTGATATTGCTAGGTGTTTTTGCAGGACTGACCCCTTTACCATCTTTATATTATTGTCTTTATATTATTACTCATCCATGATAATGTTCCTTGCTCTGGAATGTGAGTTGCCTCATGTAGCTACTCCTGCTTCCTTTGGTATTTAGATGAAGTGCCTTCCTCTGTACTTTTTCTTTAAGTCAGTTAAGTTTTTAAATGAAAGATGGGTTTCTTGTAGACAGTATATAGTTGGGTCTTTTTGAAAGTTTTACTCGGTTTCTGTCTTTTATTGGTATGGAACTGTTGGAATTTACAGTGATTGCTGCTACCATTCAGATAATGTCTGCTATGCTTGTAGCTGTTTGCCATCTGCTCCCTTTGTTCTTCATTCTTGTTCTTGTTCTTTACTTGTTTTCTTCCTTCCATGTTTTATTTCTTGCTCAGTTCTGTTACTTTCATGGTTTTTATTGAGCACTTAGAGGATTCTCCCCTTCCCCCTAACATTATCAGGTAGTGGCTCAAGACTCACAATATGCATTCAAATGAATCCTAGTCCACTTTCAGAGGACAGGCTTGGGCCAGTCAGATGCACTTGTCATTCTAGCCTGACCATCTGAGCTCATCCCCAGACTCCACAGTGGAAGTAGAGAACCGACCCCTAAAAGTCATCCTCTGACCTCCACATGTGTGCCACCCATGTCATGTATGTGTCTCCACACACAGACATGCCCAATAAATACATAAAACTTTAAAACTTTTAAAAAGTCTTACCATATCATAGCATAAGCACAGGTGCTTTATAATAACAGACATCTCTAACATCTCCCTCTGTCCCTCCTGGTATTGTTGTCATGCAATATTACTACATAAGCACACATATGAGGACATACCTAATCATAACCAATAACCAATTTTAAACTGTTTGTTAAATCAACTAGCAATCAATCAAAAAAAGCAAATAAACTAAGAGTTCATTCTACTCTCATCTGTGTATTTTATGGTTATTCTTTTATATAGACACACATCTCTTACAAGGCTGGTATAATGGTTGCAGTCATTTGAAAAAAATCAGCTCACCTATACCTAAAATAATTATTGTGTAAAAGTAAGCCCAATAAACCTAAAGGACATTTGCCTTCACTCAGGTCCGGGATCCATCCCACGCGCTTGGAGAAGTATTGCAGCTCTTAATAGACTACTGACCAATATTGACTTGGTATCAGCATCTGACTTGGATAGCAAACAGCTAGAAAGCCTTTTAGTGTTCCTAACCGAAGGACTTCTCTTATTGGGGTGGGAAGCAATACTTAGTGCACCTGAGATAAACAATTACGGTGGAGCTACCGCCCCACACCTCACAAGGACTTTAAGGGAGAACTTGTGGTGCCCACAGTGATTAGGGGAAGAAATTTACGCCTTTGTCCAGAGTTCAAATGAGGTGGAGCATTATGTGTTGAGGCTCTGGGGTAGCTATGCTGGGACAGTACCTCTCAGTCCAAACATGTTCCCATTACTGCAGCAGGTACCACTGGTGTATAATTTGGGTGCAGCATTTGCTCAGGACTCCAGAGACATTTCCCATTGCTACATTTCATACAGTTCTCTGTTCTAAACTGAGACTCATTTGCTGCTGAAAAATACGGTGTTTTCTTTGTGAAATGCAAATTATATACCATCAAAGAAGCCCACAGCAATTAAATCAATGTGCTGCGTCATAGAAACAAAATGCAAATCATATACCATAAATGAAGTTTTGGTAGTTAAGTCAATGTATTGTATCATAGAAAGTATTTTATAAGGACGTTTTTTAAATTGTATTTGTATCTTTCTCTGTGCGTGCATGTTTTGCCTTCACATATGCTTGTGTAGCGTTCCTGTGGAGGCCAGAAGAGGACATCAGATGTCCATTAGTCACCATGTAGGTGCTGGGACTGAACCAGTGTGTGTGTGTGAGGGGTTAGTGCTTTTAACTTCTGAGCTGTCTTTCTAGTTCCTGTCCCAGAGAATCCTGATGTGTTGTTGATTATAGGCCACTGAAGTGTGATGCTGTATTTTGTCTTTTAGGAACTGTGGAATTCATTATGGACTCAAACCACAATTTTTATTTCATGGAAATGAACACAAGGCTACAAGTGGAACATCCTGTCACTGAGATGATCACGGGGACTGACTTAGTGGAGTGGCAGCTCAGGGTGAGAAGGTTTTCCTAGTAGACGTCAGTCCTGGGCTGTGGAGTACCTGCCTAGCATGAGTGGTCCTGGGTGCAGCCCCAGCACTACCAGAAATGAGATCAGTGTTGAGAACACGTTACATTCCAGACTCCTTTCATGCTGCTGTGGGTGGGATTCAGTTTTGTGGTTGTGATGGGGAGAGGGAAATAGAAGATTTTTGATTTTTTTTTTTAAATGCATCTGATGCTGCAATGTTATTGGCACTTTAAGAATACAGATTCCTAATTTGTCAATTACCTTCTCCTCCCCTTGGGCCCTGGGAAGTGATCTGTATCACTGTATCTTGTTCTGATCACATATCTCTCCCAGAACTCCCTCTGTGTGCCAGTGTGTCCTATAACTCACAGAGATCCTGAGTGAGGGATTAAAGCTATGCCACACCACACCCTGGCTGCTCAAGGACTTCTTAAAAATGGGGTTTTGAGAAACAGCTGGGTTCAGGCTACAGCACAGGGAGTGTCAGTGAAGCAAATATCAAGGCTTTCAGATTCTTAGTATCTGTCTGAGAGTGATAGGACCAGTCTCTCTTGGAGTTGGATGGAAGCCAGTCTCCGGGGGAAAAAATCCAATAAAGATAAGCCAGTTTGAAAATGGTCTGTGTAATAAGAAATAAGATGATGTCCTAAACCGTGAAATACATGGCCAACATTTTTTCTTTTGTATAAGAAGACAATTAGAACTCTATTAGTAAATCAAAAGGTTTCATTTTGAAACATAGCAAGGAAAGGATACTGGGAAACACCTCCACAGTGCTTTCTGTAGCCAGGCTCTGAAAACAGAAGCTTGAGAAATTTCCTGGTCAGGGTGAGTGTAGAGACAAACTGAGCCCAGTCAGGATAGGCACAGGCTGTGGACTGAAACACCATTAACACATTGAAGTTAGTTCTTTCTACTCTGGTTCTGACTATGGTCCTTGACCTTTCCTGATAGATAGCAGGTTCTGAGGGACGACCTTATCTCTGCTGTGTGCTTACCCTTTCAGCTCAGAGTCATATTAAGTTGCTTTCCTCTCTCTCTCTCTCTCTCTCTCTCTCTCTCTGTGTGTGTGTGTGTGTGTGTGTGTGTGTGTGTGTGTGCTTTATCTCAGAGAAAAGCTTGTAAAGAAGGAGGAAGTGGCCACATAATCTCCATTAGCTATTCCAAGTCATACTTATTAATGAATGAAATGTATTGAATTGGAATCCGAGCCTAGATGACAAGTATTTAGTAACCATGAATGAGCAGTTCTACAGCTTGTGACCTGGGGTCACACAGACCTCTGGTTCTTCTTCCCATCTTACTCTGTCACAGACTTGGTGAGAGGATGGCGTAGTGGGCTGCTCACAGCCTTTTTCATGGGTGTGAATGTAATCTGAACACCAAGTGAATGTGTAAAGATGACTGGGAACTGAGTATTATATTGCAAATGAAAACAGTCTTACCACTAAGATACTTAGGTTTTCATGGTATTAAACACCAATTTTTAGAAATTATCCATCAAATAGGCTTTCTCCACTTCAAACTCTAGCACCTGTGATAATTGATAGATTATCCCCAAGCCTGACTCTTCTGTCTGATCTATGTCTGTCTTACCTAGGGCTTAAGGGTATGGACAGCCACCATTTTTATTTGACTGCTTTACAGATCCACGTGTCTAGGGTCTAAGCAAGACCATTGACCTGTAGGTCTGTTCACCAACTCTTAACATGCACTTTCATAAGAAGCACTATTTTGTCACCAGATTGCAGCAGGAGAGAAGATTCCTTTGAGCCAGGAAGAAATCCCTCTGCAGGGCCATGCCTTTGAGGCTAGAATCTATGCAGAAGACCCTGACAATAACTTCATGCCAGGGGCCGGACCATTGGTTCACCTCTCTACCCCTCTAGCAGATATGTCTACGAGGATTGAAACTGGAGTCCGGCAAGGTAACATTGTTTTGCCCAGACTGGACTTAATCTCCAGGGCTCAAGTGAGTCTCCTGCCTCCGCCTGCCAATGAGTTAAAACTATAGTTCTCGCCACCATACCCAGGTTTAACTACAGTGTCACTGTGCGTGTTCTTGTTCAACATTTTATTTAGCTAATTACTTTGTGGGTTGGGTGGGTTGGTGTATGTGGGCCCAGGGGATTGCAGGCTTGGAAGCTCTGAGTGGAGGTAAGTTTAATAAGAGAGGGTAGTACTTTGCCTTGACTGCCAAAGAGAGAAAGGGAAAAAGGCTGAAGAAAGCCAACCTGTGTGTCACTGGATAATATGTGTCACATGAGAAAGTCTGGTACTCTCAGTGACTAATTCCTGTTAGATTTGGGACACATTTTTAAATCCCTCTGAGTCACGGTTTCCTTGAAAATAAAACTGTGCCAAGGGCACCTGCCGTGCAGCAATTGGGGAGTCCTGGGCCTGAGGTGACAGGAAGCATGTCTTGCTCGGCCTTGCTTCAGTCCTGAGATCTGGCATTGACAACTTACAGTGTCTTTGATTCCAGGAGATGAAGTCTCGGTGCATTACGACCCCATGATCGCAAAGCTCGTCGTGTGGGCCTCAGATCGCCAGTCAGCCCTGTCGAAACTGAGGTACAGCCTTCATCAGTACAACGTGAGTGAGCTGAGCCCAGAGGCCGGGTGTAAGCACCTCATCCCTACATCCCTGTGTGTCAGACACAAGCAGTTCTTCCCGGGGCAGTTCTCCAAGCATCAGTGTGTACGGGCTTTGAGTTCTTCTTTATTTCAGTTGGAAAACAAAGGATTGTAGAAACAAAACCACTAGTGTCCCTACCTCATTCCAGTGAGATCCTAGTCATCTGTAAATAAACCCAACTATAGGACTGAGTCTACTCAGTTTTCCTTAAAAAAAAATTTGATCTTCGTTTTCATCCATTGGTCAGAGGTAGTTTTTTTTTGTTTGTTGTTGTTGTTTTGGGTTATTTTTTTTTTTCCACCACATTAATTTTTGTGGTGCATAAGTCCCATCCACATTAATTTCACTTCATGGAAGGATTTATAACACATGATTTTACAATTATCCTGTGTGATTAGTCCATGTAAAAGCTGTGATTTCTATGGTCCTATCACTGTGGTCACACTCGCTGTCCCTTCAGTGGACCAGTGTGGAGAAGCGCGCTTGTCTCCCCTTCAGCGCGTCCTCACTCCGTGCTGTGTGCTGACTGTCCTTGGTCAGCTTCCTCAGGGCTCAGTGTTCCATTCAGAACAGGACATTCTGAAGTCTCTGTCACCTTGGCCAGCCTCAGCCTCTGACAGGGCCCTTTGAAGGCAGGGGCGGCATCTGTTTTACCTCACTGTCCCCAGAGCCTGTGTCAGAGCCTGTCACCTACAGCTGCTCAGGGAACAAAATAAGGAGGGGTAGCTGGGTGAGTGAACGCAAAGCAATAGTTACTTCCATCTCTAATCCTTCCTTTCTTTAATTAATTAATTAATTAATTTAGGGCAGAATTAGAGATGGTGTTGCTCCTTTTTTTTTTTTTTTTTAATTTTTATAACCTTGTCTAAACGTTGGATTTCAGTGTTGGAAGGAGGTTCCTCTCAGGCTGTTTATTCCTGTTCCCTCTCCAATATCATAATCCTGCCTGCCTGCCTTTGTAGGATCCTATTTTGTGGAATGTTCTAAATGAAAATCTTTGATCTCTTGCAAAATAAATTTCATATGTTTTTTAATTTTCACCATTTTCCTAACGTAAGCCGATTAAACGCCGCCCCCTGCTGTACCGTGTTCTGTGTGCTACTGTTCTTGCTAAGCTGCATGTTGAAGTGTAGGTCCAGATATGCAATGGTAAATCCAGTGAGGTGAGTGTAGCCTGTCTGCTCGTGCCACCTTAGTCGGTTGTAGCGCAGACGCTTAGCTGAATCCGTTGTTTTCTATGCTCAGTGGGGACCTGGTTTGCTTCTCTTCCTAGATTGTCGGCTTGCGCACCAATGTGGACTTCCTGCTCCGGCTCTCCGGCCACCCAGAGTTTGAAGCTGGGAATGTGCACACTGACTTCATCCCTCAACACCGCAAGGACCTGCTGCCCACTCACAGCACCCTAGCCAAAGAGTCTGTGTGCCAGGCAGCTCTGGGGCTCATCCTCAAAGAGAAAGAGATGACCAACGCTTTTAAACTCCACACTCAAGGTACAGAGCACTCCTTTCTTCTCGTGCCATGCTCTCAGAACAGCAAGAACCATGCGTCTGTTTCCATGACATTCTAGCCTTTCTAGCTTCCGGTGATGATGTTTTTCTAGGGTTTCCTTCTCTCTTTCTCTCTCTCTCTCTCTCTCTCTCTCTTTCTTTCTTTCTCTCTATCTTTCTTTCTTTCTTTTGTGTGTGTGTATTGTAAAAGAAATCTTCATATCTCCTAAGTGTATAAGCATACGTGCATATATCACAAGTGCACACATAGGGATAAGAGCATATATCACACATGCATATATCACAAGT